>JAPWDM010000009.1:28527187-29127187 GCA_035578155.1 Brachynemurus nebulosus | reverse complement strand
CAACAACTTCAGTTTCTGTTCATCTGCAACTGTAACGTGTGGAACCATCCATTGAATTTTATGTATATGGAAAGTGACGTCATCCGTTGGTGATATGACTGCATCGTGATCCGTCCGAGCCCGAGTCAGAATTAGTTGATGTTTTGCGTTGATGATAACTTTCTTGTAATGGTTAAGAAATCCAAACATCCGCGCCAATGGTAGACAGAAATTGAAGTAGCCTTTTTCCGTTACTTTAATTCTTTCACCTGGACACCATCCGGCGTTGTAGAGTAGTTTGCTTTCATTTTCGTTTAATGCCAAATAATTGATTAACGTTGTTGTCGGTCCCACGTACTTGCATTGATCGATTTCCACGTCGTTCAGTTCATATCGTATTTCTTCAAACAGGTATGCCAATGAATTGTTGGATAATTCCGCTGTAGTCGATACTGTTTTATCACTCTTCAACAATTGTCCTTCCACATACAGACAACTTTCGTGCGGCAGCAGGATCAGATCTTGGTTTTGACAGCAGATTCGTATTTCGTCGCTGTTTCCAAACGCATTTAGAAACGGCGAATAGCAGTGATACTCGATGTTTGAAATGCTCTCATCGAAATCGATTCCAGTATTGATGCTTAAAATGCTGCTCATTTTTTCCTCTTCAGCTTGAAACCCAATTGTCGAAGAAATTGTTTGTTCTCTCTTGTTAATGGCGGTCGTTGTTGCTTCTTCCTCGCCGATCCGTTCACCTTGGTGGCAAGTTGTAGACTGATCGGTCGCACCACATTTTCGTCTTTAAATACCAACATTTTCACGCCGGCTTCAAATGCAGCTTTACTGTTATCGTTTCGCCTCGAAAATTCACTAAATTGCCGTCTTGATCCACAATTCGTAAAACTAGAGATGTTATCCGTCTCACGGTCACCGGCATATAAATAACTGTATTCGGTGATTCGCTTATTTTATACCCAGGCTCCACTTGAATCGAAAACGAATAAATATTATGTGCTGGAACGTTGTTCAGGTAGCTGTTCGTTGTAATGTTTGTTTCAACTTGTATCAGATTCACTTTCATGATATTCGTTGGTTTATCCGAATAGTGGTAATGACCAGCTGCAAGTTTTCGCTTACTGAAGCCAAGTAGCGAGCCAATTGTTCGTTCTTGATCGAAATGAATTGTTTCCGTACATTTTATTTCACTTTTTAGCGTATTGTTATTCGCACGAAGTATAAGTTGCGGGCTATCACCCGGTTTTCTCTTTTCTAGTATCCGATCTTCTATTTGAAACTCCAAATCTTCCAGATCATAATTGCCGACAGGTATCTCGATGCATTTCACTTCTCCATCACCGTAATGGAATAAATTATTTGTTTCGTCGATATTTGGCACTGCATTGTATGTTTCAAAATTGACTAACCCGCATACAAAATCACCCGGCAAATCGATGGGTGGAAAATACTCAGCTGTTAGTATAGATGAATCACCACTTAACGTTAATGTTAACGACATGGTGTTTAAGATACGAATGAGAGAAAATTCTTGCCACGGGTATATTTAAAGTATAGATGAGAAGTGAACCAAAATTATTGAAAATAATTTGTATTCCATAAAAATTCTAGACATAAATGTCCACAGTTGTACTGTTCATAATTTTGATATCTGTTATAATTATATTTAATATTATTGCCATGTAAATATTGCACCACTTCTGCGGGTGGTGACAAATTTCCAAAACTATCAAAGTATTCGACGTTCTTGTTATCTTTGGCGTACGCTACCCAATGGCTTCCTGGTCCCGATGAATTATCCAAATTGACGACTCCACACTCCTTTCGCCTTGGACGTTTCGGTAAATCATCTCTCATGAACACGCCACGAAAATTGGATAAATATTTGTTTCCAAACTGATAAATGTCGCGATCAGCTAATGGTCGATCGGGTAGCTCGCTTAGCGGTTTTTTGATTCGATGTAAAGTCCCAAACACCAAAATTACACCAAATTACACTAAATTACACCCAAAATGACACCAAAAATACACCAAATAACACCAAAATTACACCAAATTTACACCAAAATTACACCAAAATACACCAAATAACATTAAAATTACACCAAATTTACACCAAAAATACACCAAATAACACCAAAATTACACCAAAAATACACCAAATTACACCAAATTTACACCAAAAATACACCAAATTACACCAAATTTACACCAAAATTACATAAAAGACACCAAAGAGTCACTCCCAAAATGAGTCACTCCAAAAAAGAGTCACTCCCAAAAAGAGTCACTCCCAAAATGAGTCACTCCAAAAAAGAGTCACTTCCAAAAAGAGTCACTCCCAAAATGAGTCACTCCCAAAATGAGTCACTCCCAAAAAGAGTCACTCCCAAAAAGAGTCACTCTCAAAAAGAGTCACTCCCAAAATGAGTCACTCCCAAAAAGAGTCACTCCCAAAATGAGTCACTCCCAAAATGAGTCACTCCCAAAAGAATCACTCCCAAAGAGAAATAGTTATTTCTATCGGTATTACAGATAAAATATAGAATGAACATGTAAGATTTTAGATTAAGATTTAAGCTTTTAGTTTTAACGGTACGGCGTTTAGTAAAAACAGGTAACCTAATATTGATTTTGATGCAGTTTTCATATTTGATATTAATATTGATACTGATATTAATATTTTGATTGGTCAAACCATTTTCACCCTATTTCAAATTTCACGCCCAATTTTATCGTCAAGGCCCGTCTAATAGGTCCGACCCTGGATTTGAGTATGCCAATAGAAAGGTCTTTAAAAATAAAGGATTATACCAATTTAAATTTTTCTTCTAGTTATAGTTTTCGAATAATTTGATAAAATTAAATTTTCACTCCAAATTTGAGGGTCGATTTCACCTCTTCAAACCATTTTTCCGCCGATAAAAAAAAATACGTGTCCCTTAGTTTTTAGTGTTCTACACATCAGTTAAGTCTCATCAAAATCGGGAATTGTTACTTGAAGACCTAGCCTTCTAAGTAGGTATGGGGCCACTTGGCAACGCGGTGTAATTGCCTATATTCAGGGGCATCCCAACCCAACGAAATTTGGTATAACCTAACGAGACCTAAGCGAACTTAGCTTAACCTTCGAATCCAAATTTCGTTGGGCAATTACACCGCGTTGCCAAGTGGCCCCATACCTACTTAGAAGGCTAGGTCTTCAAGTAACTTTTAGGCAAAACAAGTAGCTTTTAAGCAAAACGCAATTCAAGAATATCGCGCCAATTATATTCATCGATTGTTCTCATCAAAACGAAACATTGAAAAGTGGACCAGTGGATATTCGAATTGAATTTAAAACGTTGAAGGAGGTGCCAGAGAATACATCAGCATTTTGCCTTCTACTACATGATCGTGTGGTTCAATATAATCCATTGACAAATATTGTTACAAAATATGTGTAAATCGATATACACTAGTCCTCAATGAGACCATCATTCCAGAGCAACTTGCGCCATGGAAAATGTCATATCCATATACAAATATTACCGTAATAACATTTAAACATTTTTATTGTAAAATATTCCTTTTAAATAAATTTATTAAAATAAGAAAAAAATAAAAAAATTAAAAATAAAAAATAAAAAATAAATAAAAATTAAAATTAAAAATAAAAAAAAAATGTGTTTTTATTTAGAGAAAACCTGTATAAACCCGTTTTCAGATAAAAATATGAAATCATACGATAAAATTCATTTTTTTGCATATTAGACAGAAATCTTCTAATGACGTCAGCTGACAATTTATACAACTTTAAACCTGTTTTCAGATAAAAATATGATAAAATTTTGAATCTAGGTACAGAATTCGCGGTGGTTCCTACTAGCAACGCCATCTTTTAACTATCAAAAAGGATTTTCAGCATCATCTATTAACAATTTTTCAAACTTACACACAGGAATCCAGACTAGCAACGCTATCAAAGGTGGCTGCGCCATCTAGCAGTGAATTTACAAAGCTCGAAGGTGGTTGCACCATCTATTAGGGAAATTCTTAGGTTAGAAAAAATTTTGTTTAGGTTACACCAAATTTCCTTAGGTTCTCTTAGGCTGGATCAAGTTCCGCTAGGCTAGAAAAAAATTTTGCTCCACCCACCGCCGCAGGCTTCTAGAACCCACATAGGTTACCTACCTCCTGCCGAGGTCGCTCAAAAAGTTGGATGGTGGGATGGTGGGCCCAGAATGCCCATATTCCTACTACTATGCCGTTCTTTGAGATCTGTTTATTCATAAAGTCACAACTGTCATCAATGAAATTAAATTTTCGTAACGAGGAGGTATCTTGAGTACTTACTGCAAAGAAAATAAAGCAATAACAATTGCTCATGCTTGTTAAAATTCCAATATTACAGAGCGTGTCTTTTTGTGACCAAGTTAAATTTTTCTATTGAAAGACCGATGTCTGTAGCAATATTTTGATGATAATTGTGATTTTATGAATACGCAGATCTCAACGAATGGTGTAAGTTTTATTTTGCTAGAATTCGTACAATTATTTTGAATTTAGGGTCAGTTAAATTTTTATTTTGGAAAAGCAGATTTTTGGGCTTTATTTTTGCAAACTGTGATATTTAGCTTTCGGAATATATTTACTATGCCTAATTTTGATACGATGCCAAAATTTCATCAGGAGGTAATCAATAACTTTCAAAGGATTATCATTTTTCATAATTCAAATTTGAAATTTCCGGTTTCCTGTCAAATATTAAGCGGGTGGTAAAATGTGTTTAGCTAGTATCTCATTTAAACTGATGCACCAACTAAGCCCACTAGGATATTTTTCAAGGAATCAATAATAAAATTGTTTCCCATATCATGCGTACTTTATGAGAGACACTGTATATATGTATATTATTTTTTCCCATATATTTTTTTAAACTAATAAAATGTTTTGAGACTACATCGAACCTGCTCAGACCTACTATTTAATTGTTTATAAAGTGTTAAATAGCATTAAGATAGGTTTATGGACGGTTAAGTAGCTTCAATGTAGGGTTATTATTTGTAAACATTGTGTTTGTAGGTTCATTAAGAGTCGATATAGGTTCACTTAGGGTGAATATAGGCTCATTTAGATGTTAGAAGTGTCAATGCAGTGTTAAAATCTTGACTCGGGGCTATTAATTGTAAAAAGAAATCAATTTATTTGAAAAATACGAAGAGAAATATCAATCATTTATGTATGATTATCGTGTTTTACAGAAATCACAAATACAAATATCTTTCTCAGAATCAGAACATTTTTGGTGTGCCCACATTGAACACTGAAAACACTTGAACCATAGTTCCCCTTTAGTGTTTTGTGAAAATAAATGCTGGCAAAATATACAAGCTGCATCTTCATCGTCCCGATAGTTACCATGAGGCAACTCGAAATCACTTTCATCATCTAAGGGTGGAACATTTTCGTCACCTGTGTCTGAGCTTGTGCTCTTTTTTTGTTTAGATCGCTCAGAAATTTTACTTTGAGGTTGTTTTGTTTCTAATATCGTCGTACGATCCAGTGTACACCAAAATAGACGCATAACACCTCGTTTCAAGCAACAATAACAATATAAGGAGTGGCGTGACAAACCCGTCCATGAATGTACTACGATACTTTTACGGGATGGTTTGGCACATTACCATTCCACGGAGCCTAATACCTTGTACAATGCTAGTATTGATGAATCTTACCCAGTACTGTCCGACTGAAGTAGTGAGTACCAGGTTGGCGTGAAGTCTATAATAATAATAATAATAAAATTTAAAAAAGGATGGGTCTAAATATGGGCTAGCTCATTTTTAGACCACATGTGGTAGCCCATATTTAGACCAACAGTTACTAGAACTTCCGAGGACAAAAAATAAACGTTTATGTCGCACAATATTTCAGTATATCACAAAATCAGTTTTATTACACATTCATTAGTTATTTTGCAAAAGTATATAATACTGGAAAATATTTTCTTAGTAGATAAAAATCATTAGTTACCTACCTGTTAAATATTTCGATAGTAAAATGTTGATGTCACAAGATACTTCTTAAAACTAAACGAGCATGTGTCAATAAAAATGGCTGAATTTACTCATATTTGCTTCTTGGGATAATAACAATGAACTGTATTAGTTTCTCACTAAATGGCAATCATGGGATCAAGGAAAATTTGCTACTAGCCCATAATTGGACCACAGCCCATATTTACACCTTTTCCTCTACGTATATTTCGTTGCGAACTAATCATAATCAAGACAGACTTCTTTTTAGGATTCCGTTCTATACAAGAGTTTAGGGAAGCTGCGGACTGTATGAGCTGTACAAAGGATGCAAGTGGGCTTTTTTAGAAACAATTACGAATGAATTCGCGGTTTCGAAAGACTGATGTAGAAGGAATTTTGGGTGTAACGATTTGTTGACAAAGAACGAAACATCACAAATAACAGTAACGATTTATTCTTCGTTCTTCTTATTTTCCAACGTGTCAATTGAGTTATAATCAATTCACGTTGTGACTATAGTTACTAGTAGCAGTTGTAGTTGAATATTACAAAGATGGTACATAGTTATGTTTTGTAAATATAATTAAGCGACAAGATACAGACTGCTTCAATGCCTGATTCTATCGAGGCAATCCTGATTTCGATGGAGTAATCCCACGTTTCGACATCATACGAGTTATGTCTCAATTTGTTAATTTACGCACGAAATATCAATGGGTATGCGTCCTCTCGTCTTTACTGGGTGAAATTCACTGTCTGTGTAAAAGCATAAAGGACACTAAAGGAGAATTCTTCAGTGAATAAATTTGTGCCGTATCGTATATTATTTAAGAGTGTTGCGTTACTGTCTTATTGTTTGTTTCTCAAAATAATTGTAAATGCCTAAATAATTTACGTTACTACTCACTGTAAGTTTATGTAATTACATTATTATTTTCCTATTTTAACAACGAAATTTCTAAGAAGCATTTCACCTGATGGTGGGCACATATATCACAAGTTAACGATTAAAACAATTATTTTGGTTTAAAATGGGAATGGTGACAGCTTAACTAGCAGTTCTAAAATAACTTTTTTATAATTTTTGGTCCAGTGGTTCTAATGATATAGTTCAAATATTTTTCAGTTCAAGACATTCAATTTTGGTCAGAAATTTTTATTTTTAAGCGGTGGGAGGCTGAGTCAAACTCGACTCAGCCCCCCCCCCCTTAATAATATTAAATTCTTGCTCAGTGTGTCGAGCTCAAAATTTTTACTTCACGGAATACGAAAGCTTATAAATAATAGCTCCTAATTATGCGCTATTTGTTTTTTAAATTTTTAAAGGGGGGGCTAGGTCGAGTGGGGTGATTGAGATCAGTGGCGGTCATTTAATACATGATCGGGACAAAATAATAATTTAAGACATAGGTGACGTAAAGAGCAAACTATTTCACAATTTGGAATTCCAATGGATTAATTGGATTTTATACTAATGTATAAATTTCATTAAAAATAGGGGTAGTGTAAAAATTATGAGTCCATGTTTAAATGCACGTTCAAGTGATTCAAGTGTATATAATTTGATTTGATTTTTAAGTTCTGTACGGAGCTAATTTTATCTTTATTGAAAATATAAATATTACGTCTAAATATTACGTCTAAATATTACGTCTAAATATTACTAAATGATCATACAATAAAGAGGAATAATTAAATGGTATATACTACTATACATAATATTTATAATTTTCATCTAATATACATATTTAAAAATATATTTAAATGTAGTTACTGTAACTAAATTTCTTCTTCATTTTTTTCAAATTTTAATCGAAAACTATGGTAAAGTTACGTGTCTGTACAATACTTGTTGTAAATTAGCACCAGTTTCCTAGTAATGATAAACATTTTTTCTATCAAACACAAAAAACACTCTTTAACTCTGACATACATGAAGATACAATTAATTAGCTCCGTATAGAAATCAAAAATCAAATCAAATTTAAACATTTGAACCACTTGAATGTGCATTTAAACATGGACTCATAATTTTTACGCTACCCAAAAATATTGTTATAGAAAGTTCTTCATTATAGATATACTTGCTATAGAAATTGTTCTTTTTTCCCTTGAACGGACAATTAACAAGTACCGTATCTATTTTTCAATTTATATAAGCAGCTACGATTTTCTTTGGATTTACCAAATTCTCCGAATTGGTTATTAAGTACCTGATATTCAAGTATTTTGGTACTTATTATTTAAATTTATTTATTATATTAAGTGAGTAACTGAATTGAGTAAGTAGCCGTCAATCAGATCATTCGCTTTGTATACCTATATCTGAAAAAAGTTTTAAAAATTCTAGAATTCAACATTCTAAAATTCTTTTTGCATAGAGAAATATTTTTATTAAAAAAAATCATTGATTTGTTTAAGTTTTTATGTTTTAAGACTTTATAATTTATGGCTTTATAGTTCAGCTCATAATCAATCTTAGTTATGTCATGAAAAATATGTAACTAATATTATTTCCCTTTGTTTTTGTAATATTGTTCGATTTTTTACTTTGAATAAACATAATTAGTAACATTTATGAACTTTAAGTTACAAACGAAGTTCTAAAATTCAACAGAGAAAAGTTTAAATTTGAATACTTTTATGACATCCAAACCAATTTCTTTAAATCATAGGTACTATATGTAGGTAATTGTTTTTTACTACCCATATAGCTTTTATAGAATTTATAATATCTCTGTCTTGAAAATGTATAATGTAATAATATTTTTTCTTTCTATTTCTATAAAATTCTCTTAACTTTGTGAGAAAAAAAAGTGACGTCATTTAACAAAACTGATGTTAATTTAACTGAAGCTCTACTGTATAATACCTATGCATTGTTGCGTACCATAATACTTGTGATACTTGCTACGCTATGTCGGCTTATAGACACAAAATTAATAAATTCTAATATCATTAACGATTTATCCTCGTCTGATATAATGTTAAATTTATCTACCACTACGAAAATATTATATTTTGATTATGTATAATTAAATAAGGTATTTGACTAATTTTCAGAAACTAAATTTTCAATTAAATTTTGTTGAATTGAAAATATTTTTTTTAAATTTTTTAAACTTAAGTTCGCAAATATTTGTTACTAATTTATCAAAGCAAATGAAGGATTAGAAATAATACTCCGATATTCTTCCGTAGAATAAATTGTTTCTTTATTTTTTCCAAAAATTCTTCGGTATTTTTTATATCTTCTTCAGTAGCTACAAATACAAATAATTATTTACAATATAATAATTCTAAATATCTAATATTGTTTTAACAATAATATTGAATTTGATAAAAATTTTTTTAAAATTTTTCAGTTTTGGTTTTGTTGGAATGTATAATGAAAAATTTTTTAAAAAAACAGAGTGAAATAATTTTAATTATAGTATAATGAAAAATTTTTTAAAAAAACAGAGTGAAATAATTTTAGTTATAAATATGTTGGAGCGAATAAGAATGAAGCAAGTTTATTTAAGTACAGTATAGCACCGATAATGGAAACATCAGTTTTGGAAATTTTTTGAGAGCATCAAATTAGTCAACATCACTTTTGGAAAGTTACATTACATTTTTGATGCAACTTTCCAAAAGTGATGTTGACTAATTTGATGCTCTCAAAAAATTTCAAAAACTGATGTTTCCATTGTCGGTGGTATACTGTAAGGGGAGATTTTGTACTAATTATAAGTTGAAAGAATAAGTTCAAAGAAAATGTTATAAAGTAAAATTAAGACTGGACAAACGACATTTAACGTTACGAATTAAGTGTGCAATATGCAATAAAGATTTATGTTGTAGATTTTATTCATTGAATAAAATAAAGTTTCCAAATTTTTTAAGGCACATATTTTGTAAATGTTGTGTCTTCTTGAATATTTTACTACGTCCAAAATATTATGTTACAAAAATAAAAATTCCTATAACAAACGTTTCATTTAATAATTTACCTGGAGAATTTTCATGTACCTATATAATTAATATTATATGATATTCGATATTTTACTGTTTGCTATTGAAATCAATTTAATAAATAAATAATTTTGGCGCATAATTTGAATTTACGATGTGATAAAATTTTAAATTATATTCTGTTGTTTTTGCAATAATTTATTTAGTGCTAAAAAATATTTAGCAAGTCATTAAACATTGGGCGTGCTTGGCATATTAATGTTTGAACAAAATATAAAGTTACACTCATGGTCAATAAAAATGTAAGTATACACTTACCAAAATCAAAAAAAGAACTTTTTCATCAGAAAAATTATTAACAACTCATTTAAACTTTTGTCCTTAAATTTTTTTTATGGATTTGATAAAATATTCAGCAAACATTTTTTAACATACAAATAACATCCGTCGTTTCGATATTAGTATACTATACTTGATTTGTGAGTGCTCCCAATAGTAGTACGACTTTTTGTGCGACCTAAAAGGAGCCACCATTTATTTAAGCCAGTTTTGCCGCCATCGCAGAATGTCACATCATTTCTGGTTACGATTTTTAATTTTTACTTAATACCTGGACAAAATCTATATCAAAATGCAGGTTTCAATGTATACAATGAGTTTATACTGAGACTTGTGCCAGGCTTAATTAATGTGCAACCCCATGGCACTGTCGATTAATTAATCCACGTCGTTGCAGGTTAATTAAGACTCTCATCCCACCATAACCTCATTGTATGTGTTGAAACCTACATTTTGACGTAAATTTCGTTCATGTTTTCCATAACTTGAGTGAACATTAAAAAGCATAACCAGAAATGACGTCATATCCGTGACACGGGCAAAATTAGCTTAAAAAAATGGTCGCTCTTTTTGAATCTGTAGTAGTACTATTCACGCACAAAAAGTCGTTCTTGTATCTTATAGTTAAAGAGGACTGGCTCTCGGACTGTATGTAAATGTTCGCCATGGCACAGGTTAAATTAGTACAGTTTCGGCTTCCATTGTCCCATCACGACGTTTGAGATGTCATTTTCTTTAACTTTTTGCATTCAGTAAGATACTTTGCAAATAAAATTGCAGTATTTGATATATATTTAACTACAAGTATTTGCCCGCGGCTTCGCCCACGTGGCCTTTGAAATTATAACATCTAGTTAAAAAACGTATCAAGTGCAGTTTCATCGCGTCACTATTGAGAACTGTTACTTTTTTCTTTGGAATTTTTCGACAGAAATAAAATATTTTCCCCGGGCAGAAAAATTGTATAAAACATTCTTTTAACAATGAAAGTTCGAATGAAGTCAATGATTCATTTTTACATCGTTTTAAATATATTTTCCCACGGGAATAAGACTTTTCACAGGGTTTGGATATTTTCTCGGAGTAGAAAGTAGTCTGTGTCCTTTTTTGTCCCCTCTGTAAACAATATGCATAATTTAAAATGCATCATCCTTTTTTTTTTAAAAAGTCCGTTGTTGTTGTTTCATTGTTCCGTTTGAAATATATTTTCCCTCGAGAATGAAATATTTTCTCGGGGTAAAAATGAATTTTGTGTTTATCGCTGTATATCGTTCGTCCTGCTAACAATATGCTAAGTTTGAACAAACTCAAAGAATCCTTTTTTGTTTCATTCAAAATATATTTTTCCACAGAAATGAGATCCGCAGGGAACTGAGATATTTTCCTGGGGTAAAATGTAGTTTGTGTCCGTTTTCATCCCTTCTATTAACAATATACAAAGTTTAAAATCAATTGTTCGTTTTTTGATAGCAATCTGTTGTCATTTAATACGTTTTCCCGCGGGAATAAAATATTTTCCGGAGATATAACCTATAATCGTCTCTGTCTCGTAAACTACGTCTGTACAAAGTTTCAAGTTGATCGATTAAGCTACTGAGGCATGAAAGCCAATCAAACAAACAAACAAACAAACAAACAAATTCACTTTCGCATTTATCTTCGTTAAGATATTTGTTTAGAAATATGAAAATTTAAATGAATAAATAAATCGAAGATATCCACATATATGTACAACAAATAACAAATAAAACATGGGAAAAACACACAGGATAAACAATTAAGGGATGTAGAAACCAAAAAAAGATTAAGGAAACATCTCACAAATAGTAAATTTTTCGTCTATTGGTAATTGTAGTCAGTCGATCTTTTTATACTTTGAGTGGCAAAAGCTAAAAGTTTATCATATGGTATATTTAAGTTCAAAATTAACAAATAAAACTCTATAATTTACAAAAATGCCACTTTTATTGTTTAAACTCTTATGACGTGTTTCGATCAATAAAAGTAGTATTTTTGTGTGGTTTATATATTAATATCAAATACAAAATGCCATAAAATAATGCCCAAGTCTATTAAACTTAAATTTAGAATATTAAAAATATAAATAATAATAATAATTTCTTTGGTTAATATACTATTAATTCGTGCTAATTTAATTTAAATAAATATTATTGAAAGGCTTGTATACCTATGTATAATTTCTATTTAAATTTTGTTAAATATTTGTTATAAGTTGTTATATAATGTTGCTTGCAATAATAGTTAAAATACAAATTATTTAGTATTACCGCAGTATAAAGAAAATACATATTAGCTCGGGACGATTGAAAATATAAATTGACCGATTTTATTTGTACTTGATTGTAAATAATATGTTTAACGATCGAACGCTAGAATCTTGTGGAATTTCATCTTAGTAGTTATACACTCCTTAACAAAAGTAAGTTTTATTTTCAATGAGGATTTTGTATACTCAAGTATTGGGGCTAAGGCCGGATTTACACTAATGCTCCGCTCTCACTCCGATATCACTAAGCTATCGATTCGATATAATCTTGTTGTGTTCACATTACAGTGCTGATATCATGCTGGTACCTATTCGTTCTCTATTCACATTATAATGCCACTCTGGGTACACTCCCAGTTCGGTCTCAGTTCGATACAAATATCTTTTCATAACAACTGAATGCAAGCGGAGTGGAGTGGAATCAAAAAAGTGTTTACACTATAGGTACAAACCATCACAAATCTGATATCGCTGCGATAAAATATTAACTGAGTGGTATTGATATTGGAATGACATTAGAGCGAGAGAGAACCGTGACTGATATCGGACCGATATCAGAGCGATGATGTGAATACACTCATTGTTTATTGTGTAAGAATATTTTATCGAACCTGGAGCGTAGTGATATCGGAGTGAGAGCAGAGCGTTAATGTAAATCGGGCCTAACACTATATTTACGGCTATGATCACAGTGCATCCGGTTTCAAAAGTATATTTACACGGCTGTGTACGAGTACAACGTACACATACATATGTGCACACGGGCGAGTTGTATGATCACACTGTTTCCATGCTCGTCAGTGTAACGATAATAGTATATTGTACAATAAGTGAGAAATAAGCTTTTCCCACGTATTTCACACTATACTTTTTCTACGAGCACATTTTTTTTTTGTAAAATTTAACATAAATAATTAAAATAAAATTTAGATAAGCAGTAAAAATTTTTTAAATTTATAATGTCAGTGGTAAGATGTCAAATTTTTGCCAAAGCATACTTTGAAACTATGGAAATAATAATACATAATCAACATAGCCAACTTTTTTATTGTATTAAGCCGTGCGAAATAATTTCCCACGCTATTTCCGTACAGTGCGGGCAATTGTTAATTTTTACATATATACTTAGCCGTGCGCAAAATGTTATTTTTAATAGTAGGAGTAGAAAAAATTGATTACGATTTCACTAGAATTTAAAAATTGTATTATTAATAAAATGAAAATAGAAAACCAAATTCATGTTTTAGAAAATCCTTTCCTAAAGATATTAATTTTAACATATTGGTACGTTATGTTGCAAAAAATCGAGTGGTACGTTTTGCCGCTGATACATCTTATTGGCACACCATACATTATATACACACACCATTGGCATACAATACAATACTGACGTGCACTACTGAAAAAATCAAATTTATTTGATTTCGGTTGGTGAAATTTGATGTCATTTAAGTCACGTTAGTGCAGTTGGACTCACTGTGACCATTTACATTTAAGAACATAATAGGGTACTTGACTGAAGTTACAAAAATATTTTAAAAGCATTGTTTTTCCATATCAGTTAAGTAATTTTTTATTTTCGACAGATTCTGTAAAAAATTATCAAAAAAAATAACCCTACAATTTTAAATGAGAAAAATGCACCTCACTATAGTGACGTCACAATTTGAAGCAACTAAACGTCAATGTCAATATTTATAACCTCAAAACTTTGATTATATTCATAAAATGTCAAAGTAAAAGCAAGTATTATGGAATTCTGGCCGATTATTATTACTATATATATATATATATATATATATATATATATATATATATATATATATATATATATATATATATATATACATATATATATATATACATATATATATATGTATATGTATATATATATATATATATATATATATATATATATATATATATATATATATATATATATATATAAGGTAATATAAAAAATTATTCAAAAGAAAACACAATTTCACCTCACCGATGAAAATTATTAAAATCGACATATGTATCTAGCTACAAAAAGTTACGTCATATTCAAGAAATGGCGCGTTTTCACTAATTTGAATATTTGTTGAAAATTGGCAATTTTCAAAATAAAATTTCTAAATAGTTATCAATTTTTTTTTAGTTTCATCATTAAAATTGGACATATGAAATGATAATGCGTAGAATTATTTAACTTTTGACACAAATTTTGAATACAGTCAAGTACCGTATTACAGTTGTTTGGTTGACCGTTAACTGCCGTGCATGCAAGTGTAAAAAATCCTGATTAAATCGGACGCACTGCGACTATAGCATTAAGTTTCATAACTCCTATAATAAGTGGAGTGTTCATGGGAGTTTAGTAATTTCATTTAATCATAAACTGTGAACAGTACCAAGTTTGCTATTTTTTTTATCCTACTTGCCCATGATGGTCTAGGTTAAATTATGTTCACATGTTTCAGTTCAAAAACTTAATATAAACTTTATTCTTCAACGCTCGGTGAATCAAAGTGTGTTGCCTTAAATGTTATTTTACTATTAAATTTTTACTGATCTTTTGTTTTAGGGTTGCACAACTTTTGACAGGTTGTGTATTATTACATTTATGTACACTGTTGCATGTAACCCGTCCACGACTAAACGACTTCACAAGGTACATAAAAAGAATTATTTGAATGTATTGGTGGTAAGGACGAATGATTTACAATTTTTAAGTGTCCACAACACTCTCGATTTAAGTTACTCGTCCAAGTACTCTTGTCAGTGAAGTTGTCCGAAGTGCGAAAGGCGTCAGCACACACTTGTAAATCTTCACGAGAATCTTACAAGGGATGGTTAGGTTAGTTGGTGAACAGAAAAGAAGAAAATCACCGTTCCATAGAAAATATGTCTATGTGTCTTTTAGACAATTTTACATTTACAATTTTCTTTTGATTCTGTAGAAACATGAAACACTCACTTTTAAATTTCGTTTCTGCATTCATATATCTTAAGTACACATATGCATATAAATTGCATTTCATTATCGAATATCTCTTAAAAGAGTGTATGTATACGAGCAGTGCTGGATTTACACTACGAGCACGCGGGCTAATGGCCCCGAGCGGCAATTTTTTAGGGGCGACAAAATTTGGAAAACACGTGACAAATTGGCTTTTAGCGAATTTTCGAATCGAAAAATCACTAATATATATATATATATATATATATATATATATATATATATATATATATATATATATATATATATATGTATATATTGGTGAATATTATTTTCAGTTTCTAGGGACCTTAAAACAAATTTCTGTCATAGTCCCGGATTCAAAATTTAGTTTTTTGCCAATATCTCCATTTATCCGGCCCTGTATACGAGTAACTAGTATTTGCAGATGTGTGTACAAAAAATTGTTTTCAATAAAATAAAAATTACGAAATTATACATTCTAATTGTTACTGAAGTTTTTTGATTATTTTTTCAATTATTTAAATCCACTTTTATTAACAGTCGTATTATTACATTAATATCTACGAATTCCAAACGCCAGTTATGATAAATAATGCCACTAGAGCGCACTACTCAAGCGACGCAACTTGTCTAGAATCTAAAAAAAAATTATTAGCTTTAGTAGTATACAGTCCGTCTCATAATACAGCCTCACCAATAATTTTTATATTTCACTTATAATTTTTTAGAGAAACAGGTTAGCCAGTAATACGTTAGTTGTATATTTCGAAAATGTTTTATTGTGTAAATAAAAATATGCAGTATATGTTTTAATAAAATAAATGCACAAACAAATCACAAAAGTTATAGCAAAATCATGTAAAATTAATAGGAGTATAATTTTTTGTCCCATAATATACTGTAGCCTCACCATTCAAAAATTACGCAAATTTTAATAATTAATGACTGGTTGAGCCTCCTTTATTTTCCACTATTTGTGAAATTTTTGTTGGAATATTTTCATATAAATTCTTCACATATTCCAGTGGGATTTGGTGCCAGTTACGTCTAATATTTTCTTTCAATTTTTTTTTTTTGAAATTATATTGTTGCCCGCCGTCGTATACGTTACGGGACGAATAACTCACTCGATACGTTTTCGAAGATGTTGGGATCACGTGACCTTGTTGGTCGTGTAAAACAGATCAGTTTCTTTGTTTAAACTACTTCTGTACACACTTAAAATTGTGAATTGAGACATTTTTCTGCTGAAATATCCACTCTCCGCCCTGTAAAACTTCATTTATTTTTACTCCTTGTTGAAAAAGAGTGCCTGCATATTTTTTCGAATCCTGTCATCCTTTTAAATATTTGTTCGAATCCTGCCGTCCTTTTAAAGTAACAAGATCGATAACTTCATTGAAGTAAGTCGCTCCCAAAACGTTATTGATCCATCATCCATTACTCTTTGACTCCGAAAAGTTTGTGTTTATCAACATAAACTTGATCGTTTGAATTTTGCACGTCAAGTGTAAGGGCTGGACAACGAAATGGCATAAGAAAAGTTTAATCTTGACGGCCCAGACGGATATTCACACATATTACTATCACGATTTACATAAATAACAATTTTATTTAAGTCGAGAGAAATGGGTGATGCATCAATAATGTTTTGGGAGCGATTAACTTTAATGAAGTTATCCATCTTGTTACTTTAAAAAGACGGCAGGATTCGAAAAAATACGCAGGCACTCTTCTTCAACGAGAAGTAAAAATAAATGAGGTTTCTCAGGGCGGAGAGTGGATATTTCAGCAGGATAATGTCTCAATTCACAATGCTAAGTGTGTACAGGAGTGGTTTAGAAAAAGAAACTGATCTGTTTTACCCGACCAGCAAAATCACCTGATCTCAACATCTTCGAAAACGTATCGAGTCATTCGTTCCGTAGCGTATACGACGGCGGAAGACAATATAATTGCAAAAAAAAAACTGAAAGATAATATTAGACGTAACTGGCGCCAAATCCCACTGGAATATGTGAGGAATTTATATGAAAATATTCCAACAAAAATTTCACAAATAGCGGAAAATAAAGAAGGCTCAACCAGTTATTAATTATTAAAATTATACGTAATTTTTGAAAGGTGAGGCTATATTATGGGACAAAAAATTATACTAATTTTACATGTTCTTGATATAACTTTTATGATTTATTTGTGCGTTTATTTTATTTAAAACAAATATTGCATATTTTTATTTACACAATAAAACATTTTCGAAATATACGACTAACGTATTTACTGGTTAAACTGTTTCTCTGAAATATTGTAAGTGAAATATAAAAATTCTTAGTGAGGCTATATTATGAGACGGACTGTAAAATAACAAAAATACATTACTATTTTACATAATACATAGTATTTATAAGTACCAACTATTTACTATAAGATGGTCACATAATATAGTTTATAATTAATAAGTAATAATAGTTAACCTTTAGCTTTCATCCAATCATTTTCCATTTAAATACTTGTTTATGTATGTAAATAGGTACCTATAGGATACCTAGGTAGGTAGGCATTTCAGTATTTCTTCTGCCTCAAATGACTGAATATTGTTAAATTCTGTCATAAGTATGCTTAAATATTTCTTAAATAAATAATTGAACAGATATTCATATAGAATCTCTGGACTTCAACAATTTGTAGTGTAATGAGTAATGAGTTTTTTTTCTTAAACAAATGTTTTAATGATATAACAATAAAATGTTTTTTTTATTATTCTAATGAATCTGTGAGTTATTCCTTTATATGACTGAAAATATTAAAACATATACTTACAGAGTGCTACAGAATATATGTATACACTTTTATGTATAACTAGGCTAGCGATGACCTCTGATTCCAACCCTTTCTTACACCTTACACCTTTGGCTCTATACCATATGGCCACCCTAAAAGTTATAAGCTTCTGTTTTTGAAAACTTTTGATAAAACGAATTTATAAAAGCAATACATACATTTTTATTAAAAGCAGATGTTCTCAAGAGGTGGTCCACGGATCCCTAGGGATCCGCGGACGATTAATAAGGGGTCCGTGAGATGTCATTATGATATTTTTTTCATACTGTAGCATATACACGAGTATATCATTAATTAATATAAACTAAGGATTATATTTATACAAGTGTCATTAACTATTTGCGAGAATACAATTTTTAAAATTTTTTTTTGGATTTATTGGATTATTATTATTATTTTTTTTTTTTTGGAGTGATTTGATAAAGGGGTCCGTGGAAAAAAATTATTGGGAACCTCTGATTAAAAGTACTATTCAAAAAAAAAAATCTCTGGGAGGTGCCGGAATGCCGTTCCGCCGCGTTTCTATGGAAATTAAGCATTGATTTTATCTGCATAAAATTATGGATGTGGCTATTTATACATACAGTATGTATACGCAATTGGCTATTTATACATACAGTATATATACGCAACTGGCTATTTATACATACAGTATGTATACGAAATTGGCTATTTATACATACAGTATGTATACGAAATTGGCTGTTTATACATATGATATGTATACTGAATTGGCTATTTAAACATGCAGTATGTATACGCAATTGGCTACTTATACATATTGACTGTATGCGCTATTATTGCAATTAATATTTTTATAATTATTACACAATTATAATAACCGCCTACCTTCGACTGAGCTGAATTTTGTTTATATAATTTTTTTGGCTTAAGAAGTTACCCCTTAAATGGATTTTTGGTGACGCGGACCGGAAGTTTATTTTCCAACCCTCTGAATGTTTAAGTCTAGGGGTTACTAAAAGATGGTTTCCGTTGCCAACAAAAATTAAAACCAATTCTTATAGAACTTGGTGAGTAATACAAAAATGGAAGAATAAAGTTTTTTGATATTTTGTCTAGTTTTCGTGATATTACGTATCAAAGTTCTAAAACTTACTATATTGGATAGATAATTACGGTATATTACAGCTTTTATTGATAGAAGTGGAAAATGAACTGAACGGCATCATTGAAACCTCATTTTCAGGCAAAGGGTAATTAAATAATTTTGAAGCAATTATACGCAGAAGCCCATTTGTAAATAATTACCCTTTGCCCAAGAATGAGATTTCGGTGGTGATGTTCCGTTCATTTTTCTCTTATTTCTATGAATATAAACCAAAATATACCATTAAAAAAATATATTTAAAAATGAGCTTATATTCATAATATCCCTGTCGCAGCATCCTACATAACATGGCGAATTTTCGATTAAAAAGTTCCGAAGTAGTAGTAAAAATAAATTTAATAAGAAATTTTCACAGTCCCGGTCCCGACGATCGAAGTTCTACTGTATTTGTAATGTGTACATGAAAAATTTTATGAAGCTATGAAAGTTTCGAGATTTTTCGGAATCCTAAGAAAACATTTTTTTTCGGAATCCTAGAAAAAACTGATAACTATATATACGTACCTACATAAGAAGTATCATACTATTATATGAATAACCATGTACATATACATAATAAAAGTAGTAACATTAACTTTTACTTCTGTCGCAGCATCCTGTTTAAAACAGCGAATTTGCCTTTTTAAAAAGTTAGTTTTTTCGAAAACCTGCTTAAATAGAACAATGGTTCAAAGAGTATCTTATGTTATTTTTTCCGTTCTTTGCAATGGTGTAAAAAAAATTTTAGAAAACTTGAATTTTGGCTAATTTTAACAAAAAACTCATTTTTCGGTGTTCAGGGCATTAGGGATAACTTCTGGCGTTGCTACTTGTATACATAATTATGTATAAGTAATCAACTGCGTATACATACTGTATGTATAAATAGCCAATTTCGTATACATACTGTAGGTATAAATAGCCAGTTGCGTATACATACTGTATGTATAAATAGCCAATTGCGTATACATACTGTATGTATAAATAGCCACATCCTAAAATTATCTGAGTTATGGACCAAATTACTTTTAAATCAGGTTTTCTGAAATTTTGTACAAAATCGTGCTTCGTTCCTCTCGCTGAACGACTCTTAGGTCGGCATATGTACATTTCAATAGCATATCTAATTTCCATACACCTTGAAACCTGTCTATAGATTCAGGAATCTTAGGAATATCTACTTTAGTTCGGGATTTCAGTAGTATTTGTATCATCACACCAAATTTCATTAAAATTCGTCTAGTAGTTTTTGCGTGATACGTGAACAGACAGACAGACAAAAATTTTAAAAATTGCTGTTTTGATATCTACATCGAATAACTATTTACAAAATTAGTACAATTTTCAAACAACTGGTCTCGTTACAGTTTTATCATTACAGAATTTTTCATTTTTACTATCAAAATGACATGGCAGACACGAGCTTGTTTCTAGCTACTCCACGTGATTAATTTTGGAAAAAATAAAAATAAATTTTTCGAAAATTTATAATTTGCTTTTATAAATTTCATATATAGTTATCCAATATCTATTTTTTTTAAAAAAAAAAAAAAAGAAAACATTTACTCTAAAGTTTTTCTATTTCTACATTTGTATTTAGTGAATGCAAATGTAGGAATATATTTAGTTGCGTTTAATATTTACTTGTTACAAGTTAACTTTTATCAATAAAACCTACTGATTTTATTAAATAATAATAATAATGTAACCTAACAGCTTACAAATGTTTTTTGTGTGATTTTTCATAACATACGAGTATTCTATTACGAACATGAGAATAATGCATTTTATATAATTTTATAACTAAATAACCGGGAAGTTAATACTTGTAACGATACATAAATTCAACATTTTATATTAACAGTTTCTAATCGAAACATCGTACATGTGCCTCTATTTTGCTTTGCTTTGGAAATACATATATTCATATTACAAATAAGGAAAATGAAGGAAGTGAAATAGGTGTAACAGAATCGGTAAGAAATAAAATAAGCTTAATTAAATAATTTTTATTTTAAAAATAACGAAGGGTGCAGATGTCGTCACGAGATTCTTAGTTTGAATTCGGAATTAAAATAAACACCACTTTAGCACATAACCTTTCACAATTTATTGTGGGTAAATTTATTCCATAAATAAATTTTTTTGTAAAAATATTGTTTTTTTTTTTTTTTTTTTGTAGAAATTTAATGCATGTGTATCACGTAAGTCTCATAAGGCTACCGTAGCTACCTCACTTTTACGATGGAAAAAAGGTGAATATAAGTTTTCCAGTAAACACAAAAGGGTGCGAGATGTTTCACTGATCATTTACTTGACAGGTAAACATGAAAAAAATGAAACAAAAATTAGTGTTGGTAAATTTAACTGACTTCATCTCTAACTGACATAATTATAGTAACACGATATCAAATAATATGAATTAGAATCATAATCGATAATGTATGAGTTTTGGAGTACATTTCCACCATATTTTAATATATGGTGAAAATATTCCACCATATTTCCATTTAAATATGGTGGAAAATACTCCAAAACTGATACATTATCGATTATTACCTAATAACCACCTAAAAAGTGTACGGGAATTAGAATTATTTCATTCGTAAATTGTCATACTGTATTATATTTGAGTTTTAAATTTTTCCTGAATTGTGGGCCTTTGTTATTTGGACAATTCTTTGTTATTTAAAAGTTATTTACGAGAAAAACTGACTAGCTAAAACAGTCTATAGCTTCGTTACCGTATTTTTGTCAATTAACAGTTTCTATCATCAGGGCCGTGGAGAGAAAAGGTGGGCCCCGGGAATAAAGCACATCTTTTAAAAATTTATCCCCGAAAAAATAATTGACAAGTAAAAAAAAAGTTTTTACTTTTTCCCGGGCCTCTACTGACCATTACGGGACCCCTCTTTTAGCCCGGGCCCTGGGGCCACAACCCCAGCTACCCCACCCTCTCGTCGGGCCTGCCTATCGTTACATTGCTTGGCAACAGATTTTCCTTATATCGGGATACAAAGTTCGAAAAAATATGAATCCATCGTGTAAATGAGAGAAGTTTTGAAAACAATATGAGTAATATTATATTATTCAATAAACGGGTAAAGATAGCTATTACTCACGAAGTTGAAATTACGAAACGAGTTGAGTTTATCGGACGAGTCTTGTAATAATTTCATCTAAATGAGTAATAGCCATTGCACTCGAGTAGAATGCTATAATTTTTCTACGATTTTCCCGTTTTTGATTTAAAATTGAATATAAACTGTAAATTAAAATATTATAATAAATTTTTAATCTGTGTGTAATTTCATTAAATGTTTGTATATGGTTTCTATGGAAAAGATCAAAATAAAATATAAATTGCTTTGTTTACTTACACGTTACTATGCAACACGTATGAAACTAAAACTTGGTAAATAATATATATATGTATAGATTACTAGATAGGTAGATAATTTATGAATAATATATTATTCATAAAGCAATCGCAACCTCGTTGAATCATGGTTAATATGTACTTTACTTGGTCGAAAGGTATTGAGTAATCACTCCTCCATACTTTTAGATAATGCCTAATTTTCTCAACAATTAGTGAATATAATTATAATGAGTGTGTTGTTCAAAAGGAGTAGGAAAACACGTTTTTTCTATTCCTGTTGAATAAAATTCCAGTAACAGAGCTTCATTTTTAGCTTCTTGTCAGTAGCAGCAGCCATATATGCGTTTATTATAGTAGAGTAGTAAATTGCACAATTTCTTCGTTTAGGCTTTCTTCTAAATTTTCTTCATAAACACAATATTTGTAGTTTGTTTTTTTTTTAAACTCTTTCCTGTAAAACTGGACTTTACTTGATCTAAGTAGTATCTGTGTCAGTCAGTATCATTTATGCTGCCTGTATTCATTTACTTGCCACATTTACTCCATCTGCTGGGTGTGGGGCCCTCAGGGACGCGGGGCCCGTAGCATTTTCGTAGGTTAATTATTATACATAAATTATTAAAAAATATATGTAAATAATAACAAAATAACTATAATGAATTATATATTAATTATTAATTATAAAATATTTTATATTAATAATTAATTTATAATTGACATAAGTATTTGATCATCATTAATTATGTATTTGGGCTATCAAGAAAAATGAGAGAAATTAAGCAACATTCGAAATGCGAATCATGAATTACTTTTTTAATTACCTATTAATAGATTAATTAACCGCTTGAAGGTAGAAAATACTGGAAATGTTAACAAAGTAAATAAGTAATCATACATATTTATGTCGGCTATACACGGAGAGAAAATTCCTATAAAAATTACTGTGCTCAGCACTACAATCGACGTGTAAAAGGCGAACATATTCAATTCTGTAAGGTAAAAATATAAAGATTATAATTAATCATAAAAAATTTAAAGGATGGAATGTTCTTTTCGTAATATTATCTCCGTAAAATTTGTAAAACAGCACAGTAAAAAGTTCCATTACCGACAAAAAAATAATTTTTAATTGTTTTTATTAAAAAAATTACCATGCTAACATGCTAATAATAGAAAGAAAAAAAAAACAGAAAGGTTGGTTGTGTTGGGAACGCTGTAATGAAATGTGCCTCACTCAGCGAGTTACATGCGAACCATAGGTGTGGACTGTGGAAGAAACTTTGTCAGACAGTTCGCACCAAGCACCTTGATTTATCAGACTGTGTTACAAGCAGCTAGCACAGCTAGTAGTCAGTTTCTCTTACACTCTCTTAGGACGATGTCATCGTTTAATTCATCTTTTTGTTATTTACCTATCTTTAGTATATGTATTAGAATATATTGTTGGCAATCATTTTTGTATACATGTTTTTACAGGTACAGTGCAACCAACATAAGGTCGCGAGTCAGATGCGCAAATGAAAGAGTACGACAACAAGAATTAAACTATAATATATATGCATAAGAGTGTGATAAAAGTTGTGTTAGCACCACATTAAATTTTACCATGCTAGCACATATTTTTTATTTTGGTCGTCGATCGCGCACGGATTATAGGGGAGCATGGTAATTTTTCTGAAATTTTCTCTACAAAAATTATAGAATTTTTCTCTCCGTGTAGTTACTAGAAAAATGAAAATTCGCAAGATTAACTATTCACTTACAGACATATATGTATATTTACCACTTTGATACTCGAATCGAAATATTTTGTATATTGCGAATGTGAAAGTTGTAACAATTCTTATGAAAATTTTTCGAAAAATATTTGATGTTTTTTAAATCTAATTAAATAACTATTTTTAATTTTTTATTCATTCGCATCATGTGTTATTAGGTACATACATAGTACATACCTACCTATATAATTATTTTTTAAATATCAACAACTTACTTTTTTCTTACTTTTTTTTTGCTGTAAAAATCTGTCCTAACTTTTTTTTCACGGTAAAAATGAAAAAACTACAATATTCTTATGCAACTTAAAACACATGAATTTGAATTCATTGTCAATAATATTGACCAATAGTCACTATTAACTACCGTGTATAATTTATAAGCACGGTGTGTTCACAAGTGCGTGTTTTTTTTTCTACTTAAAAATTTATGTTCTTGTAGACATGACTGGTTGGAAAGAAGACATCATTTTCACCACATCATAAAATACCGCTTTCACCGTTTTAATTTGCAAAACACAAGGTCAAACTATACATGTGAAACAAAATTTTGTTAGTTCAAAATGTCTGCTTGAAATTTCTTTTATTTAGGAAGGCATAAAGCACTCTCCAAAAAACTTAATACTAGAAAAATGCTGTTTGCATCGTACAAACTACTTGAGAGTAATATGCCAGAAAATGACTGATATCACAGAAACGTTTCGCAAGCCGTTAAAAATTATTTTATAGTTATAAATATTTGTTGATTTAATAAAATTATTAATAAAATTATTATGATATGAATGCCAACCACGCTATTTTTAAACATAAAAAAGAAAATTAATTTTTTATGTTCGAATTGACTTTTAATGTTCATGTCAAACAGAATAATGTGTTAAATTAAACACATAACGTGTAATATGTATATATGTATAATATATACAGTCTGTTTCAGAGAAGTAAGAACCTATAAATTTTAACATCAGAGAAAATTGTTCGGATCGGAGGGTATTTATATTTGTTTGAGTATGATTTTTATAAAATAGTATCTTAGCTATTAGGGTTTTTTTTAATTGCAAAAAAGAAAATATAACAAAAGAATAATCAAAATTTGCATTTGGGAAAAGCACACAGCGAAGGTTACTCAACGGATTTCAACAAGTGAGGTGTCTGTCAATTGAGGATCATCCAAAAGTGATCCTCCCAGTACAACGGAGCCCGAATTTGATTCGGTTTCATTTTTGAGTTATGGGTCTTCAAAGTTTAATTTTTTCTAAAATAATTAAACGTAAAGTAAAATTGTTTATTCATTTTTATTAATCGACTTCAAAAACGAGGAGGTTCTCAATTCAACCCGTATGTTTTTTTGTATGTATGTACATCGATTTCTCCCACATTTCTGGGCCAATTTATGCCATTCTTTTTTTGGTTAGTATATTCTGTTTCAGATACAATTGATCATGAAGCAAAGTTAAAAAATTAAGTAATTCTTATATTCAAAACAAATCAATCTTCTATTCTTTTTTAAAAGCAAATGGCAATTTTAAAATTTACGTAAGTGCAATAATGAAAGTGATAAAGCCAAGAAAACGGAAATTATTTAAATTCATAAGTGATGAAGCATGGTTAAATTTAAGTGAAATGGACCATAGATAACGCTCTCCAGGTGGTCCCATAAAAATTTTATTAACATTAGTTGAATAATTTTTTAAACATCTTCAATAATATGAATAATAAATTATGGCAATTTTAAAATTTGTATAACAATTATGCAAAATTATTTACTTTAAAAACTGTAGTGACATATTTTTAAATTTATATTGGCCTAATTATTCTGAAAATAATTTTCTGACGATATCTAATTTAAAAAATTCTTTAATGACTTGAAAAATTGGTTGATTTTTCAATGATTTTTATTTTCCTAGTAATTATTACTTTGAACATTATTTTTGTTCCAAATTTCAAAGCAAAGTCAATAAGTGCCTAAAATTGTGATTTTTGGACAATGAAATTTTGTGAATCTATTCCACCTAAACGTATGAAATTTGGAATACTTCTTAAGCAATTATCACTACAAGGGCTGATAAGCATTGTCACTAAGTGGTATGAAATACAGGTTTTTTAAAAAACCGACTTCAAAAAGTAAAAAATAATTAATAGCACGAAAAAAATCAGGGGGTTGCGTAGTATAAAAAAATGTAGACCTTGAAAAATTCATGAATTTTGCAAGAACATTCGATCGCAGTTTTTTATACGACACACCGCCAGACTTTAAAATGCGTGCTATTAATTATTTTTTACTTTTTGAAGTCGATTTTTTAAAAGAGCTTTTATAGAAATCAATAAACAACTGACATCATATTAAATGGAAACGAGATCCTGATCTCGTACAGAATTTTGGAATATCTGTTTTCAAATAGCGTGAACTCAAAATTATTACCCAGGATACTGAGACCCTAAAAAGAACCCAAACTAAACAACTGGCTGGATCGCGACAAAATGTTATGAAAATTAGATTTGCTACTGAAACTTGGATATATTACTTACATTTAAAGTCGTCGGGTGAAGGAAGCAAAGCACTATAAGTAACTGAATTTGTACAGAATTTCAAAATATCAAATTAAAAATTAGGGTAAGGTCAAAATTGTTCCCCAGTACTACCAGATAGGGCTCAAATTAAACAGTTCCATGGTTCTTAACAAATTTTTCGTAAGATGTATAAACCAATAGTTATTTAAACCAAATTCACAAAGTGTCGTTTTATAATAAATGTAAAGAAAATTGTATTTTTCTTTACTTTGTTTATCTTTGTAGCCACTGATGATGATATGACATATATCGAAAAATTTTTGGAAATCAAATAAAGAAAAGTTTTGCATGGAAGATATTTGAATTTAATTCCTTTATCCTCTATTTGAATTTTTCCTAAAATATTGTATAAAATTTTTCATAAGATGCTATTGGGATTCTGAAAACAGATGAAAATATGATTAAATTAATTTGCCACTAGGGCTGCTGTTCCTCAAGAAAGGCCGGAAATTTAAGTACTCCAAAGGCTATCATTACGGGTATCTGTAGAAAGGTCTCAAAGCATGGAATTTAGATAATTAATCTATTGAAATATAAATGTGATCACTTTAGAATATAAATGTCATTCAGGTGAGAGAATAGTGGATCAGGTTGAAGTCCAGAGGGCGCGATTTGGATGCTTGAAGGACGGGTGACTAATGACTGTGGTAAGTGATAAGGTGATTGTGATAAGTGTGATTGACTATTTGTGACTCACTAAATTGACTGATGATTGTGATATTATGATATGTTTTTTACGGAATTGTAAGCGACCGGAAGTGACACTGAAGATAATTCAACTCCATTTCGGGACTAGGAGTAAAAATTGAGAACGAAATTCAAACTGATAAATCGGACAGAAGTGAGATTGAGCGGGAATTGACAATTTTTTTCGGGATTAGTAGCGGGTGGAGGTGCAAAATTAATTTTTGGAGTGAGTGGGAATGGAAAAAAAATACTCTCAATGACATCTTTACTTAAGAGTCGTTTGACAGGTGAAACCAATTACTATAAATAACTTATTTTGTACAGAATTTCGGGTATCTGACTTAAAAAAAAATTTGACTTATAATTTTGATAATCTTATACGCAGATAAAACCACGTGCCAAAGCTATAATATATATAAATATATTTCGTTGCAGGGTAAATTATATAAAACACCAAAATGGAGAAACAACCCCTGAGCCAAGCCAAGACGGGTCGCTAGTAATTCAATATTAGATTACGATTTATTTATAATTATTTCAATAATTATTGAAGTAATAATAATAACATAAAACATTTCTTGATCATAATAAATTTTTCTATGCTAAATTTTATATGTTCTTAGTTGCTTGAAACACCGTGTATATGTATTGTATGTCACTACGCTTATACTTTTTTTTAGCGAATTTCCAGAAAGAATTCTGGAAATTCAGCTATTATGGTGTAAGCCATAGTCGAAGTTCAGCCCGAAAATATGGCAGAAATTTGTTTTGAGGTCCCTAGAGCCCAAAAATAACATTCACTAAAATTTATATATATATATATATATATATATATATATATATATATATATATATATATATATATATATATATATATATGTATATATGTATTTATGTATTTATGTATCAGCACGATAGCTCTTCAGGAAAAACTGCTAGTTTTACGAAATTTGGTGACAACGTTAGAAGTCCAAAAATCTTGGATGAGTTCTTCAGCCAAAAACGTCGGAGCTCAGGAACATGGTTTTTTGAGCATTTTTCGTGAAAATGAGTTTTTGGCCAAAATTTGCTATAATTTAAAAGTTTTTGCCACATTTTTTTACATCATTGCGAAGACGGGAAAAAATCACATAAAAAAGGTTTTTAAACTTTTATTCTACGTTTGCTAGTTTTTGAGAAAATAAGAAAAAAAAAGTCTATTTATTTTCTATAATTTTAGTTTGTTTACAACTATGTTGTATGTGTATAATCATATAATGTGTATGTATGTATGTATATAACTGCAATAGTGAGATATACGTATGTGGATATACATACCTACTCATATTGGTTAAAAGATGTCCTCTGCATCTGAATGTATTGATGAAACAAAATCTTTATAGGATGAATGTACCAAAAGTTGGTCAGTAAAGCCTTTTGGTACTTTTAAAATACAAAATCAATTATATAAACAACTATATATTTCAATTAATAGAGGATCTACGGATTACTTATCAATTTCATTGTAGAATCGTTTCCAGGTATTTCAATTCAAGTGAAATCTTAAAATAAGTAATTAAATTATAAGACTGATTAATAAACCTGTTTACTTTTTCCCTAAATCGGTCACATGTGTCATGTTGCTAGTTTTGGATATTTTTGACCTTAAGATTGACCTACGCTAAAAAAGTTAACGTTTATTAGTTGCATAAGATGAATACTAACATGAGTAGGTACTACTAATTGATGGCAATCAATAAAAAATAATTTAATTTCTTTGAAAGAATTGGTTTAATTTTTGCCGTAAAAAGTGAACAATCCTCAAATAAAATATTGATCTGGAGACGAAAAATACTTTCTAGACGCTACAAAATTATTCATAATAATCTGAAAAAGCCGAAATAAACCAGTTGGTGCTTATAATGTATCAAATTGAGGATTCTTTTAATAAAATCATCTGCTTTCAGACATGTACACATTTATAGAAAATAAATTTTTATTTATAAGTTCTTTTAAACCGAAGTTCTCAATTTTTATGGACTAATATCCTTTGGAAACTAGTCCATAAAAATAGGGAACTTCGGTTTAAAAAACATATACGTAATTGTATTATCCTAAGAAACTTAATATAAAGTTTATAAATTTATTATTATTTAAAGAAAAAATATAGATCCAGTTTAGGTACGTCTACCCCATAGGCTAAGAAACACTACTAGATATTTTGTTTAAATGCATTATTTCATATTTGTGTCATTGATGATAGATTGATAGGTATATTGGTATGGAACCAATTTAACGCCTTATATAGTACAAAATGTATATATACGTATATCTATGTGTGTGAATGTATTTGTACCTCTAATATACATATTTTTCAAATAAGTACATAACTGTTGACAGTTTTAGCGAATGGAATTCAGCTATTACAGCCACTGTCATGACGCGACTGAGCCCGGGACTATGGCAGAAATTTGTTTTGAGGTCCCTAGAAACCGAAAAAAATAGTCACTAAAATTTATATATATATATATATATATATATATATATATATATATATATATATATATATATATATATATATATGTGTGTGTGTGTGTGTGTGTGTGTGTGTCCGCGCGATAATTCTCGAACGAAATGTCTTACGTTTATGAAATTTGGTGAAAATATTGGAAGTCCAAAACCGTTAGACGATGCCTGGAACATGTCTTTTTTAGCAATTTTCATGAAAAAAATTAACTTTTTGCCAAAATTTCCTCTTATTCAAAAATTTTTGTAAAAATTTGTTACACTATTGGAAAGGGGAGAAAAAATCACATAAAAAAGGTCTTCAAACTATTATGCTATGTCAACTAGTTTCCAAGAAAAACTAACTTTTATAAACGGAAATTCGCTATGTTATGCAGGATGCTGCGACAGGGGTATTTTAAAATTTAATATTTCGTTTTATTGATAATATTGAAATCTGTGGATAAAAATTTTATTATCAAACCGACAATATTTTTATTTATGTAAGTAGGTATTTATTGACTGTATTGGTTTTTACGTATATTGTATGTACTTCAATTAATTTCAAGTAGCTAATATTTAATAATCCTTTTAACGGTTGAATAACTTGTAAAACTAAAACTGAACATAATTATATTACCATACGATACCATATACTTGTATTGCCGCGACTGTCCATGTATGTATAAAGTTTTTAGATATTTTAATAAATAATTTTATTAAACATTACATCAAACTCTACTTAAAATATAATTTATATTTCAACACTTTTAAAATAAATTTCTGTAAATACATCCATACTTGCGTGTATGATATATTATGGTACTTACATACATATATCCAGGAGTGGATCCAGCTCTCAAGTTAGGGGGGTGTCACACTTTTTTATTTAAAGCTTCACAATGTTTTCTTTTTGACATTGCAAGTTTACAAAAAATTGTGAGTGTGTTTAAAACCATACGACTGAAGTTAAGGGAGGAGTTCACGCCAGAAACGGCTAATAAACTAATTTTTTTCGAATTTCATTTTTTATTTTATTTTGTTCTGTGGTTCTTTACAAACACGGTGATATCTAAAACATGGTCAAAAAATTTTTTTTTCAAGTAGAAAAATATTTATTTGTGAGCCGCTGCACGGCCAAGTTGCTGCTCCTTTGCAGACAACTCTCCCCCCCCCCCCCTCGCGATTTGATCAGTAAGATTTAGTTTTGGTGTGTACATGATTTATAGTATGTACTGAGATAATGTTCTTTTATTTGTATGCCTTTGTAGACGTTTTAATAAACAGTGAGTAATTCGCTTCTTTTGTTATTATTTTTGTTTTTTACCGTTTCCCTAAAGTTGTGTTTTTTCCGACAAGGAAAATCATATCTCAAGTTCTAGAAAAGATAGACTTAATTTTTTTTAAATTTTGTTCATAAACATATTGCGCATAAAGTGGAGTATGCTTTTTCCATTTGAACAATTGTAACTATTTTTAAACATTTTTTTTTAATAAAAAATGGGTTTTATAATTTTTAGAAGTTTGGGATTACAATTTTATAGTTAATTTTTAAAATTACGTGAAACCCATACTCAGCTTTATGTACAGGTCCTTTAGGAATAAAATAATGAAAAAATATTTAAGAAATATTCATTACTTTTGAGATATGGTGTTCCTTGTAAACGCTTAAAAACTTGTGAAAAAGGGCCCCCTCCCCCCACAGGGAAGAGTAATGGATGCTTCAAAAATAAAATTTTCTATTTGAAACCCTCCCTAATTTGAAAAAAAATTTCAACAAACAAAATAATCATAAATAAAAAAGTTGATTTTTTATTTGAACTCCCCCCTTAAAACTTGTACGGCGATCTCGTAACCAATTTGAAGTAACGTAAATAATTATTATACTCTCTAGCTTTAAGACTTGGTTGAACGAGTCGCTGTTATGATGAGCGTGCGAAACCAATAACAAAAATTTGGAAAACAAAATTAATAGTTTTAAATCATTTTCAAACCGAGTCCCAAGTTAAATGCTATCAAATTAGAACCAGAATCGATAAGAAGTTAAATGATGTCTCATTTTAATAATTTAATTGTAGTTTCACCTAAATAATTTTTCATTTTGTCATTTTTAAGGATAATTTACTTATTGTCTATTTACGATAAAATAATTTATGTCAGAAGTATTGAAATAATGCAGATATAAATATCTGATATCAATTATTGTTTTAATTCTAAAATTTATTTTGATTTCCATTGGTGACGCAAAGATTACGCAAACGCCTGTGGCCTTTAAAATTAGAAGCCGTATTAGGCAAAAATTTTTGTATAAGTTTAATTGTCGATAGAAATATATATTATACAAATTATGTGCGGATTACTAGATTTCGTATCACCAATTAAACGGATACATATAATATTAATAGATGTAAGCGTTACTTTATGGCATTCCATATTTGTAAATAATAAACAAATACTTTTAATAAGAAAATACCACTTTTATTTTTGAAACTGACAATATTGTTTGAAGAATAAAAGTGTTATTTTGCGAATACGTATATTTTTACTTTATACTAGTACTAATTTTGCCACCAGAGGCGCGAGTGAGAATATTTGCGTCGCCCATAGATTTGTTGAATTTTAGTAGTTTGGCAAGAGTAGAAATTAATTGGTAAGAATTAATAATAAAAGGAAAGTGAAGTTATTTTTATCTAACTTTTAGTCAGTGGAAATATTAATATAACCGTAACATGTTTATGTTTTCTCAAATCAAACTTTATTGAAGTAGGTAATTTGAATTAGGATGGTCGATCCAGTTAGGGTAGTTTGTATGTGAACTTTCTATTTTTGATATTAAAATGAGACATTTCCTTTGGAAATATGATTGGTTAGGAACAACCCTTTTTTCTAGTTCTCTCACGTGCATATAATTTTAGTAAAATGAAAAGAACGACTTCGAAAACTTATAATTCACGCCCAATTTTCTCATTCTATTTATAAATTTTATTGAGACATCGAAAGATTTTAGTAAATTTTATAACATAACCAAAAACACTACGATAAAAATTGGATTTTTTTCAATTCAGAGAGGAGCTGCGACCCCCACGATCACTTCGTGTATCTACGCTTGCTCCTATTTTATTACTACATACCTACCTATCTAAATGTACTCATGTACATAAATAATAATTTATGTATATCCTAATAGATCTCTCGATCGAGACATGTGTAATTTTTGTTGATGGATAATAATTAACTCTTAATATTAAACGTTTATTTAAATTTGAAGGCTATTTATTAATCCTTTTTTGGTCGAATGTTTCATCATTGGCACCGTTATTAGTAGAAAAAAAAATGATTGTAATATAATATTTAAAAAAAAAAAATAAATATGTAATAAATATAATATGTATTTAAATCAGTGTTTATTGTACACGAAAAAGATGCCGAAATATGAAAATTTATTTCGTATCATTAACAAAATAACGTCGCCAAGTATTATTAATAAAATACTTTTTCTACAATCTTAGTGGAAAGTAGGCTTTTATGGGCTCTGTGAAGAGAGCACAAAATGTGTATTTGCCGAAGATTGTCGTTGCCGAGCAACGAAGTACTACTTTGCGCTTTAAAGCGGCAAAGTAATACTTTGTCGCTCGCTCAACGTATATTTAATTATAAATCGGGTAGGCGTTGTTTACATTTTCTATGGTAACAAATAAACAGATTCTAAAATTATCGTAATCAAGTGAAATATTAATTTTATTAAATTTCAGAATAACTGCAAAATATTAATTAAAAATAATAAATAACTATAATTAATAAATAATAAGAAAAAAATATTTAAAAAAAATATGTATATATATATGACAAAAATATGTAATAGTGACAGTGATTTCTCAAGTACATCCAGATATTTCTGAAGCTGCAAAAATTATAATATTAAAGCAAATATTAACGTCCATTATTATTTTTTCAAGTATCTTTTAAATAAAAATAAAAATTTTATAAGATTGTAGAAAAAATTTTGTGTGTAATTCGAGCACAAAATGACTTGCCGCTCTCATGAGATTAACGCGCTCCGCTTGGCGGCGTCGCGGGTCAACATTCTCAATCGAGCGGCAAAGCACCATTTTGCGTTCTTAATACACAAATACCCATTAATTTCAATATTGTCCATGTACCGTGAATATTACCAATGCATGGTGAACTTTTATTTGTATATACAGATTGGTCCAGAATTATATACCGTAATTGCTAGAGCTGATAGTACTTTCAAAAATAATGGTACCTTTTGATCTACACTTTTTTCCAAAACTCAATAATAAGGGAGATACATCCCTGTAAAGGGGTGAAGCATCTTTTCCTAAATATTTTCCAAACGCTGTTGAATAACGGATTGATATTTTAGGAGTACGTATCTTGGATTAGGAGGATTAAGTTTCTATTAACACTTATTTCGCCACGTAATCATGTATGATTAAGCAATGTTTTTGGGTGATAGGTGTGAGTTATCACGTCTTTTCTTTTGTAATTTGTAGTTAATTAAACAAATTTCTTAACAATATGATTCCTCAAACAATTCCACGCAAAAAAGGTATACGTGTTACATTTCGATAAATAATACCGTTTTCGAGTAATTTAAAGTAGAACTATCTATTTCCAAATTATCCCCTAACCATAAGTGACGGAATAATTGGTACCATAAATTTAATTATCCTGATGTTTATACGCACCCCTAAAATATGAATCAATTATCCAAAAGCACCTAAAACATTTAAAAAAAGAAGTCAGTTTCGTTCCATCCATCTGTATTTTACCCCTCTACTTTATCTCCCTGATTAGTGAGTTTTCGAAAAAAATGTAGATAAAAAGGTACCATTATTTTTGAACGTACTATCAGTCCTAGTAATTACGGTACATAATTCTGGACCACCTTGTATATAAACATATAGACGGTGCTATAGGGAGGCGGTAATATGAAAGTGTTTACCCATCGATTTAACGAAAATTAAATTTTCTTGTAATATTTTACCATTACAAGTTACGAAAGTGCTGTGTCGGCCGGTCTTTAATCTGTCTGAATTTGAGCAGGAGGGTGATTTATTCTCCCTCTAAGACGAGGTTACTTTACCCATCGAACTAAAGACTGGAATAAAGTTGATCTAACTGAGTAGTGATCTTACGTAGTAAACTTAGTCGGCCGCGTAACATCTTGTCCGGTGTCGCGGGCAAACGTCGAAAAGTGGTCAAGTTTTTGAGGCCCCTTTACTCATCGATTTAAAGGTTAAAATTTCACCAGATTAAAGGTGAAACCCTAGATTTTATTGTTTCATTGGTCAGCCAGGTCTTATTTTGTCCATTTTGTCTGTATCCACAAGCCACAATTAATTTGTTGACAGATTGTTACTCTAGATCTGCTTCTACCTTCTTAAAGCGAGATATGTATAGTTTTCGGTGAAAGGGGAAAATTTTCACACGAAATTACTCACATAACGTTAAATAACTGTTTCATAAATTTTTCAATTTCAAATATTATCGAGTGCTTGTGAAACACTACACTACGTATGACAAACTTCTGTTTGCATTTTAAACATACGCAGTATTCATATGTTCACTTATCGTTGAGCTAAACTGAAACTTTAAGCACTCGACCTCCTTGGTTAGCATGACCAAAAACCACATGTAAATTAAAAATCAAAAAGTGATTGAAAATATTATCAAACTGGATCGTCTGGGAATCGAACCCAGGATCTCCCAGTAACTAGCCAGGTGTCTTACCACTAGACCAACAGTTCTTTGTTCGACAGACGCCTCAATCCGATAACCATTCAACCACCTATGTGTATTTTGATACTCTCTCTAATGCGAGAAACAGTTACAATTTTTCAATTTCAAATATTATCGAATGCTTGCGAAACACTACTACGTATGACAAACTTTTGTTTGCATTTTAAACATACGCAGTATTCATATGTTCACTTATCGTTCAGCTAAACTGAAACTTTAAGCACTCGACCTTCTTTGTTAGCATAACCAAAAACCACATGTAAATTAAAAATCACGAAGTGATTGAAAAAATTATCAAACTGAATGGTCTGGGAATCCAGTTTGATAATATCCACACAGTTCGATTCCCAGACGATCCAGTTTGATAATTTTTTCAATCACTTTGTGATCCAAGGAGGTCGAATGCTTAAAGTTTCAGTTTAGCTGAACGATAAGTGAACATATCAATACTGCGTGTGTTTAAAATGCAAACAAAAGTTTGTTATACGTAGTAGTGTTTCGCAAGCACTCGATAATATTTGAAATTGAAAAATTGTATGTAACTGTTTATCGCATTAGAGAGAGTACCAATACACATAGGTGGTTGAATGGTTATCGGATTGGGGCATCTGTCGAACAAAGAATTGTTGGTCTAGTGGCAACACACCTGCCTAGTTACCGGGAGATCCTGGGTTCAATCCCCAGACGATCCAGTTTGATAATATTTTCAATCACGTTGTGATTTTTAATTTAACTATTTCATAAAAAAAAATCTTTAGTTGGAATTTTTTTATTGGCACACAAAGTTTGTTTTCAAATTTTTTAATACATTCTTTTTGTACAAAAAATATTTTAGGAATTTTAATTTAAAAGCGCCACAATAATTAGCACTATTTTTAACGTTTTATTTTTCTGATTGATTATCATCATTCAACACGGACCATTAGTTCTTATTAAGTAAGTATAGCATTTGTCATTTGTAAGTTTGGTATTTATTCAAAGACTTTTCTACCGTACTATGTCTGCGTATTGTGCACGCTTATATATAAATATACATGCGTAAAACAATGCATTATATTTGTAACCATAATAATAATAAAATAGAAATATTATGTATAAATATGAATATATATTATGGCTGTGTGTGGCCATAAATAATATAATCACGATATAAAATATAAGAGTATGTAAAAATACGTACACACGTAAACTGAAGTATTAAATTCTGTAGGCAAGTTCATTTCAATATGTAGTCATTACAATGAGTCTATTTTTTGTGCACCTTCGTTATTTTTCACGTTTATATTTAATACACTGTTGGTCATTGAAATTGCAACACTATTAATAATGATAATAATGTGAAATTGTTACTTGTGGATTTGAACTGTCCATAAGAGGATCATAAAATCAATAGAATTTTATAAGTTTTGAACGGATAGACTATGGGAAATTTAAGTAAACAGGTTTAGGGCATGTATGTTTTAATTACATAAAATAATATCTTAAATATATTTTTAAGGGGCATTTTAGTCTGGAGAGCAATAATTTTGACTCTTTTAGAGTTTAATAAAAAACTATTAGTATTATATTTTTACTATCCATTTTTACCATTTATTGATTAATATTTTAAGAACATACAAAAAAAAAATTTGATCCAAAAAAGTGAAAATTCAAGAACTAAATATGTCGCTGAAAAAAGTGATGTGCGAGTTGACGTAATTTTGGAGTTTGTGTTCATCTGAGACGAAAAAAAGATTTGGGCTTAGAAAGGTTATCTGTATGGCAACAACTACAGTTGATTCTTTTTTTGTGCGGTGGATAGGGACAGCATAAAAAAATCGCACAAAAAAAAATATATATTCAAAAATATAAGTAGCTATAAAAAGTGTAGTTCGGTCCAGATTGTACAAAAATCTTTTTTATAGGGTTGGTCGGGACCGCATAAAAAAAGTTTCGTCGAAAAAACATCACTCAAAAACGCTCAAAACTTAGAAATTTCCTTAGAAGTTGCTTCTATAAACAAGATAAAGCATTAATTTACACGTAAAAATATTTTATTTCAATTTTATAATATTATGAAAATTTTGAAAAATATACCTGTAACAAAATTAAATGATGCAATAACTTATGTTCTTATGCAATGTATTGATTAAATGCTTAAAAGCCGTAAAAAAGTATTTTTATCAAAAAAAGTTATTATAGTAATTGTTTAAGATTGAAAGAGATACGATTGGAATATGAGTTCAGCCTTGACCATCGACTACAATTAACGAATTAAGTATGGTCGAGAGTAGAAACAAGTTTCAATAGTATTCCACAGGAGACTATTAGAACTTGATTAAAAATTACATGTACAAATCGTCGTATACATATACTTCAAATTGTAATCCATTTATTATTATCATATAACACAATTTGTATACGAATTTTGGTTCATTTCTTTCCACTCCTTTCATATGTTGCAATTTCATTGGCCATCAGTGTATCTTTTTAACACATAATTATGTACTTTAGACACTCATAGTAGAGAGTAAAGTACCACTTTTGATTCCAAGGGTCTAACTAAAATTGCTTTTAGATTATACAAGTCATAAGTATCTACTAACAGAAAAAAGTTCGTTATTTGATTTCAAATTGGGATTTTACGAGTTACTCGGCCTACGGCGAAAAGTCAGCGATTTTCGAAAACTAGCTGCCTATGGCCTAATTTTCCTTTTTTTATGAAAGTTTTTTTACAGTATCTCAACATTATAGTATATAAGATGTATGTTGCAGTATATTGAAAAAAAAACTAAAAGATAATCATAAATATATTTGTGGATGTGTTTGATTGATTGTCGGACTGGAGCGGCACTCGAACAAACGGTTCGGTAGCCTAATTGGTAAGGCACTTGGCTAGCAACCAAGAGATCTGGGTTTCAAGTCCCAACCGATCCAGTTTGACAATTTTTCAAACACTATGTGAATTTTAATTAACATAATAAATTGGTCATACATGCCTAAGTGAATCGAGTGTTCAAGTATCAGTTAAAGCTGGACATTAAGTGAACATATGAATATTGGTGTATGTATAAATACGAACAAAAGTTCGCCATACATTAATAATGTTTCACAGGCGCTCGACAGAATTTGAAAATTAAAAAAAAATAAATTAGGTACTTATTTAAAAATATCAAATTCAAACTTGTAGATAAAGATAGTTATATTGTAGTGTCCAGTTTGGTTGATTTGTTCGCAGTATATTTGATGTAGTATTATTTCATACAATTTAAATGACATTTAAATAATTTTTTTTAATTTTTATAATATTTTAATTTATTTAGAATTACAAAAAATAATATATACCCCACGGGAATAAAGTGTTTCTTTTGATTCTTTGATGGATCTCTAGAACATTTTGTTGTATTCTGTTGATATGGTCAGAAAGTTTATTATAGGAATTATGAAGATGTGATTCAGATCATAAAGTTAGTAATTATAATAAGGAAGAATACTTTTCATCGATTCATATTACATATTTGCTAAATGCTTTTCGTTAAAACCTTCCATAATTGGAAGTTACCATCCTGCTGTGTTTTTTATTCTTTTGTATTTTTTGTTTTTATTTCAGAGTAAATTAAATGAAGCCTAGCAGTTTGGAAGCGAAAACTTGTCTACTGGGAAAATAGACAGGGGCAAATTAGATATATGTACATAGGAAAATACCTATATGATTTTAGATTTAGTAACAAACCCCGACAAACCCCGTTCTTACCGTATCTTTAGGTGAGAATTTGAGAAAAGTAAGAAATACACAAGTAAGAAATTGAAAGTATTTATGTCTTTCAAAAATATGTAGGAATGAGTCTGACATACACATTATTTAAATTCCATTGCTTGTGATTTTTATGTGTGATTTCTTGAACATAAATATGTATTAAAAATTATTTTTAGATAGAAATTTTTTAATTGGCTAAATTAGCATTTTAAATACTATGGACAACATTTAATGGATGGTTTAATACAAAGTATGTGGTATGAATGATATTGGTTTGAAAATTATAATAGAAAAAATATATTAAACAAAAATGCTTAACTAACTAACTGGTAAGTATAAGATTACTTTGATCTCTTACAACAGTGATTTTAAATATTCATTATCATAATGGTATTCATTTAAAGGTGACTTAAGTCGTGTTAAAATGACGCAACAGCCAACAAATTGCACTAGTAATGCTGCGTGTTAAATGACAATTAATTTCTGGCATTAAACATAAATTTTAATGGATCCTCTTTATATTCTACTAAAGTGTTAATTTACAATTTACAAAATTTTGTTTTTTTGAAATTTATTTCAGTTATAACGTTTTATTCGAGAACTTTGTATTTTTCTATAATAAATAAAATTAATGCGATTGTAAATGTAGAGTTATTGAATACATGAGTTATCTGCTTAAGGTGTCTAAAAAATTAATGCTTCAAATATTCTTCATGGTTAGTCCCCTATTCAAAATTATGTATTTCTAAATCACTGTTTGTCCGAAATTATTTACGAAATCAATAAAATTAATATAATAGATATACAGTCAGCCACACTCGTATTCGCACACCAGCATATTTACTCATATGACAAAATTTAAACCAAATAGATTCCCATAATTTCCTACAAATTTGAACTTCTTTGTTTATAATATTAATATTTGGGTCTTCTACTTCCTATATAAGTTAAAAAAATTTCATTAATAGTTTTTAAAAAAAAAATTCTCGAAGAAAAATATTATGCATGCAATTTGTATCAACATGTCCAACGCCACATTCGTATTCGTACACCTTAAAATTTGATAAATATTTTTAAATGTTTCAAAAATGAATTAGTTTATTTTCAAATTAAGAAGTATATTTACGTAGGTATGTACCTTTATTTTAAATAAACATAAAATATAATAATCCTTACGGTCAATTTTTTCATATATTTACTGGAAAATTAAAGGAATTTCAATAGAGTCCAAGAAATCGATTATTGATCTATGCTACCAAAATAAATTCTATAGAAAGGGCTTAAATTGTAAGTAGGCGACTATTTAATACTTAATATGTCATAAAGGACAACAAACAGGATAATAAATTAGAAATTAACCCTTGAAATATGGATAAAAATTACTACATCTTGTTCTAAATTGTCATTTTTTAATGAAAAAATTAACAAAGATCCACCAAATAGCACTAAAATGGTCAGGATAAGGTGAAAGGATTGCAGAGCAAAGAATTTTCGCATTGAAAGAATTTCTCGCGTTATTAAAACACGTGATATATACCGTGGGAATAAATGTATATAAATAACATATACAAACAAAGATAGATAGATTGTTCTAGAAGCTACGTAAATAAGGATTCTGAATCTCGATATAATAAAATATTCACAGATAAACGTAAAATTAAGATTTTGATCATTGACCTTGTCCTAAAATCCTTATTTTCCTACATTTTAGGGCAATTTAAGTTTTTTTATTTATTTATGTTACTTGCCACGTACATTCTCACGGTACATTACACGTGTTTTAATAACGCGAGAAATTCTTTCAGGACAAAAATACTTTGCCAAGTAATCCTTTCACTTAATTCTGACCATTCTATCGCTTTTTTGTGGATTTTTGTTAATTTTTTCATTAAAAAATGACAATTTCTAGTAAGATGTAATATTTATTATCCATATTTCAAGAGTTATTTTCTAATTTATGATCCTGTTGGTTATCCTTTATTACAAACTAAATGTGAAATAGTCGTTCATTTATTATTTAAGAGGTTTAAGCACTTTCTGTAGGAATTTATTTTATTAGCATACATCAATAAACAATTTCTTGAACTCCATTAACATTTTTTTATTTTTTTCGGCAAATTAATCAAAAAATTTGACATTAAGGATTATTAAATTTTATGTTTATAAAAATAAAAGTACATACCTACGTAAATACACTTTTAAATGTGAAAATAAAGTAATTCATTTTTGAAACACATAAAAATATTTATCAAATTTTAAGGTGCACGAATACGAATGTGGCGTTGGACATGATACAAACTGCATGCATAACATTTTTCTTAAAGAATTTTTTTTTTAAAAAACCATTAAAGAAATTTTTTAACTTATATAGGAAGTAAAAGATCCAAAGATTTATTATTATAAACAAAAAAGTTCAAATTTGTGGGAAATTATAGTAATCCGTTTGGTCTAAATTTTGTCATGCACTGAGAAAAAAATACAGTAATTTTTACTGAAATTTCTGGTAAAAAATTACTGAACTCTCTGGTAATGCGGGACATAAGTGACAGGCTAAGCAAAAAGTACGATAATTTATAGTAAAAATTTTAAACTACCCTATAGCTCAGTAAAAATTACCGTATTATTTATAAATAAGGTTTTTTTTTTATTTATTAATAAATAATTGAATTAAAATAGTTTAAAAGGATAGGATTAAAGGTAAGGGTTAAAATCAAATTATTAATATTGAAAAAAATGTGTGGTTTTTTATTGTTTCTGGAAAAACATTGTTGAATCACGTCCTGGTCACCAAATTTATGTTGTGATTTTGTAAATAAAGTTAAAAAAAAAAAAAACCACAAAACATTTGTTCAATATCTGAAAAGAATGTAGGAAAAACACAATGATCTATTTATTATTTGATAACAAATATAAATTTTTTATTTGAAGTTAAAATTATAATGTTCCTAATTTATTATGAAAGTATAGTACAAAAAACACGTGCATACATGAAAAAATTAATGTATGGTCTTGTATTGTATTTAGCAATGACTGCGACCAACGTCTGTTATGTTTGATTCCTTTTGTACAACTGAATAAGTGAGCTGCTTCTAGTCTGAGTGGTACCGACGGCACCCACGGTCTCGTGCGAACCGAGTACCGATGTCGTCGCTATGACTGGTGTTATTCAAAATAAGCTTGAATGATGATTCAAGATAATACTTATGTGAGAGAGATGCTGAAATACAGGTTTCAACGAGAAGATAAAGATAACAAATAACAAGTACATAGTAGCTCCGTAAAAATTATACTATATCTAGTATAATTTTACAAAAAATTAAGTAAATTTTCCCGGTGTCCACTTGAAATTTTACTATCCCATCGAATTTTACGCAGCTGTATAGGAAAAATTTTTAAGGTGTATAGAAAAAATTTTCAAATGAATCGTAAAAAATAATGTTTGTAAGGCAATCTTTATATTTTTTTTTCATAATTTCTTACGGACTGGTCACTTAAGACTCGTTTACCGGAGGCAGCTCAGTAATTTTTACTGGAATTTTTTCTCTGTGTATGAGTAATTATGCTGCTGTACGAATACGAGTGTGGTTAACTGTATAAAATTACCAAAATAATTTATTTTTGGAAATCATTGTAAAAATGTGTACGTTGCACTTGCATTGCATTTCATTATATAAAATAAATTTAGTGGTTTTTTTCGTCTGCATCTTCTTGCATGTAAGTTAAAAGTTAGTAACATGATAAATTGCTTTTTTTGAAATTTATTTAGTTCATGTTAGTTTGGATATATAATATAATAATATAATAGTGTGGTTGAAGGTCCGTCGTTGAGACTTCTTGTCTATTAGAGTCCATATATCATCTCAAATTAATTAAAGTTAATTACTTATTTTCAATACCAATAATAGTATGATGCTGGCCAGTGCTGTGTTTATAAGAACCAAAATAAGAACCAGAAGCAGAACTAAGAAAATACTTATAAAAACCACCACACAGAGAGTGTGTTTATATTAAAGTTATGTTAAGTCATTAATATTGTTTGTTGTAAGTCAATACCTATTTGCGGACACGTGTGGGATCAATGGACGCGATCGGCTTCTATGGTTATTCTGGCTATTTTCAGATGCTGAAAATGTCAATGAATGATAAAAAGTCAATAAAATTAGCAAATTCAAATAAGTATATCACATATGTGACAGGAAAATTCTGATCTCGAGATTGAAGTTGATGTTTAAAAATACCGAAATCTTTGAACTGAAATTTCAGTACCCGGATTAATGCCCTATATACATCTTTTTGTGGTTTTTTCTATAAGTTTCTGTTTTTTAGAAAGGGCCAGTGTATCCAAACCTAGTGTGTCAAGGGGCCTCTAAGTAGTTCGAGACGGCCCCGATGTTAGCTCAGGTATACCTATTTAGATAATCAAATAATTTAAAGGTTAGAAATAAATCTTACCGTTGCATTTGTAAACTATTTTTTGCACGATCGTGTATTTTCATGCACTCACCGATACGTTAACAATGCTAGTAAGTTACATTTTCCGAACGTTTGTTTATATCCATGGAAACCAAAAAATAACAATGCGGTAAGTAAAATAGGTGCGTGGTAAGTGACTAGGAGTGTGGTAAGTGAAATTAGCTTAAAAATGATTGTAATTGTTTATTTATATTGAAATTAAAAGTACAATTTGTAGGGAAATTAATCGATTAATATGAGACTTTTCACTAGTTTATTATTACTATAGCCATGGGTCTTCATATTTTATTGACATTTCAAAAGGTTGTTCATACATTAAAATTTTCTCTCTGTTTTCATAATCTTTCTTTCATTTTACGAGAATAAATTTGCAGCCAAAATTAAAATGCTTTGTTATTAATTTCAATATTCTTACTAATATTATAGTTTAACAAACTATTTTTCTCAAGTTTTTTAATAGAAAATTCAAAAAAATATTCACGCCAATTAAATATTGACACTTAATTTTTTATTTACAAATATCGTTGTCAATTGTCACTACAAAGATTCGTATTATAGTTGCTATAAATATTTATAATATTTATTAATGGCATTCTATGTGATAACATAGAAATATAAATTTCACCTACCTATATTATCCGAATTTTATTTTTTATTTAATATATTTTATTAAACTTTATTTTAAAATTATTGTGCAAAAAATATTATACAATACACGATGCGTTAAGTGCCTTTACCGATCTCGAAAATTGCAAAAACTCGACCCTGCGGGTTTCGTTTTCGCAACATTTTCTCGATCAGTAAAAGCAACTTACCGAACTTACATTGTAAAATACTATTTCGCATTCTTCGAAATACAATGGTGGAGACGCTGGAAAATATTAATCAGAGTATTGTCGAGTATTGACTGTGCTTCAAAGAAAAATGCTTGTATTTATATTCAATTTCTACTTATATGTACGCTTCTTTTAAGCACGCTTTCATTCAAATAAAATCCTTAAGTTGTATTTATTTAATTATGTAAATACGTTTTTACCGAGCACACTGTAACATATTAAATTAATATACATAAGTATATGGAAATATCACTTTATCAAATGTATGTTAATTATTTTTACGGATGATCATCAAACGACGGATTATGTAATAAGATTTCGTGCTTAAATGTAATCTGTTAAAATTCGCCAAATGCGTGTTTAATTCGCATTAAGTCAGGGTCCCGCAGTAGCTAGTTTTCCAAAGCTTTCAATATAAAATATAAAGCATTTGAGTACATTTTTTTACCATTTATTTAAAATATAGGTAAATTTATTCGATCAGAGCCTCAGTTTAATTCTCCCATAGCTGTTATAGTAAGAAATATATAAATTTTTGACGTTCAATATTTCGCAAAAGAGACTTGAAAATTAAGAGTGGTTAAAAATACTTCAACTTCATTTTAAATTACCTTTCTAACGATGTCCCGCGCAATAGAGTATGGGGAATTATTTCTAAAGTTACTTGTGAAAAACGAAAATTTTGTCCAATTTCAAGTATTTCTCTTAATTATTTGAATTTGAATTTTCGGAGGATCTTTTCTATTATTAAAACGAGGAAGCACATTTAGCGAGTCCCGCGGACAAAGCACATTTCTTAAACAATAAGTGACATGCTAAAAGAAGCTCCTTTTACTATTTCCCAGCCCTTACCGACCGCTGTGGCTCCTCTCTTCCAGTTCAGGCCCCGGGGCTGTGACCCCGGCTACCTCACCCTCTTGTTGGGCCTGCGGTTCCAGGTCGATAGGACGGAAAATGTAGGAATTATGGGTATGTGATGGACGGACAAACAGGCAAATGGTCTTGATGGAACTATTAAGGGTTCCGGGATGTTTCTTCAGAACTCTAATAAAAAAGATCAACATATAAGTAGCTATAGTTATAACTGTTATATAACTATGTATACAAAACGGATACATTTATTAAAATCCATAGTAGTAATATTCTCATAAATGTTAGTTTTTATAGGCTTTTGGTAATTTTTAATGGTTTATTTTACTTATTATATGGTTTATAGGATATTTATTTTTATTTATTTTTTTAATTAATGGCGGTTATGCAGATACAAAAGTATATACTAAATAAATTTTCAATACAGTTTTAGAAAAGATTTGTTATTCCTGATCTCCTCTGGCGTATATTGGGCCCTTGTGCTTTAAATCCTTAAGCATCAATATAGAATCTGTATCTGTGGGTATTTGAATTTTAAGTATACGTTCATTTGTTGGTAACAAAGATACGAAAAACTATAGTAATATTTAACTATTTACCTATACTTCCATTTAAAATTCAATTGGCCATGAATCATCGTTAAAAAATTAAATAACTCTTATGTTCGAAACAAATCAATCTTCTATTCTTTTCTAAAAACAAACTGCTAATTTAAAATTTAATTTTCACAGTGATAAATAATCAGAGAGACGTCGTAGGCTACATTTTAAGATAGGAAAACATCTGACTCCCACGGGAATATATATTGGAAACGAAACAAAGCAATTGCTTTGTTTCGTTTCCAATATATATTCCCGTGGGAGTCAGATGTTTTCCTATTTTAAAATGTAGCCTACGACGTCTCTCTGATTATTTATCACTGTGAAAATTTTCAAACTGAATCATTAAAAGGTTTAAGTCTGAAGGCGGAACAGACTATGGGAATCAGATACTTTCCTATGGTAAAAAGTATCCTATGCTCTTCTTTACTCTCTCAGAACTATAGTCAAGACCAAATGTTCTGACCATTCCATTCTCCTTTTATAAATGTAGCTTGTTTAAAATCGTTTTTAATATCTGATTTTAAGTATCAATAATTTAAAGAAAAACAATAAACAAAAATGTATAGTACAGTATGTCGTAATATTGGTTTACAATTGATCTCGACTATATATCCGTACAAGTTCCGTTTTAGATTGATTAGTTGAGGCGCGAAAGCGCAACAAACAAATTAATAAAATCACAGTTTGGTTTTGATAAATTAAGAGACGAGCTCTACATATTGGCGAAGCAAAGATTACGCGAGCGCCTCTGATTTTTTAAATTAGAAGCTGTATCAAGTAAAAATTTTTTTATGCGTACGTTTAGTTGTCAATAGAAATATATATTATACAAATTATGTACGAATTATTAGATTTTTTATATCACCAATTAAACGCGAGGCGCAAGTGAGAATGTTTGCGTCGCCAATAGTTAGGTTAATCCTTTTTTATTACTCATGCAGGAGAAGTACTAACTTGGCGTACACATTTCTGTCCGCAAAATAGCTTTTTTCCCACTGTACTTTTTCCGCATACTTTTTTGCGTGTGGAAAGTGACTTTCCACACGCAAATTGACAATAAAACACGCAAAATTTAATCAAAACGCGCAAAGCCGCCTCTTAATTTTTCATTTAATAAATATTTCATAATTATTTCTATAGAAACCACCAACAAAGTAATTTAAACGACAATTAATTCAGAAAAAAAGACGAACACTTAAAAATATTATTTTAAAAAGTAATAAATATGTCAAAAATAGTGCTAATAATAGAAAAAAGTATGTGAAATTCGTAATAAAAAATTTGGGGGATAGGTCTACCCAAACTGTCAACTTCCCATTGGGTGTCCTTAAAGTCTAGAGACTACTGTACATAAATAATTATTTTTCTATTTCGGGCAACATCTCCCCTGGGCCCCCGATAGAGGCTTTGCCCCTTGCACCATACCGGGGGCTTCGTCTTCTGTACCTAAGGGTGGGGGCTCTACCCTTATCAAACAAATGATAACATCATTTGTTCTCAAGATATACGAGACAAAATATAAATCAAAAACTTCTTATTTCGTTTTTTTTAGCGAATTTCCAGAAAGAATTCTGGAAATTCAGCTATTATGGTGTAAGCCATAGTCGAAGTTCAGCCCGAAAATATGGCAGAAATTTGTTTTGAGGTCCCTAGAGCCCAAAAATAACATTCACTAAAATTTATATATATATATATATATATATATATATATATATATATATATATATATATATATATATATATATATATATATATATATGTATATATGTATTTATGTATTTATGTATCAGCACGATAGCTCTTCAGGAAAAACTGCTAGTTTTACGAAATTTGGTGACAACGTTGGAAGTCCAAAAATCTTGGATGAGTTCTTCAGCCAAAAACTTCGGAGTTCAGGAACATGGTTTTTTGAGCATTTTTCGTGAAAATGAGTTTTTGGCCAAAATTTGCTATAATTTAGAAGTTTTTGCCACATTTTTTTACATCATTGCGAAGACGGGAAAAATCACATAAAAAAGGTTTTTAAACTTTTATTCTACGTTTGCTCGTTTTTGAGAAAATAAGAAAAAAAAAGTCAATTTATTTTCTATAATTTTAGTGTGTTTACAACTATGTTGTATGTGTATAATCATATAATGTGTATTGTGTAGGTATGTATGTATGTATATAACTGCAATAGTGAGATATACGTATGGGTGGATATACATACCTACTTATATTGGTCAAAAGATCTGAATGTATTCGTGAAACAAAATCTTTATAGGATGAATGTACCAAAAGTTGGTCAGTAAAGCCTTTTGGTACTTTTAAAATACAAAATCAATTATATAAACAACTATATATTTCAATTAATAGAGGATTACTTATCAATTTTATTGTAGAATCGTTTCCAGGTAGTTCAAATCAAGTGAAATCTCGAAATAAGTAATTAAATTATAAGACTGATTAATAAACCTGTTTACTTTTTCCCTAAATCGGTCACATGTGTCATGTTGCTAGTTTTGGATATTCTTGACCTTAAGGTTGAATACTAACATGAGTACTACTAATTGATGGCAATCAATAAATAATAATAAAATTTCTTTGAAAGAATTGGTTTAATTTTTGCCGTAAAAAGTGAACAATCCTCAAATAAAATATTGATCTGGAGGCGAAAAATACTTTCTAGACGTATTTAATGTTAATAATATAAGTCTACAAATTTATTCAAAATAATCTGAAAAAGCCGAAATAAACCAGTTAGTGCTTATAATGTATCAAATTGAGGATTCTTTTAATAAAATCATCTGCTTTCAAACATGTACACATTTATAAAAAATAAATTTCTTATTTATAAGTTCTTTTAAACCGAAGTTCTCAATTTTTATGGACTAATATCCTTTGGAAACTAGTCCATAAAAATAGGGAACTTCGGTTTAAAAAACATATACGTAATTGTATTATCCTAAGAAACTTAATATAAAGTTTATAAATTTATTATTATTTAAAGAAAAAATATAGATCCAGTTTAGGTACGTCTACCCCATCGGCTAAGAAACACTACTAGATATTTTGTTTAAATGCATTATTTGTGTCCTTGATGATAGGTATATTGATATGGAACCAATTTAACGCCTTATATAGTACAAAATGTATATATACGTATATCTATGTGTGTGAATGTATTTGTACCTCTAATATACATATTTTTCAAATAAGTACATAACTGTTGACAGTTTTAGCGAATGGAATTCAGCTATTACAGCCACTGCCATGACGCGACTTGAGCTCGGGACTATGGCAGAAATTTGTTTTGAGGTCCCTAGAAATCGAAAAAAATAGTCACTAAAATTTATATATATATATATATATATATATATATATAGACATATATATATATATATATATATATATATATATATATATATATATATATATATATATGTGTGTGTGTGTGTGTGTGTGTGTGTGTGTGTGTGTGTGTGTGTGTGTGTGTGTGTGTGTGTGTGTGTTTAGCAATTTTCGTGAAAAAAATTAACTTTTTGCCAAAATTTCCTCTTATTCAAAAATTTTTGTAAAAATTTTTTACGCTATTGGAAAGAGGAGAAAAAATCACATAAAAAAGGTCTTCAAACTATTATGCTATGTCAACTAGTTTCCAAGAAAAGCTAACTTTTATAAACGGAAATTCGCTATGTTATGCAGGATGCTGCGACAGGGGTATTTTTAATTTTATAATAATATACTGGCGTTTTTAACATCAAGGAAGGTTCTTAGACCATTATATAATAATGCTATGGTAAAAAATCCATATAATCTATGTTATCTTAATAAAATTAATTCTGTTTTTTTACCACAAAAAACAAACCGCTAATCCGAATTTGCTGAAAACTTTATCCGGTCTTCATTTTTTGATTACGCATCTAATGAAATTAGTCCGGAGTTGATATCATCATTTGTTCTCGAGATATGCGAGACGAAAAAAAATTCACGAACGAACGAACTAACGGACGCACGCACAGACATCACGCTAAAAACGATGGATTCGGATTCTAGTGACCTTGAAACGTGGAGATACGTCAAAATTAGCGATTCGTAAAATCGGACCCATTACAATAACTTCCTATGGGAAGTTAAAAATAGTATGTGCAACTCGTGCGGGATTGTCGATTGCCCACTCAAGCGAATGAGCGCACTCACTACGTTCGTGCGCTCAACTTCGCTTTCGTAGGCAATCGACAATTTCCCGCACTTATTGCACAATATACTATTTTAATATTTTTATATGTTGTTTTAGATGTATAGTTAACTAATGTTATGAAATCGATTTGTTAAAAATTCTGTTTTTAACCTTTTCAAATAGTGGTCATCATAGTAAATTCCAGTAGTTATTTCCGTAATCGACTTATAATCATTAATATTATAAGAAGTTTATTTATTATTATCATCTCAGTGTTACAGGTATTTAAAACAAATTTATTACTCTTCGACAATATTTCATCTAAAACGTAAAGAATTATTACGCAATTTTAAATAGGTGTTAAAATTTTAAAAATATTCAATGTTAAACTTAAAATTTTTCTGTATTATATTACCTATTTTATGCACTTTTAACTCGTTGTAAGCAACATCAAAATTTAAATAAAATCATATACCTTACTCTTTTTACGTATATGCGAATTTTATTATCTAAAAAGAGTAAGGGATATGACTCTATTTGAATTTTTTTTTATTGTTGCTTACAACGAGCCAAAAGTGTATACATATATAGTACAAATTATATTATTTAACGAGAGCTGGAAATGACATTTTTGTGACCTCGAATGCAAGTAAAAGTTATTTTTTCAACCAAAAAAAGCTAAATAATTTCAAAAAAATATGCAGACTGTCGACAGAAGTGAAAATTTGAAACTATGAAATAACAAATATGCAGAGCTTAGCTACACATATACTGCTTTTACAGCATGTCGATGGCGCGAACTCGCAAGATTTTACCCATCCAAAAAGCGATCAACGTATGTACAATGTGTTAGTGTACGTATGTGTATATACGTTTAATTATAAATTCATTTTATTGTAATTAAAAGTTACCTACTTACAATCAATTGTCGTATCCCTATACGTGTCTGCATCTCCATTCTTACACATAGACTTGATAAGAGTGACAAAATAGTCACCTCCACATTTCACCGTTAAAAAATTAAACAATTTTAAATTGATTTAGGCTTTGTTATGAAATCCGCTAGGGTCCTGGGAACTTAAAAACGCCAAAAATTAAGTACTCAACTAATTTGGAAAATTTTTTTACTGTTAGAGAGCTAAACTCTTTTAGATGGATACAGGTTGTTATATATGAGATCTACCAGTGTGTACTTAGAAATTCACTACTATATGACGGGGATATTTTTAAAATTTCGTTGTTTCCTAATCCCTTTAAACAGGTACTACAATTTCTTTTTAATTTCACGATTTTAAGTTATTTCACGAAATAACTTAAATAGAGCCATTGTCAATATCGTCGTCAATACTAATAAAATATGTAATAATAAACAAATACTTTACTTTGCAAAATACCACTTTTATTTTTGAAACAGTTTGAAAAATAAAAGTGGTATTTTGCAAAGTAAAGAACTTGTTTATTATTTACAAATATGGAATACCATAAAGTAACGCTCAAATCTATTAACAAAATGACTAACTTCAAGAATGCATCACTGCTTGCATGAGGCAGAGTCAAAAGTTCAAAAACGTATCCGACACATCACAACGAAAAATCAAATGTTCATTTTTGCATTTGATACGTCAAAACAATGCATCAAGAAATTTGGTGATGCGTGTCCAAGATGCATGTCATGTGTATAATGTAGAATTATAACTACTTGTCATATTATGTAGGTATTAACACCAACAGGAATAATTCCGAAAAACAAATTGTTGAAAAAGATGAATGTATTTACCTTTGATTAAAATTGTTTAAACTATTTGAATACATCTTGCACTCAAAATAGGTATGTAATATTTTTTATTCAAATAATTTCAATATTTTCAATTTCAAGTAATTCAAGTTGAAATTCAAAGATAATATACCTATACAAGCACTGTATTGCTATATTATCTATAGTCTATCATGCCACATTATCTGTCTTAGCTATAGCCAAATCAGAGGCTAAATGATGCCAATATCTCGTTCAAAAACATCTAATGTGCATCAAATTTCAAGGGAGCATCAGCAGCGCATCATGTAGTATTAGACGCATCAGAAAAGTCATGATGCTGCATCGATGCGGTAAAGTTTACATTTTTGAAGTTACCCAATATTATGTAATATCTATTCTTTATTATGTAATTTTAAACAATAAGTACTTACCTATACTTCACCAACAAATTAATAGTTAATACAAAATTGTATATGGCATGGACTCATGTATATTTACTTACATAATATATATTATTATTTAATTGTTGAAAGTTAATACCAGCGCATAGAAACGTATATTGTCAAATTAAATGTTATTTAGCGTCATATTAAATGTTATTTGTACATAAATACCTATCATATATATTTATACTTCGTGTTTATCTGTAGTTTGTAGTGTCTGTATCTATATTTGACAGATTGATATACGCATAACGTATATACATAGATATATTTGATAAATCATTTATAAATGGATGGTGTGCAAAATATTGTCAGAATATTTTATAAATGAACATGTGTCACAATTAGCAACATGCTTGGACGTATATATCTGTAAATTTTTTTTTATAAAGATTTATGTACAGATATTCGTTATACCAGAGATAAGTTATACTGGTTATACTCATTATATTTATACATATACGGACAAGAAGCATCATTTAATTAATAAAATTAATGGCAATCTTCTAACGCTATCAGAATGAGAATTTTTTTTAAAGCTTTTAGTTTTTACTAGCACAAAATGTATAAAATATAGAACAAATAACCAGGGCTGTGCAGAGAACTTGCGGGCTCTGGAGACAAAACACATCTCTCAAAACTTTCCCCTTGAAAAAATAAGTAACGAGAAAGAAAAAAAGGTTTTTTCTATTTCTCGGACCCCTACCGACCGCTACGGGCTCTCTCTTCGACTACCCCGTCCTCTCGTACTCGTCGGGCTTGCAAATAATTTAAAATTTCATAAGAAAATAATGTTTCACATTCACAAACGAGAACTTATTATTTATATTCGTAGAAATATAACAATACTACATAGATATCATAAATACACAAAAGTGAAAAATTCGTTAATGATTCATTTCGTGAGGGATCTTAGGAAAGAATTAAATCATATATATTTAATTTTTCAGAAAAATACAGATTTTTTTTGTCATCTTACCTTTTTCGTTCGCCTAATAGAAATATAAGGTAAAAAATAACTTCTTTTTCTAATTTTTTTTTCTTTATTTAGATTAAAATTACTTTTCTTTCTTCAATAAGGTAAATGACCCAGAATCAGACCGTGTCCTAAAATCAGACACGTTTATATTATTTTTAAAAATTTAGAAAAATTCTATTTTTAAAACGTCCGTTTTGTATTTAAGAGGTATTTATGAACATTAAGTAATACTACCTTTTTTATATTTCGGTTTATTTTTAACAAATACTGCTCTAAAATTAATGATCAATAAGATATTTTGCGAAATGTCAGAAATAGTAGGTATAAGTGACTGATTCCTTATAAGAAAATTACAAAAACACCAAATTTCAAATTTTAGTTAAATTATGATTTTCACATTAATATTGTAATAAAAAGTTAGTAAAATATTATAATTTATCAACTTTTTTAAAGTAAAATTCTTAAATAGACTAGTTTTCTTGTGTGTTGAATTTAGAATCCATAAAAAGTCTTGCCCAAATTTCGTCAATGAGTATTGGAAGAATATTATTTAAAAAAAAATTGAGAATAGAAGTAAGCAGAACAGAAAAAAAACAAAAAAAAGTGAAAAAGCGAGCAAAGAAAAAGCAATACATTAAGAACGTGATTAAAATTACGGGATTCAGTCTCGAATAAAAGTAACAGTATGAGTATGTGAAATGCAAATAGTCAAAAGTAAAGGACAGAATTTAATGTGACTTTAACGAAATGGTGGGAAAAAATAACCTACCAAAACATATGAGTAAGGAACATTTTTTTTATATTAGCAGAAGTTGGAAAATACATTATTAACTAATATGTACGTGTAATAAATTTAAATGCATCTTTATCAAATTATTTTTATTTTTTATTTGAGCTAAAACGTTGATAGTCGAAATTCATGGACAACAATTGTTGAATTTAAAAACACTGTCCAAAATAAGTTCAAAAGGGTGTTGAATTTAGAGCTAATGTAAATGTCGAAGTTAGGTGTCATTGCAGTAGTACAAAAATTCTTATTTTTTGTATTTTATCCTTCCATTTTTCTATTTTTCTTAAATGATAATCTAAAGTAAATACTTTGGTCTGTCTGTTGACAAAAGACTTTTAGTCTTTACAACGATTTTTAAATTATTATACTGCTTCCTTAAAGTGGTTGCTTCCTTAAATTGTCGGAATTTGGGACATTAACCTTATTTGGTCCCAGAGCTGATTCGTTATACCAATTCTCTAGAATGAAGATTCTTGAACTCTAAAATTTAAAAAATAGGGACATACATAACACACAGCACAATTCGGTTGCGTTGTACTCAAGTTACGATGAAAATGTTAGAAAATACATAAAAATAAGAGCATTTATCGATCATTTTACCAGTTTTCAAGAATATTTGTACTGAAAATCATAATTAATTTATTATTTTATTTGAATTTCTATTTAGTGTAGATGGGCTATAACCCCATAACAGTACTATTATGTAAATAATTTAACAATAATATCTGTAGATATTATACTACCCTATTAAATATCAACAAATACAAACGTTAAATTGTAACCTTAAATTTTTATCTCTTTCGTATACTTGTACAGTCGCGAACATTAATATCCGTACACAGTATTATTAGTAGGAAATTTTATGTAGGTATATAAAAAAGACCGATCTCCCAAAAGATCGTAACTTCTCGTGAATTTTGTTGAGGATTTTTTTTTGTTTCGAGGATATGAGAATGCAAACCTGTCGCTTGACCTCTCCACGCTATAATTAATTCGACTTTCTCGATGACCTCATTCTTATATTTTCTTCAAAATAATTTTTTAAAACGGTTTTATATTTCTCTTTAGTTTCTGGTTATTAGGATAGAGAGGGTTAATGCCAACTTATGTAAAAGTTACCGTATAAGGTGTGTTCATCGCCAGACATGCTCAGGAGCACATACTAAGGTAGTTCTTGAGTGATTTGTCTTTCCATTTTGCAAGTGCGTCTAGTTTGCTGGTATTCGTGAAGGAGAAATGCGAGAAATGTGGGATTTCCGAAAATTATTAAACATTCTGCGGAATTAGAAATAAGTATTACAATACGGAATAACAATTGCTGTTACAGGACTATGCTACACAATTTTGAATATCAAACCTTTAAATTTCATGTTCGTTACACAAATTGTTCGTTACTAACAGAGATACAAATATTTATCCTCACCACTGTATGTGTTAATTTTGCATACTATTTATAAAAATGCGTTTGTCTACAATTGCATATAAATATAAAATAATGTGTCCGCAGTCTGCACATACATATTAATAATAATATGTAATATTTTTCAAAGTGAAGTGTTTATTTTACGTTATTATTTAACTACAGCACATTAATTCTTAAGGTGTGTTCAATTCCATACCTAAATACATATATTATACTTGTAAGCTGAGCTGAATGACTGACTAACAATTAACAAATTGAGAAGGGAAAAATTGATTTTTATTAACAAATAATTCAAATACCTCGTATTTACTTATGATTTTATTTATTTACATATGAATTTTTTTTATTAATTACGGCTTGCAGTCTTAAAACAAGATATTATCGGTATATACTTACTCGTATTTACACATACCTCTGTATTAATTTACAGACGGTTCTCAAATTCCGTCACTTGTGGAGTTCATATTCTTTAGTGCTTATATAATTATATATAACAAATACTGTCTTTCGAAAAATACCACTTTACTTCGAAATTTTAACAATTGTTTCGAATATTTAGTTGCTCATTTTCAAACAATGGTTCGATGATGTAATCACTGGACGTGATACGCATGCGTACGAAAAACTATTTTTTAAAAGTATCCTTACTCTAAAACTCGTGTATGTATCTTACGACCGCGTGTCATTAGAATGTTGATCGATATATCTTTAGAAAGCGTTGAAGAGACTTTACCTAGACCTTAAATCTAACAACAAACAGTAATCAATATTTTATTAACTTTCAGAGTTGAAAAGTTATAATTTTACAAGAATGCCGACATATACGAAGCAGAAATATTCGCAAAATTGAAGGAAACAGATACTAAAAGAAAATGTGAATCAAGCTGAACCTAAAAAGTGTCCAAAGTCTAACTTAACAACCAAAAGTGTTACTGGAGGGTCTATAAAAAGACTAGTGCTGGAGTCAAATTCAACTGCCATTGCGCATAACAAAGCCTTACCCTCTAGCAGAGTGATAACTTCCATTTATGAGAGTGTGAAAATGATTTGAGACCGTAATATTTTCACGTAAACTCCTACGGGTCGCATATAACTGAGTTCACTTTTTTAAAAGAAGTTTTAGCCTTTGAAGTATATAATAATAGTATTATTTATTTTGAATTTGTCTAGTTGACATTGATAAAAATTTCGTCTATTGGAATCTAGTGAATGACAGTAGAACATTTAGTATTGAAAAATCAGACTGTTCTTAAAGTACGTTTGTTCAGATGTCATTTCTAGCGCAGGTAGACAAGACTACTTAAGTCCAAAATATCAACTTTACAGTAGAGAGTAAAAACTAAAGTGAAATGTAGGCAACATCGGTTTATTTGAATTATCTTCAAGTTTACATGACATTATGTAAATTTTTATTTAATCAATTATTTTCTTAAAGGATTCTCCACATTCTCGCCGAGGTTGGACGAGGTTCCTCGTCGAGTTCCTCGCTAAGGTTGGCTCAGCCATATGAACAGCATTAAAACACCAACCGCGAGACAACGAAATGACCCTCTACATTCTAGTTTCGTCCAACCTCGGCGAGAATGTGGAGACTCCTTAACATGTAACACTGTAAATCATAAAAAAATTAACTTTAAACCTTAAACTAAAATTTTTTAAGACATTTTTATGGACTTAACATATAAAAAACTACAATAAATTTCATTATTAAAACCATTTGTGGACTTAATAAATTTTAGCGGGTAGTTGTTGCCATAAAAATACATTTCCAATTTCATTAAATTATATACTTATTTATTATTTTATTAAGAATTTTAAGACCTAAACTTCTTTTGTTAGTTTCTGAAAAGAATTTTTTTATAACAAGTGTATAAAAATTAATGTTAGGGGTGGAATTGACTTTTGCCCTTTTGGAAATATATGAGATAGACTCTCTTGGTCCTATAAAATTTAAAAAAAAATCAAAAATGGACTTAAGTACTTTTGTCTACCTGCGCTAGATTTATGAGCTGAATTTTGTAAATCTGCTCGTATATACAATTGATTTAATTTTTTCATTCGCCATTAGTTCTCCAATTCTCAGTTATTTCACAACTTTTACCGTTCAAATTTAATGTTCATAAACTGGAGACTGTAATATTTACTAACTCGTTTACGCATTTTTTCATATTTTTACCACATATTAAGTGTTTTATAGATGCAAATTTCTCTCTCTTTCAACAAAATTTCTTTGCTTCGGATTTGTATCAACTCAAGGAGATACAAGTAGTTTTAATATTTATCATGTTTTTAGCGAATTTCCAGAATGGAATTCAGCTATTACAGCCACTGTCATGACGCGACTTGAACCCGGGACTATGGCAGACATTTGTTTTGAGGTCCCTAGAAACCGAAAATAATATATAAATATATATATATATATATATATATATATATATATATATATATATATATATATATATATATATATATATATATATATATGTGTCCGTGCGACAACTCTCGAACGAAATGTCTTACGTTTATGAAATTTGATGAAAATATTGGAAGTCCCAAACCGTTAGACGAATTCGTTAACCAGACACGTCCGGTGCCCAGAAGATGTTTTTTTTGTCAATTTTCTTGGAAAAAATTAGATTTTTGCCAAAATTTCCCCTTATTCAAAAATTTTTGTGAAATTTTTTTACAACATTGGAAAAGGGAGAAAAAATCACATAAAAAAGGTCTTTAAACTATTATTCTATGTCAACTAGTTTCCAAGAAAAACTAACTTTTATAAACGGAAATTCGCTATGGTATGCAGGATGTTGCGACAGGGGTATTTCTTAATATTGTCGCACTGACTATATAGAACTAATATCAATATACTTTTTTAAAGCCCACCCATTTGACAGATCCTAGTTGTCTCAGTAGGAATTTAATATGATACGTTTGGATATGTCGTCGTACATAGTAAGTACGTATATCCAATTAGTTAACTAATTTTATTATGATACGTAGGTAGCTAAATTATATTACGTTTTAAGAGTACATTAAATATTTCCAGCTCTCCCACCGTTATTGAAATTTTGATGCTGCATATAATATTGATAAATTCAGCATATACATATGTAAATGTCATTTGAGAGTTCGCTGTATATATGATATTTACCTATAATGTTTTTAATATGTACATGTACACCTATTTACGTATCTCTCTTGAAAATATTAATAATAAGAAATTTTTGTTTAAAGAACTAATTGAAGTATGAAAAGATTCTGTTTATTAATTGATTTTATGTTTTATTTGATCCTTAACGATAATTATTATAAAATTGTTAAAGTGTCTGTTGAACTTTACACACAAGTATTGTAATATTACGTAGAGATGCGTTTGAACTTTATATAAAGAAATCTTACAATCTTAATTTTAAGTGTTGGTAATAGTATTTACATACTGTACAGAGTGCCTTAAATCTATCCCAAAAACTAAATATTTACGTACAAGAGCAAAAGAGCACCTGCTGACGGAGTGGCATAGAATCAAAAAATGCTCAAACTCTATCCGTACTAACAAACTATCGGTCATAACATGTCTGACATCGCTTTGATAATACTGTGTGAGTTTTTCGAGAGTTGACCTTTTTATTACAGCCAAACCGTTGATTTAATCGAAAAATTGTTCAAATAGGAATTGTAGATATCAACGGAGGCAACCGCGTGCTATAGTCAGGAGCTTTGTAGATTTTTAAATGGGACTATATATTAACTTTAATTTTTTTTTATCAGTTAGGCGGTAAAAATATGCATATGTACTTGAGGCTACTTCAACCGATAGTGTTTTGCTTGGTTACATCCAAGAAAAGAACCTTTTCCAGTACCATTTCTATCATAAAAATTTGGTTGTAATAGAAATGGCAACTCTCAAAAAACTCACATGGTATATTATCTTAGTGAATAATGGTGACTGGACTGCGATTGGAGCGCTACTTGGATTGTAGCAATGATATGCATACACTTATTGGTTCTTCTTTATTGAACTGAGAGCGTATCGCGAACATATCGGGAGCGGCACTATAGTGTGGAATGGACCTCTTATAGACCCGTAACATAATATGTACAGGAATCTTTCAATATCGGAACTCTTCCAGTACTTCCACACTCTTGTACAACACTTCCACTGAAGAATGAAATATCGGACCAAATTCGAGGTATAAATTTTCGTTATGTTCCCCGTTGTTCCGTAGCTGGTGATATTGAGAAAAAAAACAGTGTTTTTAAACAGTTAGTCTGATTAAATATTACTGTTGAAATTTGAAAAACTAGCGAGAGATACTTTAACAATTTGATGGTTATAACCAGTGTTGGGCAAGATACCGAATTTTTTTATCTAGATAACAGATAATAGATAACATAATTTAAAACATCTAGATAAAGATAACAAATAATTGGACCGTTATCTAGAAAAAATTTTAGATAACAGATAATATTTACAGAAATAATGCATTAAAACAGTGTTCCTCAACCGCCGATCCGTGAACCGGTGCTGGGCTGCGCAAGTACCTCACCGGTCCCCAGAGAGATGTGTGTAAATTACAATAAATTACAAAAATGTTAAAGAAACGTTTTTGACTATGAAAATCGCATGTTTTGGAATTTAGTTATTTTATTTACGATCCATGATAGCATACGTCTAGCAGAATAGAGTACAACATTTTTTGTTTAATAAAGTGCTTAAAAAGTGTCGATATTTATCGGAATTACATGATCGACCAAGTGGTCGAAAAACGATACTTCATATTACAATGTTATTCCAACTAATGGCCGAAATAATTTCTAGCTACAAGAATTCCATTTAAAATACCAAAATTGCTTCTAAACATTTCTCTAATGCTTAAAAAAATGTCGATACTTCTTTGAATTACATGGTAGACCAAGTGGTCAGAATACGACATTTTATATTACACGACTAAATGTTATTCCATAATTCCAACTAATGACGGTAATAATTCCAGACAACAAGAATTCTGTTTAAAATTAAATAATTGCTTTTAAATATTTTTGTAATTCTTAAGAAAGTATCAAAATTTATCTGAATTACATGGTCGGCCAAATGAATACATATACGGAAACGGTGAATTTAGCTTCAATTTTCTATTTTTCAGAAAAAATAAAGATGTATTTTTATTTTTATTATCTTATCTTTTTCCTTCGCTTAATAAAAAGATAAGATAAAAGATAACTTCTTTTGAAAATATCTAGATAAAAGATAATAGATAACGAAAACGTTATCTAGATAAAATTTCAGATAACGTTATCTAGATAAGCACAACACTGGTTATAACCTATAATGACAAAACACCCAACTGATACATTTTTTAACAACTGATACACTTTATATGGAATTGTTGACGCGGTACAGCGTTGTATCGCAATTAGCTAGGTTTCACTTGACGCTATTCGGTGCCTATTACCGTCAACGTGTAAACCAGCTAATCAATATTTTAATATAAGTAACATAACAAGTCAGGTTTTGTATCATTAAAAAAAATTAATAAATAAATAAATAAAAATAAAAACAGAAGTATAATTTTAAATTAATTTTCACATGAATTGAAAAATATAATAAATTATTTTGGTAGCTGCAGAAAAATTTCAAAATTTATTAATATTTATATATATTCTTTTAACCCTAGAATCATACGTCCACGTCAAAACGACGAACGAACTTCTCTACCTGCTCCAATACTACAACTTGTCGGTACCTGCTTGCTGTGAGATTTCTGTTATCTAATTTATTTGTTGTTATAACACATAAGACGTATTTATTTTGTTTATAATCATTGTCGTTTTGTTTGTATTGAAATAGTGTCCGTCAAAAGGACGTCGATGTATGATTACGTGATGTTTTTTTTTTAAAGATTTTGTACTTCACATATAAAAGTTTTTCTAAAATTTATTAAAGATATGCATGTTATAATTAATTTATTCAATGATTATGATAATGTGAAAGATGATTACAGCTGTTTGACTTATAGAGATGACATAATACTGAAGTTTTAATATATCGAATCGAAAACTAAAGAATGCGTTTCAAGTGACTTAATAAAAGATTAACAATTTATTTTGTGGAAAATATTTTAATTTTTATTATTTTTTGAGATCTTATTCGAAAATTTACTAACAAATTTTAGAAAATTTACAAATGTGCCTAATGGGGAAATAACTACATATCTATAGGAATATTTATGACTGAGAAATTTCACATTCTATAAAGTCATACATGTCCACTGACGCATAATAGTTCATAAATTAATTATTTGAAACACATTTTTTATGATACAATTGATGTATTTATCTATTTTTTAATTTTTATAACGAAAATATGCTTTGATAAAAAGGTTAAAAAAATTAGTAAATATTTACATTAAGAAATTTTTCCAAATCCAATTTTGTTAAATATTTTGTTCGCTTTTGTAGTATTGTTATGTAAAAAAAATGTTTTTTGCAAATAAACTCTAAAACTCTGCATAAAAGGTTCATCCGTCAAAACGACGTCGATGTATGATTAACGTTTCTCGTAGACCAACGTATGATTCTAGGGTTAAAACTCTTATACATATATTTACATTGGATACATTCGCTTACGTATATTTGAGCTCAAATTTTTAGAGTGTTTGTCCCGCCCAAATAACACATATAATTTAAAATAATCAACGTGTGCTCACATCAGGTCACGACACGACCCATTAGAATCTAGGAAATGTACGCCCAAATGGTATTTTCAACATAATTTATTATTGAATAATATATAAAACATAGCTAGTGCTGATAGTATAAAAAAGAGAAAGAAACAACATAATAGCAAATATTTTTATTAATTTTATATTGTTTAATTAATTTTAATGTTCATATACTTGTAATTAAAATTAAGATCAAAACATTAAGATACGAAATTTTTATTTACTTTGACATTTTAACATAAAAAATTATACTGTTACTTTTGAACTCATTAATACTTTGACCATTAAATTGGGAAATCAAGTTTGATCTTACACAGCACGTTTATTTCAATATAATAATAATCTATACCCTCACGCCCTGAAAGTCCCTATTATGACCAATTTGTATAAAATATGGCACCAAATAAGATATTTCGAAAAGCGTGTTAGTAAAGATTTTCAAGGATTTAATTCTAAGACTTCAAAGTTACTTATGTAAAATTGACGCTTATTGTGAAGGCCAAATTAGTCTTAGTTTCACTAAAATTTTAAACTTACATCCTATACAATTTCTGGATTAGTTAAAAATCCGAATATCTTTAAAAAAAAAAAGAGTTTGAATTTGATAAGAAAAAAAACTGTTTCATTGAAAATTTCGTAAACTTATCAGGGATAGTGAACATACTTCAATTGAAAACAAACTTTAAAATTTAAGAACCGATTAGACAAAAGTTATAAAACCATAAAATAAAATTAAGAACATAAAAGAAGAGTAAATACGAAAAAGGAAAATGTAGGAAACTGAAATATGTATTAATTTTCTTTTGGACAAAATTTGAGTATGTTAAGTTATAGTGTAATGAAATCTTATAACACTTATAACCATTGTGGACAATAGTCCGGGCAATCGCCTTTAGGGGCTCAATCTTTTATTAGAAAAAATTGAATTTATTTTCATAAACTTTTTATAAAAAATTTTTGTGTATTTGTATAACTTACAATTAAATGGTTTCATAGTAAAATAAACCTTGCTTACAGAATAATATTATTTTTTCTACTCCTACTATTAAAAGTAACATTTTGTGCACGGCTAACTATATGTAAAAAATAACAATTGCCCACACTGTGCGGAAATAGCAGTGGGAAATTATTTCGCACGGCTTAATATAATAAAAAAGTTGACTATGTATGATTTAATATATAATGTCATAATGTAATTCTAAAATAGTTATTTTCGATACATATGCGTAAAGAGAGGTATTCTAGTAAGCTTAAATTGGGTCACGAGTCTAATGCCGCTGCTACACGATGCTACGAACACCTTCCAACATTCGACGTTGGATGGTTCATAGCATCGTGTAGCCGTTGTTCGAACCTACGAGTGTCCAATGTCGAGCGTCAAACATTCGCATTTGGTCGTGTCCCGTTCGATGTCGGTATTCTTGCACCGAATCAAAGGGATGCTTCGAACGTTTGAAGGTCAATGTTGGTTGCGTTCGTTGGTTGCGCACGACTCGTTCATGTGAAGAGAGACAACATCAGTGTATAACATTAGAGATAACATCAGACAGATGACATCGTCGCCCACTGAGTACCAACACATCATCATTCGTACTGGATCAAACATTCGACTCACCGTGTAGCAGATACATTCGTCGCACCAACTATCGAACTTAATTGCCTCAAACGTTCGATCGAATGTTGGAAGGAACGTTCGTAGCATCGTGTAGAAGCCGCTTAAGGGACCGACATATACACAACGAGATCGAGTGCGCTAGATACCCCCACGAGCCGGCAGGCGAGTGGGGATAAGCACACGAGATCTCGTTGTGTGTGCGTCAGTCCCTTTAGCGAGTGTCCCAGTTTAAGCCTATGAGATACCTCTCTTTACGTATACGTATCGAACATAATGTTTTATAACGACGGCTTCTAAAGTTTAATAGAGAGAAAAAAATTAATTATTTTTAAGCAATTTTAGAAAATAGTAGGGTTAATTTTATTTTATAATAATGTTATATGGAAAAAATTTTTTTTATTAATTTGTAGATCATTTTTATTTATTTTTTTTATTAATTTGTTGATCGTTTCCATGTTTAATTTGAATATGATTATCATTGACAAATGAATATCATTATTTTCTCGCATAGTTTTAGCTACTTTCACGCACAGTTGTACTTTCGCGCACAGTTACTGTCGTTTGTTTTACAATGATATGAAAACTGTTCTTTACGCCCACTACACAACGCTCGAATATTGAACTTTAGAAGCGGGTGTTATAAAAATGTACATATCATGTATGTTGATTATTTATTATTGTTTCCATTAGTGATGAGCAAAATTAGTCTTGGTCTTGCAGTCTTGTATTGGTCTTGCATTTTCTGCTAGACCAAAACCAAGACCAAGACTGTATTTTGCAAGACCAAGACCAAGACTATAAGTATGGCTACAAGACCAATACCAAGACTCAAGTGAGCAAGACCAAGACTATAGCAAGAAAAAAGCAAGACTCTTGCTAAATTATTTAAATAGTTTAAAAGTATAATTAATACCGTAAAGAGAGAAAATTCTGATTTTAGAAGGAAAAAATTCGCTAATAAAAAAATGCAAGAAAGTGCAAGACTTTTAGCAATACCAAGACCAAGACCAATACCAAGACTGCATTTTGCAAGACCAAGACCAAGACTCAAACTGCTCTAGCAAGACCAAGACCAAGATTCTTAATGCAAGAACAAAACCAAGACCAAGACTGCCAAGTCTTGGTCTTGGTCTGGCATTTGCTCATCACTAGTTTCATTAGTTTCCAAGTATGCTTTGGCAAAAATTTGAACATTTTACCACTGACATTATAAATTTAAAAAATCTTTACTACTTATTTAAATTTTATTTTAATTATTTATGTTAAATTTTACGAAAAAAAAAATGAACTCGTAGAAAAAGTATAGTGTAAAATACGTGGGAAAAGCTTATTTCTCACTCATATGAATTGTTGCACTCGCCCTGCGGGCTCGCACAACGAACTCATATTCGTGAGAAATAAGCCTCTTTTCCCACTTATTGTACAATATACTATTTTATACATACATCATAGATTCTAAACACCCATCAAAAATATCTGTACCTACTAGAAACATCTTGACAATTTCATGTAAAACAACAGTAGGTATATTTTGTCGATTCATATTTTGACGTCTATGTTTTACTCCAATAAAAATCTCCGTTATTCCCACCCACAGTTCTTTATCATAGAAAATAATTTATTATATCAAAGCCTATTGTTTTTGGTAGGTCCTACACTACAGTATAAAACATTAATAAAAGAAACTGAAACTACAAAATAATATATATATTGAACATGTAAATTTAAATAAGTTTTAATAAAAATCTAGTTTATTCAAATTTTTATTTAAGGCACGTATTGTATTACGTTAATCGTTTTCAAATTATGCTAGGTGGTCTAAATGAATTTAAAGCGGGCCGGTCGCGCGGTGCGTTGGTGAAAGTGATATTCAATATTCATGTTATATTAAAATTAGTTGGTCTCTAATGTTCTTCGATAGCCACAATCCACAGTCACTTGTATTTTGTTGTTTTTGTTTTTTTTCTTCTTGAATGCATACTATGTAAACAATTTCTTAAATTAATGCCTGGCAGACATTTAAATAACACCTGCGCTCACAGTACAATATACATACTCATGTGTACAGAACTAAATATCCAAATAGAATGACAATGATTTGTGTTACAATCGCGTCGAAATTCTAATATGTATGTAGATACGCAACAGGAAACGATTAAGTTACAAAACCAGTGAATATTTTTGATACAAACATAAATTTTTATGTTATCGATACCAGGACCTATACATATAAATACATACATATCTTTAATGTAGACAAATTGGAATTGGAATTTAAAACAAAACCAAAAATTTCATTGCATTACTAAGCAGCTTTATCCACAGTTATCTCTTTATATTCTTTGATTTTGACAAAAAAAAATATTATAACATTAAAGTGTCGTGTCGTGATAGTGTATTGTGTAAAATCGTTTTCTTAGGATCTTTTTCAATTTACATTATTTATAGAATTTTTAACACCTTGAGGCCATTGACGTCATAAGACATCTCACACACCACGTCACAGGACGTCAACAATTCCACATAAAGTGTATTAGCTGTTAAAATAGTGTACCACTTGGACGTTTATGTGTATTCAAAGACATCTGAACACATCTTAATGCATACTAAAGTAGGCGAAGTAGGTTGAGTAGTGTAGTGCGGGGGTCGGCAACCTTTTATGGATGGCGGGCCATTTTTAAAAAAAAAATTTTTAGCGGGCCGCACAGTCAAATATTTTGCAATGTAGTATGTGGCTTAAGGTTTTTTAAACGGATTTTCGAATCGAAAATTCAGCTATTAGAGTCACTGTTTTGATGCTACTTGAGCCCGGAAGAAATAATTTATTTTGAAGTCTCTAGAAGCCAAAAATGACATTCACTAAAATTTATTTAACTCTCGAACGAAAAATCCTGTTTTTACGAAATTTGATAAAAATATTGGAAGTCTAAAAAGTCAGACACGTTCGATGCCCGGAATGGATTTCTAGGCATTTATGCCTAAAAATCTGTGGAAAAAGTAAGTTTTTTGCCAAAATTTCCTCAAGTTTTTGCCATATTATCTTACACCGTTGGAAGTATGAGAAAATAATCACATAAAAAGGAATTTTGAACAATAATTCTATGTCAAGTAGTTTCCGAGAAAAACTAATTTTTGTAAACGGAAATTCGCTATATTATGCAGGATACCTACTGCGACAGGAGTATTTTCTTTTGTTTAACACAAATTAATAATTTATTAACAATCAACATGAGGAAAAATTTTTAGTAACAGTTTTATTTACATGTTATAAAACATCGGAGAGCAAAACAAGTATAAAGTATGCTCAACTCTGCATAGGCAGAGCAAATTGTTTGAAAAGTTATATTGCTTGGCGGGCCGCATGAAAGCTTGCAACGGGCCGCAGGTTGCCGACCCCTGGTGTAGTGAATCACTTTATGCTTGGACTTTGACTCAAGCAAAAACCGACACGTAGCGAAAGTTGGCCGAGGTGAAGTAAGGAACAGGGTTGCCAGAAAATTTTTATTCAAGTCGCGCCATCTGTGATAAAAAGTCGCAAAATACCTTGAAAAGTCGCGCCATCTGTGATCGAAAATAGCAATAAAATTCACAATAAAAAAATTATTTCTTTAATAAATAAAAGAGAGAATATTATTTACTTACTCGATGTTGAAACAAATAAATAATTTCCTGAGATTTTTATAACAATAATATTGTCATCAATTTTGAGACTATTTATTTACTTATTTCAAGTTTGGTATCTTTTCAGTTAATTCAATTTTACTACGTACAAAAAATTTGCGATTAAAAACTATTTTTTTATTTTTATTTTAAATAAATTATCATGATGACTAATTCATCAAAATGTTGCAACGAAACTACGAGGCAGAAGAAAGAAAATAACTAAAAACGGTCGTATTGTTATTGTTTAAAATTGTTGCCAACGGTCAAGAGTAAAAAGAGACTAATTTGTGATTTGTCACCCAAGGTAAAATTTCGGCGCGTCTGCATGACGAAACCACCCAATTTGTGATAAATCACCCAATTTGTGATAAATCTGGCAACTCTGGTAAGGAAACGCAAAGTGATCTTTTCCACTCTCGTAATTAGCCAAATTCAGGCAACTTTGCTAGTAGTGTAGTGCCTACTTTACATACAGTTAGTAGAAGAGCTAAATATAAAAAACCGTCAAGTGCAAGTTGCACTCGTGCATATAGTGTTTCGTACAATCAGTTGTTTTTATGGATTTAATATAATATTTTTATAATTTTACCGTACAAAAATTGGATATGTTCGCCTGTTACACGTCGATTGTAGTATGAGCTCAGTAATTTTTATAGGAATTTTCTCTCCGTGTATGTATTGAAAACATGTAGATAAGAAATATTTAAGTAAAAGAATATTATTTAAATATTATTTTGCACCGTTTTGGTTTATAAAACGTACACCTACGAATAAGCTAACAAAATTGTTCAATTATAAAATATATTTTAGAAAATAACGTCTGTGTTTATTCGGGTGTAGAAATTGTCGAATATTTTTCGCATACAGATTTGTCAGTTTTAGTTATTCTTTCCTCTTGATTTTTTATAATCCATTTTCTAAAAATTTTACAAAAATATCCATTTAACGTAATTTTTTAATATAATATTGGCTTACAACATCTTGATTAAAACCACATTTGTAATCGAACTTTCTTTTTATACTAATTTTCATTCTGTTCTACTGTTCGCAAACAATCTTATTGATTTTTTTAAATTTTTTGCTCGCGATCCTTTTGTTGATAAAGGTAAGCGGTAATAATTTTTGAAAGTGTCCTCCACCAATAAAAGTTGAATAAAAAATGTATTGTATATACAGTTCAATTCATGTTTTAATAAACTTATCTTAAAAGATTTCTTTTTTCCACAAATAAAAAGTTATTGTTTTTATTGTATATAGGCAAACCTTAGTCCATTTTCGTATTTCATACATTTTGTTTGAAATTAAACAATTAATGTTTAAAACAATTGTCACAATTTTAAAAATAAAGAGGTGTTTTGCGAAAAAACGGTCAAAACTATAAACTGATGTTAAATACTTTTCTTATCTCTGGATTTTCTTATTTCTAAACTTTTGAAATGTCTGCATTGCATAAAATACACAAACGTTGCTTTCTTTTTTTTGCATAGGTGGTTTGTTTTGATCTGTACAGTAAAAAAGTTTTCTTGGAAATAAAAATCCAATAAAAAAAGATAATTTTAAAAGAAATTTATATTTATTGGTGTTTCTAATAATATTTATAATTCTTTATATAAACAACACATTACTTTAACGTCCGATGTTTTCTTGAAGATCATCTAAATTATACATTTGTACAAAGAGTACAAAATATATCACTACTGTTTAGTTACAAACTGTCAAATTGTCTTTGTCGGTAAATTTTTTTTAAAACCTATCGTGAGATTTTTATCCCATCTAGAAGTAATAAAGATTGTTACAATGCATAACGAATTTGTTGTTTTGCTGTTACTATAGTTACTACATAGCTACATATATATATATATATATATATATATATATATATATATATATATATATATATATATATATATATATATATATATATATATATATATATAATATATTTATTGACCTGTAAATCATAGATGTTACAACATAATATATTAATATATTTATGTATAAATCTATTTATGAGATGGAATTAAACTAAAATGAACTGGACTGGACACATCAATAGCGAACTTCGTACATACATAATACTAAAAAAAAATTCATGCATTTAGCGTTAATCATAAAATTTCAATATAAAAAAAAGTGTGGGTCCATTTGTGTTGTGCAAATATTTTGACTTCGATAGTCATAAACTTTGCATGGTATTTCAAATTAGAGTGTCGATTTTAAATCGATTAATCGAAGCTTAAAAAATCGATTCTTTTTTCGATTTTTTTCATTTGAATCGATTTATGAATCGATTATTAAAAGTAAGAGATCGATAACCGATTTTTTCCAAAAATAACTTCATTTTAATAGTAATTCAGAATTCTACAAAGAAACATGTGTTAAAATGAAACACCAAAAGCTCTATTGTTAATTGTCACTTTTTACTCGTTATATCAACGAACCCCTCTCATGGGTCTATATATAAGTCAGACTTACTATAAAAGAAAGGAAGAGACCACCTATCTGTGCAAACGACGATCCCTTTCCCACAAAAGCGACTTATTTAGGAAACATTTTTTTGTCAATTTGTTTGAAATTTTTGAATAAACTTGATTCAGTTTGTGGTATTCGTCCTACATATTCAATTGCCTTATTTTTTATAATTATAATTGAAAAGTTAACTCATTCATCACCTTTACAAATATAATGTAAGGCTTTTTTACACGATATTACCGATATTACCTATGTACTATCAAGTAAGTCCTTTAAACAAAAATTATCAGCTAATTTTATAAAACTTTTTAAAATTTCGAATTTTTAGATCGATCTCACAGAATCGATTTTTTTTGGCCGATTTTTTTTGATTTCGATTTAAATCGATCTTTTTTTTGAGGATCGACATCTCTATTTCAAATCTTTTAAGTTGAAAATGTACGTCTGTACAATTTTTTTTTCGGGGAGGGGGTTTAATAATTTTAAAAAATTTTTTCTGTGAAGAATAATTAGAAAATTTCAATTTATTTCCGTCTTTAGTAAATTTTCCAATATATCTCGAAAAACAGTTTACATAAATGATTCGAAGTTATGGTACCTACAGAAACAGATACAGAAAAAATTTAGATAACAGAAAAAATTTAGAAACAGATACACAAATAGGCCATCCAATCTCGAAATTTCGAGATCTCGACAGATTTTTAGCGTTTTTGGAATTAAGGCTGAGTTTTTACATCTCGAGAACCGTATCGAAATCGGGATTAACAACTACGTAGGATAAACGGGGGCAAGTTTGGTACAGGGGTAAGTTTACGCAATCCTTATAGCTCACAAATCGTTGATCGGAGCGCAGCACTTGTCAGGCCAAACAAGTTACTGAGACTGACATTTGCAAGTAGGTCAGTTTGTAATCAGTACTATTAGTAACAAACAACGTAGAGCAGAATTTGTGATTTTTTTTGAAATGAGTAAATTTTTACACCACTATGTTAGTGTGAATAGTAATTATACTATTAGATCTTTACAATTTATTCATAATGGATAAATGGAATCTTGTTAGGCCGTTCTCTTACGGTTATTTTAAGACTAAAATAGTTTTTTAAATGTTAATCTCATTAAAAAAAATTATAGGTTATGTTTCGTTGAAAATATGCCGAAGGGGCAAGTTTACACAAGGCACAGTGTAAAACTTTGAGTATAGCATAATTTTGATATTTCTGCCCGCCTGGCAAGGGGTAGACCCCACCAAACCGCCTGTCAATTTTTTTTCTGGCTTCAGTGAGTGTCTGGAGTATCCTGTTAAAATTTCAACCGGTACAAAACACTTTGAGTTGGGTATAAAATTTGACATCTTTGGGCCCGCCTGGCAAGGGGTAGATCCCCACCAAACCGCCTGTCAATTTTTTTATGGCTTCAGTGAGTGTCTGGAGTATCCTGTTAAAATTTCAACCGGTACAAAACACTTTGAATGGAGCCCTTTTTTTGCATTTTCAAAATTTTTTTTAATAGTCTTGTGCCCCGCTTTCGACTGCCAGGTTGTCCATTCCTGATTCGTGGGTCTATATACTGTTTGTGTAAAAAATCCTAACCGGTACAAAATACTTTGTGAAAATCGTTCAATAGCTCTTAGGCTATTAAATTTAACAATTTCCAGAGTTGTAGTCATGGTGAGAGCGCTGGAAATATTTTAGTTTCTACTCTTATTTATAATCTTCACAAACTACAAACAGAAGGAATATGATAATTTTTTATGATATATGGCGTATGAAACTAAATTTAACACACATAACCGTTATGGTTTAATTTTTTTATGACGTCATCCTTAATTGATTTTTCTCAGAAGGTTCAATTTCCAAGTGTGTGTAGGTATATGTATATTTTTTTCACACTAAATTATAAAAATGAAGGTATAATAAACAAATAATAGGATAGTAAATAAAACATGGTAACCATAGAAGTGCATTGTTGTAGAAATGTAGACGAATATGTCACACACTTGGACGGACCTCCCAGTTGGCGGCGCGGCAATGTCTGTTCCAACGAGTGCGACCGACGGCTAGATGGTACATAGATGAATGGCACCAATCTGACATTCATTAGTTATAATTTGTCATTTTATGTATTCATAAACAATCATTTATAAATAGCGTTGCAAATCTTAATATTTATTTATTTATCCTTTTTAGATTTATGTATAGTAAATACAGATTTTTTATATTCTTTAAACCAGGGGTTGTGTTCAAAATATTGTATAATTTTAATTAAAGGAGATTATCGAGATTGGCACATAGTGAACGTTTTAGGGAAGCAAAATGAAGTATAGCTTAGTCAGTGAGTATCTTCCGATGTGACTGCCCTGCAAATATTACAAACAGAACGCACAAGAGTCTGCAGTAAAGTAGTCGCATGTGTGGGAGTAAACCCTGCCCGACACAAGTCCCACGTTTTACATTCCATTTGAGTCGCAACTAAGCCTTTTCCCGCGAATTGCTTGATGTCTCTTGGAAACCCACGTGATGGTTTATCTAAAACCATTAATGGTTTTAACATTGCAACTTATCTTCAATTTGTTTAGATGAAAAACAGTCCAAAAATACTAATACGTATGTACATAAGTTCTTACGAAACATCGCAACTAAGCGTTTCCCCGTGGATTGCTTGATGTCTCTTGAAAGTCCACATGATGGTCTCTCTAAATCATCAACGGTTTCAACATTTATTTATACTCATATTCAGCCTGTTTCGATTAAAAAAGTTATAAGTACGTAAGTTCTCATTGAATTTGAGACCCTATTTTAACCATGTTCACATTATTGTCCATAATATCAGTCTGATCTGTAGCCTAATCCACCACAAAATGATACTGATTCTCCGACAGTCCATTTTCTATAGGGATCTCAATAGATCCCTTTAAGATACCATTACAGTTTTGGATGGATAGGGTGGGGGATTTAACAATACAAAAATGTTTTTTTTATTCATTTTTATTTATTTTTTATAATTATTATAATTTTTTGAAAAAAAGCGTCTTTAAAAAAAGGCGTCTATTGGTGCCCACGACTGCGACCGCAGTTTTCATCTCAGAAAAAAAAATCAAGTAGATTATCAATCTGTAGGTAAGCCTCTATGTTTTTTACGAGGCCGAGGCTTTTATTTCAACAGTTTTCCGTGTGAAAAAATAGGAAGATTTCAAAAAAAAGCTTCCATAGGTACATGGAGAATGGAATAAATAATATTCTGTCAAAATTTCAAACTTATAGCTTCAAACTTATACCGTTCTTAAAAAGGGCATTTCGAGACAAACACGTTTAAAGCTTGTCTCGAAATTATTTCAAATCATTGTTTCAACAACAATGTGATATTGTGGTGATAACAATTGATCTTATACGGTCACTGGTTGTTGAAAGACTGAATGTAAAGTGGTATAACGTTCCGCCAAAAGGTGCCAATCGGTCCACAGAATTTTGTATTTGAACTGAATCCACTGATCCGCGGTCTTGGCAACCGTAATAATTCGAATTTCAATTTGAAATTTTGAGAGAACATGCGTAATTGTATGTACTTTAAGATAAGACCAAAAAAAAAAATGATTTTTTTCAAAATTCTACACTGTGATGGTACCACGGAGTAATGGAGACACAGCAACTATCTCTATCATGAAATCTGCAGTGTGCATTTTTGTGTACCTTAGGCTCGTAGGTAGTCAGTGGCACCCACCGAGTGTAGGTCAGTCAAACAATAATGGATTTGATTGTAATGTTGGTTGTGTTGGCATTGTTACATCCCCACACATAGCGTTGTGGTATCACACATATGTATGCGAGCCCGGTCACGTGACTGCCACTTTTATCTTCGATTACGCACACATACACAGTTTAGCGCGCCAATACAAAGTAAACACCGTGCCCGTATATAACATATTTTCTATCTCTTACTGGTTACACTGATTCCAGTAGTGGAGAGATACGTATTGTATCTCTGTCCTCTGTGGATGGTACCTTAATAACATAAATCCTAATACCTAGTTGTAAAAAACACATATTGTGTTAAACAACAAATTTCTGTGATAACGAGTAGAAGGTAGGTAAACAATTTTTCATTTTTCAAAAATAAATATGTGCATATAAGTCTCTTGTGTCACTTAACAAGCAGCAAAGCAAGGAAGTAATACTATTTACTTGTTGAAAGTAATTTTTAATTAATTTTATTTATACGTGAGCAACACAGTAATTGTGTTCTTTGATAACTTCAGTGAACTGCATAAAATGCATATGTATACAACCTAATATAACGTATATAGTATGTACTCGTATTTATGATGGAACTGTTATTTCAAAATTGATTAACAATCTAACAGCATAATTTTAAAATACTTTTTTAAAAAATAAAACAAAATTCATATAATTTAATTTTATATAATTTATTATATTTAGATTTTGCAAAGCATATATAGATAAACAATCTGTGGCTAGTAGAAATAATTTCTTTATTGTTTTTACATAAGAATATATATATTTCTTTACTAAAGCATAGATTTTTCTACTATGTAAGGAATTAAGGCGTTACATCACCTTAAAATGCTGCAAATCCTGGTTTTGTTGGAGAGTTTTTTCCTTCGTAATAAATAACACAATCTATATAACACTTTCTACGTAATCTGAGGTACACAATAAAATGTTTTCTCTTTAAAAAACAAAATGCTAGCGCGGACACAGGTTGAATAAAGACGTTTTTCCTTGAAAAGGTTCCTGTGATTTGTCATTAAATGGTGTCGAAAAAAAATTTTGAAAATATATGGAAAAATCAACCTTAATTTGTTTATAAAAAATTTATTTGTTAACCGTGTCAAAAATCGTGTATACCGTCCTCTATGACCTATCTATATAAAAATTGCTGGAGTTATCTTGTCCACCGTTTCGGAAAACGCAGTTTCGAAAAAAACGCATGTAAAGTTTCAAACCGTGTTTATCATTTTGTGTGTTAAAAGACTCTCAAAGACGTCCCTTGAAAGATATGCTCGGAATTGTCTCGGAAAAAGATATGGAGAACATGTGTCGAGCATATCGAGCATAACTGCGGTCCTTTATGTCTTGCAATAAATACAGTCCTATTTACTGAATAATAAACGACACATTATGTTCCTCACATCATATCCAGTTAGGTATTTAAGTGAAATAGTCGAAAAACTAACTTATTGTGCCGTCTATTTACTAGAATATTCATTCGTCTATCGGCAAAACAAAAGATTTCCCGCATACAGAAACATTTTTACTTTCTAAACGTTATTTACTAAAGAGTAAATTTACTTAAAATATTTTTTATCATATGCAGTGTTCGTACTAATCTTCTTAATAAAAGTTACCAATGTAGGCAGTTCCGTCTCTTAGAATTTACCTTTGAAAATCAGCCTTCAATTTTTTATGGTTTTGTATTTAAAAATATTGCAACATTTTAGTATATGTATAGGTTTCACTACCCAATCTTTTTGAATAGGACAGAGGACAGGTCATTTCATAAAAAAAATCACTTTAACTACTGGCACTACTTAATGTACTACTTAATGCTTTCTTTACACTCTTTACCGTCTTCAGATTGCCAGTAGCAATTCGTCTGTTTTTCAGAAATATTGTATTTATAGATCTCTATTTGTTTCGTACAATACAAACCAAAGTGCAGTGATTTGAAAACTTTCTGATTTTTAAAATATAGAAAAAAAATTATTTAATGATCTTGAAAATTTATTAAACACTGTAGTGTCAATTAACGAAAATTTTGTTTTTAATTACTATTTTTAAGTGTATAAATGATTTCTGATTTAAATATAAATAAAATTAAAAAAGCGGTATCTTCTTTTCTAAATACGATAATATCGGACTAATATTTTATGTTTACGAGCAATAAAAATTGTTACGTGAGTCGTTAACTGTGTTTGTGCCACGAATTCTATCACAAAGTGAAATTTATGATTACGGCTGTTATACGGGGAAAAAATACCTATCGATATGACGGTATGTACAAATGTGGTAATTTTTTTTAAGTGAAGGAATACCTATAATTTTTTAGAAGTATTAGACAAATTGTTATTTTATAGATTGATACCATTAAATCCCATTAAATTTTAGTAGAGGAATGCGGTGGTGCTAATATATATATATATATATATATATATATATATATATATATATATATATATATATATATATATATATATATATATATATATATATATATATATATATATATATCCTCATGGATGGAATTGATGGAATTGTCCTCATGGATATCCATTAAAAGACAACCAGCCATATTATTCAACATTTTTTATTTTCCTAATTTTTTTATCAGTTACTCACAGTAATGTAAATTGTTTACAGTGTTTACAGACACAGTTTACACGTAAACACGACTTCTGTTTACAACATATTTTTTGGAAGTAAATGTGTAAACAGCGTAAACAACGTAAACAGGTTAAAAATTAGATTGTAAATTGTAATAATAGTCACATCAATAAAAAAAGACAAAAATGTTTGTTTTATAACTTCATATTTATTTTAAACTTTTCTTCCTTTTCTTCAGTTTTCTTCCTTCTTTTTTTTTAATTGAAAATTTACTTCTGCATATAAATGTAGTCAATGAAGTATCAAAATAATCAAAATCTCGAAATTCTCTATAACAGCTCCAATTTTTATGAAATTTTTTTTTAAACTGTATGTTTCAATGTATTATTCAAAATCATAAGCATTGTAAGTGGCGGACTTAAGTCTCGTAGGATCCTGGGGTCTAAAAAAGGCCCAAAATAAACGACTAGACGGATCTTGATCAAATTTTGCTCAAATGCTTACTATTGAGGTTCCAGAAAAAATGAACATTAGTTTGAAATTATCCTCCCGGATCCTCGGGTCCCAAATAGGATCCAAAATAAATTGTAGGAAATGACCTCTAAATTTTGCTTAAATACTATTAGAATAAGGAAAAAATGAAGGTGAAATTCAAATTGTGCTCCAGGGTCCTAGGCTCCGTGAATGAATCTTGACTAAATTTTATACGAATACTAATTAGATCGGGAAAAAATAAATGGGGAATCAAAATTGTCCTGGAGTCTCAAAAGGGTCCAAAATAAATAATAATATATTTTGACAAAATTTTACTTTTCAAAAATTTTTTTCCCTCTAATATTGCAAAAAAAAGGTACACCGAAAATAGTTAAAATTTTTATAGGTTATTTCTTATTCGATAGGTAATAAAATGTTAAAGTAACCAAAGAAATACGGCAAGTCGTTTTCGAAAAATTTTTACCTAAACATAAATTATATTAAACTTGTAAGTGTTCTTTATCTCTGCCAAAAAATTTTTTGCTTCTAATTGCGGAAAAACGATAAATCGAAAACACTTAAAATTCTTACGAGTCATTTCTTATTCAATAGGCAATAAAATGCATGAGTAATTAAAACTTATTAAAAAAAAAAATTAACGGGGAAAATTTTTGATACTTTTATATGTTATTAGCTACTAAATAGGTAATATATTGCCATGATAGCCAGAAATACGAACGCTTTAATTTCTGTGCAATATTCATTGTTGTTATTAAAAACAGATACATGAATTTTACAAAATTTAACAATTTTTATAATTTACCACTCATTTTTCCATATTTAAAATTCGGGAATTATTTTGAATTTTTCTTCTGTATTAGAATAATAATTAGACCAAATAATGCACTTTGTTTTAAGGCGCTAAGTCTTGTCACTTTTGAAGCATTAATGTTTCATTTTGAATAAAAATTTTTTTTACTGACATGAGATGCTTTAAACATCAAAATATGCTATGAATATAGATAATTTAGCAGTTCAGTAAGTAAATATGTGTATTATATTTTCCGATTCAAATACCTTTTTTTTTTTTTAAATCAAAAATTTTCATTTTTAAATTTAGAGCCTAAAACCTTTTAAGCGCCATTTTTAATGTTTATGATTTTCAATAATACTACAAAAGAAACAATTAAAAAAATATTTATACTCTTCACCTTTCTTTTTAAGTAATAATATTGACAAATTACGTGTAATTTATCGCTCTTTACGTGTTTACCTTAGTTTACGGTCGTTTACTCTGTTTACATCTCTTTACAATGTAAACGTCAACACCGATTGTTTACACGTAAACGCCCATCACTGGTTACTCACCAATAAGAAGTGAGTGTAAGACTAGGGTTACAAAAATTTTCAGGCTCATACTTTTTTCTTCAGTAGCCATTTTGAGTTTGCTTTGAGAGTGTTTTTAACTCTAATCTAAATTTTACAAATATAATATCAAAACAAACTAAAAACCAAAACTATCAGAATGATCTGCCCTAGATTTCTTGTCCTTATATAATCTTACGTAAGTAGTAAGGGAAGAGGAGAAACAAATTCACAAATATAAAGTACAAGCTGCTGTAATAACTGGATTTCCAGAATGGAAATTCACTAAAAAACATATAAGCGCCCTCTCAAATAAATTTCAATATTTTGGATGAGTTTTTTCATTGCCAAGAAAAATTATTAAAAATGAAAATGAAAATTAAAATATAATTCTACAAAAAAATAAAAAAATAAAATTAATAACTACTGGAGTTTATTACTTATCGTTAGTTGTTGACCACCGTTGTCGTTAGCGCTAGAGAAACAATGATAAATTATATTTTTTGATGTAATATGTCATGTATTAATAATAATGATAATAATTGTTATAATGTTATCTTCTGTTAGTTGCTTATATATATTGAAAATACATGTTTATTGAATTAAGCATGGTTTTCTTACGTTTACTAAGCACATGATGTTACGTCAATATATTGACCTAAGGCTATATAATGCTATAAATGCATTGCATCCCGCCCTTTTTATTTCATTAAAAAATTAAAAAAAAATAAATAGAAAATGGATAGTTGTTTGTATTTTATATTTTATAATAGCGTGTAATAATTAATAATTTTACAATAATAAATTAATAAATAATTTATTTCTATTTGTCAAAAAGATTGGAACAATTGCGTAAAAAAAATAAATAAATATGGTAATGGAATGGATTACACATAAATATAGTAAGAAATAATAATTACATAAATTACACTTTTTATTATTTACTACCTTACTCTTTTGGATAATTTATATATACGTAAAAAAAGTAAGGCATATGATTCTATTTCAGTCTTTGGTAAAAGACTGAAATAGAATGCGGTAAAAGTGTACAAAAATGACAGATGTATTTGCAAATGTTTCGACCATAATTTTGACCATAATTGAAGCATCATCAAATAAACAAATAGCTACTAGCTCTGGTCATTTATATTACTATATTATGTACTCTGAGGATAGAACGATCAAACTGGAAGTATAGGTTTTCAAAGTCGTTCTCTTAAGGCTGGTTAAGGTAGATTTTTTAGAAAATTCGCAGTACCAACAAAAGCATTATGAAGCCTTAAAGAAAATGTGATCGCGTCCTAATTTTGAGAAGTGTATCCGTTCTTGAATCGTTAAGCCTACAGAACACTAGAAACCACAGATCAATAGATTAAGCGTAAATATAAAAATCTGTGGACAGTAGTAGATCAAACTAACAAGTAAAGGTCCCGAGGCCGGACCTATCGATTTTGATGAAACTTAAATATGTTGTAGAACACTAAAAACTAAGGGACACGTATTTTTTTTTATCTGCGGAAAAACGGTTTGAAAGGGTGAAATCGCCCTCCAAAAATTGGGGTAAAAATTTAATTTTTCAAATATCTCGAAAACAGTAAGAGATAGAGCAAAAGTTTAAATTGGCGATATTACTCTTTTTTAAAGAGCTATCTATTGATATACAATTTGTTCAAATTACATCAGCAGGGGTGGTTGGGGGTTAAAATTTGGGGGTTAATTTTACAAAAAGGGGGTGAACAATAAACAATATAAAAATTTTGTTTACAGATTTGAAATCTACGTCAAAAAATCTAATTGACCTGTTTTTGCTCAATATCCTAATATTAAGTCTAGGGGTAGTTAACTAGAGGGTGACTATGTCGAATAATCGTACTATTTGGGTATTTCAAGAAGTTCTTCTTCATGGAAAATAGCTTAGGACAATTAAAATAACGTAGAAATGAAATTCTCGAATTCAAAATTGAGTTTGAGTAACATTGGAGCGGGGGTGAGTCACCCTCTTAAATTACATACTAGTTTATATACACTAATTTTTTTAATTTAACACACTGATAGTGGGTAAAATAATGTCACAATAAGTGGTTCTGAAGTTGGACTATCATATGTAAGGTCTTTATTAGGTTTGTTTTTTAATGGATATTATAGTTTTCCTTATCGAAAATTATCGATACGGAAAATTACATAACCTAACCTAAAATAACGAAACCTAATAAAAACCTTACATACGATAGTCTAACTTCAGAACCATCTATTGTGACATTATTACCCCCTGTCAGTGTGTTAATTGCAAAAATTAGTGTATGTAAACTAGTATGTAATTCAAGAGGGTGACTCACCCCCTCTCCAATGTTGCTTAAAATCAATTTTGAATTCGAGAATTTCATTTTAGTCCAACTTCAGAACCACTTATTGTGACATTATTTTACCCACTATCAGTGTGTTAATAGCAAAAATTAGTTTATATAAACTAGTATGTAATTTAAGAGGGTGACTCACCCCCTCTCCAATGTTGCTCAAACTCAATTTTGAATTCCAGAATTTCATTTCTACGTTATTCTAATTGTCTTAAGCTATTTTCCACGAAGAAGAACTTCTTGAAATACCCAAATTGTACGACTATTCGACATAGCCACCCCCTAGTTAACTACCCCTAGACTTAATATTAGGACATTGAGCAAAAATAGGTCAATTAGATTTTTTGACGTAGATTTCAAATCTGTAAACAAAATTTTTATATTGTTTATTTTTCACCCCCTTTTTGCAAAATTAACCCCCAAATTTTAACCCCCAACCACCCCTGTTGATGTAATATGAACAAATTGCATATCAATAGATAGCTCTTTAAAAAGGAGCAATATCGCCAATTTAAACTTTTGCTCTATCTCTTACTGTTTTCGAGATATTTGAAAAATTAAATTTTTACCCCCAATTTTTGAAGGGCGATTTCACCCCTTCAAACCGTTTTTCCGCAGATAAAAAAAAATACGTGTCCCTTAGTTTTTAGTGTTCTACAATATATTTAAGTTTCATCGAAATCGATAGGTCCGGCCTCGGGACCTTTACTTGTAAGTCACTGCTTAGCTGATCATTCTTTCGCTAGCGGTAACCGAATGCGCGTCAATTGTTACCAATTGTTAAAATCATTATTGGTTATACTGCATGTTGCTCTGCTTAAATACGTATATCTGTGGCTGTGTGTGTGACCACTCACACAGATAATAAACACCAAACATACACAACTACAAAGAGTATGTTCCTACACAACATAGTGGAGAGAAGTGGCGGGGATTTTTTGTCCATGCTAGTACAGAGCTAGGTATCGCAAGTACAGAGATAGTAAGATCGTAGCAGATACATAGCAGCGATGACACACAATCATACTATAAACACTATGCACATATACAAGTACAACATGTGTGTATATACCTACATAATATGTGAGTGGGGACTTTTTTCTACGCCGGTATCGCTAGTATAGAGACAGCAAGTTAGTTTCTGTATTCTGTGGTTAAGCCTATTTTAACAGAATATAAACTTTTACAATACCCCTGTCGCAGTATCCTGCATAACATAGCGAATTTCCATTTACAAAAGTACGTTTTTCTCGGAAACTAGTTGATATAGAGTGATTGTAAATAAAAAAACCTTCTTTATATGAATTTTCCGCCTCATTCCGCCAAATTTTTTTCACGAAAAATGTCCAAAACACCGTAAACGTTTTCATGAAATTTCTTAAAAATAAGATGTTTCGTTCTTGAGTTATCGTGCGGACACTTAGTAAACATATATATATATATATATATATATATATATATATATATATATATATATATATATATATATATATATATATAAATGTGTCCGCACGATCACTCAAGAACGAAACATCTTATTTTTAAGAAATTTCGTGAAAACGTTTACGGTGTTTTGGACATTTTTCGTGAAAAAAATTTGGCGGAATGAGGCGGAAAATTCATATAAAGAAGGTTTTTTTATTTACAATCACTCTATATCAACTAGTTTCCGAGAAAAACGTACTTTTGTAAATGGAAATTCGCTATGTTATGCAGGATACTGCGACAGGGGTATTGTAAAAGTTTATATTCTGTTAAAATAGGCTTAACCACAGAATACAGAAACTAATTCAGCCAAATTGTTTTCACGAAAAATGTCCAAAACACCGTAAACGTTTTCACGAAATTTCTTAAAAATAAGATGTTTCGTTCTTGAGTTATCGTGCGGACACTTAGTAAACATATATATATATATATATATATATATATATATATATATATATATATATATATATATATATATATATATATATATATATATATATATATATAAATGTGTCCGCACGATCACTCAAGAACGAAACATCTTATTTTTAAGAAATTTCGTGAAAACGTTTACGGTGTTTTGGACATTTTTCGTGAAAACAATTTGGCTGAATGAGGCGGAAAATTCACATAAAGAAGGTTTTTTTTATTTACACTCTATAGCAACTAGTTTCCGAGAAAAACGTACTTTTGTAACTGGAAATTCGCTATGTTATGCAGGATGCTGCGACAGCGGTATTTTTTATTTACAATTACTCTATATCAACTAGTTTCTGAGAAAAACGTACTTTTGTAAATGGAAATTCGCTATGTTATGCAGGATGCTGCAACAGGGGTATTTTAATTAATTTATAATTGTTCTAAAAATTGAGCAATAATGTTAAGTTAGCTATGATAAAAAAAATAGAGACGTATTTTGAAGACGATATATAAAGACGACTCAGGACGATTATTATAAAAGATGTATTTTTCAAGACGAATATTTTAAAAGACGTATTACCCAGACGATTATTTAGAAGATTAATTTGAAGGCGATTGGACATAATTACTCAATATATTGGATTTGTTAATGTGCCTTTGCCAAAATATTAAATTAAAGAATTTATTCAATTAAAAGAAAAACTAAGTTATTGTAAATATATATATATATATATATATATATATATATATATATATATATATATATATATATACATATGTATATATATACCAAAGTTTTCAAGAAATTTCTTAAAAATCAAGTATTTCGTTCTTGAGTTATCGTACCCTCTTCTAAAATAGTTGCTGTACCTCTGTACTCTGTGGTCATACGTCCTTCGTCCTTCGTCTTACATCAACATTATACATGTATCATAATTATGTGATCGTATGGGTATACGATATTGACGATATATATACACTATATCCTCTTTGACTATACATAGTATGTTGAATATGTACTTAGACTGTGAGTAACTTAAGACTGTATACGCGAAAAATATCACATTCTAAGTCACATAGTTTTTCTCGGAAACTAATTGACATAGAAAAAAAGTTTAAAGACCTTTTTTATGTAATTTTGTCTTCTCTTTTAAATGGTGTAAAAAAATTTCGCAAAAATTTTTGAATAAGTGGAAATTTTGGCAAAAAACTAATTTTTTGCAAGAACAAAAACCATGTTCCTGGCATCCGACGTGTCTGGTGAACGAACTCGTCCAACGGTTTGGGACTTCCAATACTTTCACCAAATTTTGTAAACTTAGGACATTCCGTTCGAGAGTTATCGTGCGGACACACACACATATATATATATACATATATATATATATATATATATATATATATATATATATATATATATATATATATATATATATAAATTTTAGCGAATATTATTTTCGGTTTCTAGGGACCTCAAAATAAATTTCTGCCATGGTCCCGGGCTCAGGTCGCGTTGTGACAGTGGCTGTAATAGCTCAATTCCATTCTGGAAATTCGCTAAAACTTGAAAATTTTACGTTAAAATATTTGTACAAAAATATGTACCTATATTTACATTCATAAGTAGAATAATCGCCCATTATTCCTGAAAATTGTTGGTATTAATAATAATTTATTTGCATAGTTCAAATTTATAAGAAAAATATTTTAAAAATTTTTAAATTAAATAATTATTCAATTAATATATGTAACCGGCAGAGCCGTCTTAAGCTGCTTAGGAGCCCTTGGGCATATTAAGGCCCCGAAGTTTTATCACACAAGCTTATATGAATGCCGATACGTCATTTTTGGCATTTAAATATTTCAAAAAATTATAACTGATAAATATTATTATTTAAAACAGAAACTTATTATCACGAGTAATAAAATCACAAAAAAATAATCTGTAACGTTTTATGGCATTTAAACTATGGAAAGGATTTTTAAATTTTTTTGTCTGTTTGTTCACGCATCACGTAAAAACTACTGAACGGATTTTGATGAAATTTGGTGCGGTGATAACGTATTACCTACGTCTTACCTATGTCTATACGTCTACGCTTTTGGAATTCCTACGCCGTAGGAACCAACCAAATGTCACAGAACTGCGCTTTATGGAAAAATACTGGGCTATAGTGAAACGCATATTACGGCAAGGTGGACAAACAGCAGAAACATTAAAGTAATTCAGAAAGTTATGGACTGCAGTGAAATAGTGCAAAATTTAATGAGACCTATGAAAAGTGAAATACGGTTATTCAGTAGAATAGATTAAGTACAAAATTTGTAAGTTTAAGGTATAACGTCTCAATAAAAAAAATTTAAAAAAATGATCACATTGTTTTTATTTCGGACAGGAAGCAAAACCGTGCAAAACTTTGCGGGACAAACTATTTATCAGTCGGAGTCTTTGGATTCGTATCCAACTCACGTGCTTCTTTAGTGAAGACGGCACTGACCACCGGAGAAATGCTAAATACGAATGTTATTTAATTATTTATTAAATAAAAAAGTATCCGTAGAACATTTACAAATATTCAATAGTTACAAAAGTTTTTAGAAAATAATTTTAGTTAGTACCTATCTTTTATTACATATCTTTATACACACATTTACAGAATGTTCCAAATTGAGTGTACAATATGTCATTTTAATAGCATGTATACATTAGAAAAATAAAAAAAAGTCAAGAATTTGCAGAATTTTTGTGTTTTAAACGGGGAAATTGTCATTCTAAATATGTGTGTGTGTAATAATCTCGGTTTTTTTTATTGATACGTTTTTATATCCCATTTATATTATCATAGCAACAAAATTAGTGACTGTGCAAAAGTCTCCAAAAGAATTACATGTCTTAATTAAATCAGTTTATTAGTCTGAAGTTTTTAAATTTTCTTAAAATCAGTTTTACTTTATTTTATTTATATTTTAACTTAACAGTGTTTTAATTAATTTTTTTTGTATGACAAAAAAGTTTTTTTTGTCAATTTAGGGACTAAAATATATATTTTAGTACATCATGCTAGGGAGTAAAGTGCCACTTTTAAACCCAAGGGCTTAAAAATACTTTTGTTTCCGCTTGTAAGCCAATCAGCAAGTAGAATTTATGAAGAATCACCAATCAGTGAACGAAATTTAACTTGAACTAAATATTGTTCCTCGGTAATTTAATAAACGAATTTCACACTCAGGATTAAGTCACACTTTATTTAGTCCATTGGTGCGTAATATACTATTTAACTTCTGATTTACTAAAATGTAAGTACTTGACTCATTTTTGTAATATTTAAACAATTTACACTTTTATTATAGGGAAGAGTTGCCTTAACTGGACTACTTTTTCTTATCACTTGAAAACTACATAATAGAAATTGGATTATTTAATAGGGTAGAACATTAAAGTTCATATATTTCTATACATAACCATAATATGTATGGTCTATTTCAGTTAAATTTAACCATGCTTCGTAACTTTGAATTTAAATAATTTCCGTTTTCTTGGCTTTATCTTTTTTATTATTGCATTTATGCAAATTTTAAATTTGCAGTTTATTTTTAGAAAAGAATAGAAGATCGATTTGTTTCGAATATAAGAATTATTTAATTTTTTAATGAAAACTCATGATCAATTTTATCTGAAAAGAGGTATATATTCATATACATATACCGGGTGTTCCGGCCGGATGTATATATACGATTTACATGTTAATTTTTAACACTGGATTCCCATAAAGAAAAAGTTATGTCACAAGAGTGCTTTGGATAAACATATTCCTAATTTTGATAATTTTCTTTTATAAAATAAATTTTTTCCACCAAATTATCTGCACTGTTTCTTCAACAGAATATTTTTTTGATATTTTTATTATTTTAATATTTATTTTCAAGAAAATAATTTTAATTTACAGGAGATGACACAAATATTTATTATGTAAAAATGTGAATTGATTGAAAGTTGCTACATTCATTTCTTTATTTTACTGCATTATTATTGTTAAAACTATATCAATAGTAGTTAGATATTAAATTAGTATTATTAGTTTGCTCAAAGCACTCTTGTGACATAACCTTTTCCTTATGGGAATCCAATGTTAAAAATTAACATGTAAATCGTATGTATACATCCAAATGGGATATCTTGTATACCGATTCAAGATTTGTAATTTTAGTGAATTTCCAGATGGATAAAATTTTGTATATGTTTTTGTACCTCCTTTTTCATTTTATTGGAATCAGGTTGCAACCAATTTTAAATGCTTTATCAATTTTATTATTCTTGCTGTTATCATAAGTTTGATTTTATTTTCTTCAATTTTTTAATTAAAATAATCAAAAAAATTTGACGTGAATTATTGACACTTAATTATGATATTATTTCCTTACAAGTAGTAATCAATTGTCGCTAACAAAATTTGTAGTTAATTTTTTACTATTATTATTATAGTTTGATAGATTATTATCCTCAGTTTAATAAAAATGTTAAAAAAAAATAGAATAATATTCACACGAATTATTGGCATTTATGATATTTATTTATAAACATCATAATTCATAATTTATCATTTTCATAATTTATCAACATTTGTGATAGTTATCAATTGTCTCTACATAGATTTGTAATTAATTGTTATAACAATTTATATTTTTTACTCATGTTACTTTTACTCATTATAACATGAATTTTATTTTTCATTCATTTAATATATTTAATATTTTTTAATTATTTACAGGGGCGATTTTAGGATTTTTATTTTGGGTAGGCCCGAATTTTTCTGTATTGTAAACATATATAACTTATATGTACCATTTTTCTTGAAGCTGGATATTTTTATTGCATAATTTTAAACTGAACAAAATGTAGTTTAGCAGCACATTTACAAGCCATTTATCATCACACCCAAATTTCATTAGAATCCGTCCACTAGTTTTGCGTGATGCGTGAACAGACGGACTGAAAGACACACAGACAGGCAGACCGAAAATAGCTGTTGTAGTATCTACGTCGATAATTATTTATAGTAGCAGTACAATTTTCAAAAAATATTCCGTGTTCAGAAATGGTCTCGTTGCAGTTGTATAGGTTTATCAATTTTGTGGAGGCCTCTGTTATGTGGAGGTCCCGGGGCACGTGCCCCAAGTGCTCTTATGTAAATTTTCTCGATTAGCAAAAGCAACTTACCAAACTTAATCGTAAAATAGGTACCGTCAGTTGGGACGAATCTGGACGATTTTTCAGTTGTTTGGCAATGAATTGTTTAGAGTTTATCTAAATAATTCTAGAAAAATAATTTAAATGCTTTACTATCACGAGCATATAGGGCAGTAATAAAAATATCAAAATTGGTACCACAACAATTTTTGTTTTGGTTATATAGTGTCGAGTGGTTTATTTGCAATATAAATCACATTCACTCTTCACTTTTGATGGGTGGAATAAAACATTTTGGATTTAAATGAATTTTATTTCGATTTGCCTTTGAGTCATCATGCAAAGTCGATTTGGGAACATGGAAATATTCAACAGCTTGTCTGAGTGATTTTCTTTTATTTTTAATATCAGAAAGCAGGGGCGCAACTACATATCTACAGGGGGTCCAACAAAAATTTAAATAATCAAATTTTTTGATAACGCAATTCTCCGATAACAATGGAAAATGTAATAAAATGTCCTCTCCGAAAATTTGATTTGCAAATAAAAAATATTAATATACCACAAAAAATTTTACTTTTTAATGTAAATAAAATAAATTGAAGGAAAATTTCCAGGTAATTTTAGGGGTCCGGATCCCTTGGACCTCCCCGTTTGTTACGCCTCTGTCGAAAGGAGCCATTTTATGTTATCTAGACTACAGTTCATGTTGTTTATACCCACTTTTTTATATTGACGCACCATGGTGTATGAATTCGCCTCACCTATAGATATTTTTTTTGTCAATTAATTTATAAAAAAAAGAAATTAAGCACAATACAGCTTTCATTTTTGGTACATATATTGTCAACAAAACGCCAAACATTTGGTGCCAGTCATTATCATATATATATATATATATATATATATATATATATATATATATATATATATATATATATATATATATATATATAACTATTTTTTTTGTACAGCAGTTTCTTTATAAGATTTCAAAACGCGCGTTATTTTTAAAAATTATAAACAATGCGCCTGTAAAATAACAAAATACAAAGATGTCACTTTCACCGCTTTTCTTGTATGACTAACTCATAACTGACAAAATTCAGTAGCATAGATTGATCTATGACGTCTATGACCTTGTGCTGTCATAATACTGACGAAGAAATATCGAAAGGCAGCTCTCTCTAGATTCACCCCTATTGTTCAGATTCGCTCCAACTGATGGTACTATTTCCTATTCTTCCCTTCACTGTCAATTTTCACAGAAACCAGAAAAAAATTTTGTCTGAATTTTTTTGTCAAGTGTCTTATATTACCAGAATAAATTATTGCAGAAAAAATACCCTTGTTGCAGCATCCTGCATAACAGCAAAATTTCCAATAATGAAAATAAAGTTGTTTTCGAAAATACGCATACATAGGATACTGGTTCAAAACGTATCTTATGTGATTTTTCCAGGATGTAAAAGAAATTCGAAAAACTTTTTTATTTAAATAATAGGAATTTTGGGTTTTTTTGAAAAGGACCTAAATTTAAATTCACTTTTTGAGATCCTTTTTTTAACATCATGGCGATCATAACCTATGATGATAAAACTGATAAACTACCTATTTTGACAGTTGATAGACTCTACATGGAATTGCTGACGCCCTTCAACGTGGTGTGTGAGTTTCACTTGACATTTTATGATGTCAATGACCGTCAAGGTATTAATATTTAAACAATAAAAACATAAATTTCAATCACATTTAGATATCTGATAAGGGGACCTCTGCTCTTCACGCCTCACGGCGTTTTTCTTAATTTTACATTGGATGTTTTGCATTCCGTAGAATGGCATCCAAACCTACCAAGTTTGCATTCTTTTTACAGAATATTGTCTATAAACATAATTTCACCATTTGTAAAACACTCGGTATCCGTCTAAATATTATTATGTAAATAATACAAAAAAAGAAAAACGAGAGAGAACAGTTACATGGAATGAAATATAATTGAATATTAATAATTTATATAAATATTCTATTCGATTATTTAAATAAATATAAACACTTGAATTTGTCACATCAGGTTAAAATAAATATTACATAACTTTATATTTTTTTAGTAGTAAGTATACGAGTGTTTTGATATGTATAAATATTACTTGAAATTTGAAGAATTTAAGGATAAATAAATATGCACGTAGAGAAAAATTTGTAAAGTGGCGCATGAAATATTTACCTATTTCCAAATATTTTATGGACCAACTATTTTTATTATGTAGGTATTACAAATTTTTCACATATTAGGACGTAGGTGCTACATATCTGTATTCGGGAGAGATTGCAACTATATATTTTTTTCTTTTTTAGCGAATTTTCGAAAATTCAGCTATTGTAGCTACCGTTATAACGCGATTTAAGTCCGGAACTATGACAAAAAGAACCTTGTCCCAGATCCCATGGGATTTGGGCCCCATTTGTATAATATTGTAACACCTGCTAATGAGGAAAGTATGATTACAATTTAATATTAATTTAATATTAATAATTTACGATTCGGTGCGCTGCGTGAAGTTAGCACACCTAATTTTTAAAGTTGATTTTTTAGTTCAAAATCATCGGAACTATTTAAAACTAGCCGTACCCGCGACGTCGTTCGGGCAAAGCATTGTTATAAACTCAGTGAGAAGTATATAAGTGTAATAATTCTACAGAACTTGCAAAGAATAATAATTTTTGTGTAATGCATGCTCATACTCAAAATGGTTTTTCTGTTTTCCCGTGGGAATGAGGAAGTTTCCCGGAGTAAAAAGTATCTTAAATGTTGACCCAAGTAATAGGTTATCACTACACCAAATTTCATCAAAATCCGTCCAATAGTTTTTGTGTAATACGTGCACATGCACAAAATGATTTTTCTATTTTCCCGTGGGAATGAGGCATTTTTCCAGAGTAAAGAGTATCTTAAATTTTGCCCTAGGTGATAAGTTATCACCACACCAAATTTTATTAAAATCTGTCCAATAGTTTTTGCCTAATGTGTGCACATGCTCAAAATGGTTTTTCCATTTTCCCGTGGGAATGAGAAACTTTCCCGGAGTAAAAAGTATTTTAGATGTTGACCCAGGTAATAAGTTATCATCACACCAAATTTCATTGAAATCCGTCCAATAGTTTTTACGTGATGCGTGAACAGACAGACAGAAAGACAAAAATTCTAAAAATCGCTGTTTTGGTATCTACATCAATAACTATTTACAGTACCAGCACAATTTTCAAAAAACATTCCATGTACAGGAATGGTCCCGTTACAATTTTATTATATGTATAGATATGTATAGGGAACTCTAGAACTATTCATAAGATGTAAGAAATCTAAAAAAATTTAGTTCTCACATTCGGTGTGCCAACTTCACAGGACCGAGTATGAGACGTCCTGTGTGTAGTATGTGTATTAATTGAATTGGTGCTACATTATTGACTTAAGAATGTTATATATTTTTTTAGGTAAGAAGTACTTATTTTAAAAATTTGAAAAGAATGTGTACTATATAGAATAGTTTTCAAAGTTTTTTAGGTATTAAGTACTTATTTTAAAAATTTGAAAAAAAATGTGTACTATATGGAATAGTATTCAAAGAATCTACGAAGAAATTTTCGTTATTGTGTAAAGCCATTAAAACCTTTAAAAAAATACATAAAAATATTTTTTCCTCGCTGTCCTAGTCTTCAAAATTTTTCCTCAAATATGTCCCCGGAACCTTTATTACATATATTTTTTTAGTAAAATTGATTGAGGGGGGGTAACGTTAATTCGGCAAGAAAAAGCCCCATTTTTAAGAATTTTTTTAGACGCTACAGGTAATCGGTTGTAACATTATAGTGTAACATAAGATATGAACAACATTTCCTTAATTTTTCAACACAAAATATAAATAATTAAGCCAACGGTAGCAAATCTTTGGAGGTGCCTCGAAAAAAAGTTGTCTGCCGGTGAACAATATAACTCATGACTGGATCATTCGAAATAAAAATTTAAAAAAATATGATATGATTAGATAACCTCTTTCCTAAGGTAACGCTGGGAGGAATTTTTTTTCGATTTTTCAATTTTTGGTGACACGTAGAAGTGAAAACACCGTTCATCTAAAAAATGGACCTATTTGTTATTGTAAAATTAATAATTATGAAAAATAGAAAAAAAGGTCCCAGGGATACCTGGTCATTTACGTAAGGAAGCTGAATACACAAGCTGTATACATTTACGTGAAGAAGCTGTATATATAGACTTTGATTTATACTGTTCACCGGTTTCAAAAATAACAAGTGTCAGAAAACCGCTTTAAAGTTTTGTATACCTGAAAATCCAATGTTAAATATGAAAAATTTTTTCACAACGACGTCATTGGTTGTAGTATACATTAGTATATTTACAAAAACCCATCGATGAGTAAAAAAATTTAGGGATTCCAAAATAGGGTTGCCAACCATGCGTTATAATAAAGTATTCTACTTTATTTTTCACAAACATACTTTATACTTTTGCATAAAAATAAAGTATGCTATATTTTGAATCTTGACTGTGATTACATTAAACAAAACTCTCCGATAGGTAATTTTCAAACGATTTATTAAATATTAAGATATATGATTGACCTATATTCTGAATCAATAATACTTAAAAAAATTAGAAAAACTCTACTAATAATAACAAAGAATTTGCAAAGAAAAATACTGCTGAAAAACGGTAATGTATACCTTAAAATGAGCGTGATAACTTACCAAATATAAAAAAAATATATTTCGTATTTGCTTTCTGTTCCCACAACCCTAGCTTTCATTGAGAGTTTTTTCGGTGATGAATCAGAATGTGAAGTGTCGAGCAGAGAGAAATAGATCCTCCATAAATTTAATAGAAAATTAAACTTATTTATTTAAATCTAAACTTAGGTTAGCTATGAAACGTTCATACATATAAAAAAAAAATTGTTAGCATGTGCTAAAAACACAAAAAAATCTATTTAAGGCAATCAAAACTTAAATTTGGAAAATACTTTTTTGTCTGACAAATACTTTATTTTTTCGTATTTAAAAGATTAGATACTTTATATTTTTCAAAAACAGTTGGCAACTCTATTCCGAGAGCACAAAGCGACGTACCTAGTTGGAGGAATACCAAAACGTATCTGAGCAACAAACGCTCAAAGTTCTATATCTTAGTTTTACTCCGATTTGTTTCAAATTTCGGCACAACAATCTTAATATGTTGTACAATCATATGAAACAATAAAATTTTTTTTTTAATATGCTACCCCCCCCCCCCCCTTAAAGTTAAAAAAATAAAAATTATTTTCATTTTGGAAGATATTTCTTGTATTTAAACGGTTTATATATAATTAAGCCTTGAAACTTTCCTAAATCACTACATTCACTCATAGCACCTAACAAAAATAAATAGGAAATAATACGCGTAGGGGCAGATTTCTTCCTTCTTATCGGTCTTTAATATTTTTATCTAATTAGGAATGAATGTACGTACCGGAAATCGTAGATTCGGTTACACAAACATGACCGAGTTTAGATTTCCAACTGTAATTACGATATATCAAATAAAATATTAAGAAAGAATTAAACGCAGCACAAAATTGGTTACACTTCCTAAATATTTTATTTGATATATCTTAACACCTTGACGGTCATTGACGTCATAAAACGTCGAGTGAAGGCTCATGAACTCACATCACATCGTACGACGTCAATAATTCCATATAAAAAGCTGTCAAAATATAGCGTATCAGTTGGCCATTTCGCCATAATTCTTCAACCTGCAATATCTGGTACATTTAACATGCAATAATATACAATTATACATATTATTCACTGTAAAATATTCAATTACTAAAATCGGAATTGCTTAGAACGTCAACACTAATCAATTCCAAACATTACAATTTATTATGGTTATGCTTATGGCATTATACATACTGAACAAGTTGATAGCACAGTTAAGATTGTCACGCGTATCGTGGTTAATAGTTATATTTATACATTTGTGCATCTAATTGTGCTTACCTTATAATAACATGATCAGTACCCTATAATAGTAACCTTATTAACTTATTCTAATGTAAGTGTTTATTATTAATTAAAAAATTTTAATTAAACAACTTCAACAATAAAACTGCTAATTATATTACATAATAAGTATTTAATGTTTGAATAATTTTAGTATCTCGGTACAGTTGTTTTAATTAAGCATTACTTTGTATGCTTATTTATTAGGGCTCCAACGAAATAAATTCCGAAAACCTTATAAATTCGTTATGTCCGTATATCTGTCCGTCTCTCACACACCCACAATCCCTACATTTTTTGGCTGGTGATGCAATACGGTACTTGACTGTATTTAAAATTTGTGTCAAATGTTAAATAATTCTATGCATTATATGATGAAACATAAAAAGATTTGATAACTATTTAGAAATTTTATTTTGAAAATCGCCATTTTTCAACAAATATTCAAATTAGTGAAAACGCGCCATTTCTTGAAAATGACGTCACATTTTGTAGCTAGATATGTCGATTTTGATAATTTTCATCGATGAGATAAAATTGTGTTTTCTTTTGAATATTTCTATTAGCTTATATATATAGTAATAATAATCGACCAGAATTCAAATAAATATTTGCTTTTACTTTGACTTTTTATGAATATAATCAAAGTTTTGAGGTTATAAATATTGACATTGACGTTTAGTTGCTTCAAACTGTGACGTCACTATAGCGAGGTGTTTTTCCCGCCTTTTTCTCATTTAAAATTGTAGGATTATTTTTTTTTGATGATTTTTTACAGAATCTTTCGAAAATAAAAAAATCACTTAACTGACATGGAAAAACAATGCTTTTAGAACATTTCCGTAACTTCAGTCAAGAACCCTATTATTCTGCTTGTATGTATATGCTACAAGTGTAGCTCTCAGTTAACAGGCTGACGACCATAGTTGCTATACACTGTCAAGTGAAATCTGACTAACTGTGACACAACGTTCTACCGCGTCAACAGTTCCATATAAAGTGTATTCGTTGTCAGACTACTGTATCAGTTGGACGTTTCATCATTATACATAGGTTATGACCGTCAAAGTATTGTGCAAAATAGTATATTGTACAATAAGTGGGAAAAGCGACTTATTTCTCAAGTAACACTTCATATGAGTAAAAGATAAGCTTTTCCTAGGTATTTTACACTATACTTTTTCCACGAGCACATCTTTTTCGTAAAATTTACAGCAGTAAAATTTTTTTTAAATTTATGTCAGTTGTAACATGCTCAAGTTTTTGCCAAAGCATACTTTGAAATTATGGAAACAATAATAAATAATCAACATATATATATATTATATATATATATATATATATATATATATATATATATATATATATATATATATATATATATATATATATATTATATTTAGAATTATTTATATAGATTATATATATGAAATCAACGAAATAGCCTAATTTTGTATTATATTAAGCCGTGGGATATTATTCTCGCACACTGTGGGCAATTATTAATTTTTACATATAGTTGTTTTTCTGTATTATTATGTATTCTGTTATTCGCCTACACATATATGTAGTTACCCCTGCACAAAATGTTAGTTTTAATAGTAGGGGTAGAAAAAAACTTTTTATTTAACATCTTGAAATACCTTTCCGGATTGAAAAGTGGGAAACTTTTTTTTATATACCACATCGTGTTGGATATCATTAGAAAGAGCTCTTAATATACAGTTTAGATCTGGATATTATTATTAACACATATATGGTTATAACCCATTTCGATGAAGCACCCAACTGGTATACTATTTTGATAATACATTTTATATGGAATTTTTGACACGGTACAGCGCTGTGTCGCAGTTCGTAGACTCTTCGAGAGGGCGGGATAGTCTGAACTATAGCCTCGGTTCGAAAAGGAACCCCCCGGAGTGAATAGTATTTTAAAAATTTTGAGGGTAGATGTTTCTGCTTTTTTTTCTCGTCAACGAAATTTTACGAGATAATTTTTTCGTTTTTTGCGTTTTACCCAAGAGCCCGATATTTCTCTCTACAGCTTCGGCAGTTAAGCAGGTGTTATGAACAATCGTCAACGTGTTAACTGCAGACTAGGGAAACTTATTCGTTTATCGAAACCAGGCTTCTATGTTTTTCATAATAATAAAAAACCAATAATTTCCATTAGCTTTATTTTCAAAAGATTTAAGAAGTCAATTTATACACGTTCGTACATAAATAAACGAAAACATTAATTTTAATACGAATTTTATGGCCTAGTCATTATTTTTAATGTCATTTTTTTCTCTCAATGAATTATTTTGTTAATTGTATAATAAAAACGACTTTATCAATATCAACTTATATTCATTATAATAATAATACATTTCTTTTTTAAATTTTGATACTGTTGTGGGCGTTTTCTTTTTTTCCTTAAATGTTGGTGACAACTGATGGTGACATTTTAAATAAATTATAATAAAAATAGAGAAAAGCACGCGTCAGTTGATGACAGTCTACGTGGAGGTGTGCGTTAGTGCTACACAGTATTCTATCATAATTTATAGGTATATAACGTATATAATAATTTTTGACAACTTTTTTGCATATTGGGAGCGGGCAGACTTGCTAAATTTTAAAATATAAATCTATACATATGATAAAACTATAAGGAGAACGTGTCTGTATTATACCATTTCGCAACGAACAAAGAGAACATATAAGAAAGTAATCCATTAAATAATAAGAGATACATATATTTACAATGTTATAATAGTAAACAATACAACACTTGCCCAATAAGCATATCGCGCGTTGGCTGTCTCTACCTCGTATATCAAAAGCTACATGTTTTAGGACACACAAAAAACATATTAAATACGGTATTTACGTATATATATATATATATATATATATATATATATATATATATATATATATATATATATATATATATATATATATATGGGTATCCAACATCAAAGGGTGTAATTAGCATAAATCTTAAGCTCATAGTGATGAAAACACGGATTTAAAATATGTTTTTTTTTGTGTCCAAAGATTGGGAGTTTTCAGATACGAGGTTGAGACAGAGTACGCGCGATATATATGTTCGTTGCAGTAAGGGGGGGTAAGGTTTTAAAAGCGAAAAAAAGGCATATTTTCATGATTTTTTTTTTTGGAGATATGAATAATGTTGGCTTGTTTATTTCATATACACGTTGTAGTATAACATCTGAAATATCTTTGAAAAAATTATCAATTACAGATATCGATAAATAAGTCCCGTGACAGCGAATTTCCAGAGGCGCCTCGAGAAAAAGTTGTTTTGCGGTGAACATCATAACTTGGTACCGGATCATCCGAGATAAAAAAAAATCGAAATGCGTTTAAAAGGCGATATGTTTCCCTAGGGAGTCAGGAAGAGTTTTTTGTATTTTTTCCATTTTTTTATTTTTGGCAGCATTTTCAAGTGAAAAACGCAATTTTTGCTAAAAATTTCGGTTAATTTGTTATTATAAACTGGAAAAAAATAGCAAAAAAAAAATACCCCTGTCGCAGCATCCTGCATAACATAGCGAATTTCCATTTACAAAAGTACGTTTTTCTCGGAAACTAGTTGATATAGAGTAATTGTAAATAAAAAAAAACCTTCTTTATGTCATTTTTCCGCCTCATTCCGCCAAATTTTTTTCACGAAAAATGTCCAAAACCCCGTAAACGTTTTCACGAAATTTCTTAAAAATAAGATGCTTCGTTCTTGAGTTATCGTGCGGACACATTTATATATATGTTTACTAAGTGTCCGCACGATAGCTCAAGAACGAAACATCTTATTTTTAAGAAATTTCGTGAAAACGTTTACGGGGTTTTGGATATTTTTCGTGAAAAAAATTTGGCGGAATGAGGCGGAAAAATCACATAAAGAAGGTTTTTTTTTATTTACAATTTGTTTTTTTTTATTTACAATCTTTGTTTACATTAAAAATTTTCTCACGTAGACTGTATATGTATATACAACACACACAAACTGTACGCATAATGGTAGTACGGATAATGAAATGGTCCTGTACCTTTATACATGTATCACAATTATGTGATCGTATCAAAAAGGATATCTATCGTATGCATATATATGTATGTTATATACAAAATATCCATATTGTGTCGAATATGTTCTCAGACTGTGCTTAGATTCACACTTTATACGATAAAATGATCACATTATAAACAACATCGCTTTTCTCGGAAACTAGTTGACATAGAAAAAAAGTTTAAAGACCTTTTTTATGTAATTTTTTCTTCTTTTTTAAATGGTGTAAAAAAATTTCGCAAAAATTTTTGAATAAGTGGAAATTTTGGCAAAAAACTAATTTTTTGCAAGAACAAAAACCATGTTCCTGGCATCCGACGTGTCTGGCTGAAGAACTCATCCAAGATTTTTGGACTTCCAACGTTCTCACCAAATTTCGAAAACCTAGGACATTTCGTTCGAGAGTTATCGTGCGGACACATATATATAAATACATATATATATACATATATATATACATATATATATATATATATATATATATATAAATTTGAGTGAATATTATTTTCGGTTCCTAGGGACCTCAAAACTCGACCTCGAAATTCGCTAAAAACTCGACCTGATTACCTGTTGATTTATGTGTAGAAACAGTGTACAAAATTTCAACAAAATTGGTGAAGTCGATTTTGAGTTATGATGTTCACGAACTTCAAAAATATTGTTGGCGAGAAAATGGATTTAAAGTTTTTTATACTCAAAAATCCAAAACTAGGCATCAATAAAATGATATAATTTTTTATACTTACGCGGGTAATTATAGTAAGTATTTTTTTTTTTTTTTTTTTTTTTGTATAAGGTTTGTAAGTATAAAATTAAAGTAAGTTTTATACTTACCAGGTAGGCGCGTCGCGCAGCTACCAGGCAGGTATAAAAATCGAGCATGAGGGCCGGTCGCTTGAAACGCTGTATTTTCATTAGTTTTGCTCGGATTTACTTGAAATTTTGACACAACACGCTCGACATGCTGTACATTCAGAAAAAAATTTAAAAAAAAATGCAAAAAAAAGTTTAAAAACCTTACTCCCCCCTTAATCCGTATCAATACGAAATGCCAGCTTGATTCACACCGTATATGTATTCTATTATCCATCTACACGTTTAGAGAAGCCAGCCCACTGAAAGTGTATTAGTCATGCTACCGGTCAATACTTGTCCCGATAGCATCACATACATGTGTGAACATTGATTGCGATCGGCCTCTACGGTTGTTCTGACTATGACACAAACGCTACATCTTCGAACTGTAAAGAGTTATTAATTAGATAAAAACTATTGTCAACATTGATGTAGGTACTATTATTTTAATGTATAAATAAGGTTTTCAATAAATTAAATAATTAATGAGTAATGTCAACAGAAACCAGATCAACCTTATTCACCCTATTATTGTCTCTTTTAACCCCAGTTTACTACAGAATGGGAATTACATGAATTTTGTTATTTTTCAAAAACTAGGGAAATTTGTTTATTACTGTGACAAAGTGACCATCCTCGCGTAAATTTTTATACACTCGCAAAACAATACAAAAAATACGATGTGAAGTTTTAATTCGTGCTTATTTAACCCAATTTACGGTACGTAAGTTTTTTGATACTTATATTCCAAATTCACACCAAAACGATAAGCTGTAATTAATAAGTATAATGTACATATTAAATAGGTTATTTTACTCCTATACACCTCTGGGAGTCTGGGTCTTGTTGCTGCTCACCGCTTCGCTGTGAACGAGATAATAAACAGAATAGTTAGACACAAATAATTGATATTATATGAAAATTATTCTCATATTACATGTAAACATTATTAAATAATATGTTAATGATTACAATATTATCATAGTATTATGTATAAAATTTACGTATGTATTTGCTCTAGAAATTCCTTTCAGTATACTCAACTAACAAAAATATTTTAATTATATGCTTGAAGTATATTTTAAAATAAAAGTCATATCATGTCAACTATGTAGGTCAGGAGCGGATTTAGGTATGGACTTTATGGAGTATAATCCAGAGGTCCATTTAAACGGTAAAAAACAAAAACAGTATTATAAGTTAAAAAATGTGGCTCCCTGAACCCGATAGTTAACCTTGAAAATATTTTTAAACTCCACATTCAAGTAATTCCAAATTTTTGTTTTTTTTACTTACGGATTAGTAATGAATCTTTCCTGAAGGGCTTAATTTGCGCCGGAACGCGGTGGAACGCCATTCCAGGTTTCTTTTTTTTGGTCTGTGTTTTTAGGAATTGCATGGTTGAGAGCACAGGCATAATTATAATGGAGCAATAGGCGGAGCAGTAGTTCGGGTGCTTTTCTTTGCTCGTCACTTGCATTTGTTGGGAAAAAGTGGACTATTCTAGATGCGTTCCGGCACCTAACATTTTAGAAATTAAGCCTTTCTTTCCTGTAATACGATAAAAAATCGTTATTACGTTACTTTTTTTAAAAATGTGATGTATTTTATAATTAAAACGTGGTGTACCTTTGAATTTGAAATAATGATAATAATAGCAGTGAGGAATTTTTATTAACCATAAGTATTTTGTAATTCAAAACTGATAGTTAACGTTTTAACAATTTAAAAAATGAAGTAATATTTAATATTTAAAAAATGTACACCTAATGTATATCAAAAAATGTAAAACCTATGTACATGTTGTACATTCTTTATTTTTATGTCATCGAAGATGATATATTAATATCATTGTGTGATTGAATTGAACACGTGATTGAATAATTATTGGGTTGTACATCCATATTGTATAAACGCAAGAGGGCTGTAGAGTTAACAACTATAGAGTTAACAAACAACTATAGAGTTAACAAAAAATCATAAATTAACACTTTCACTGAGATGGCATTACTTAGTGCGTGTCAAAAGCACGCACTTAACGAATTTTTTACATATTTTATTGTTCTTACAAAACATTTAATTACGTACTGCACACAAATACATAGATGTGCTTTTGTAAAATTGCATACAAAGGACACCAATAATGAGAAGAATAATTTAGTCAAAGATTTTTAAAAATCTTTTAGGTCAAGACTTATAGCAAATTTCAAGTTTCTGACTCTAGTTGAAATACTCTAAAAATACATCTAAAATTTAAAGTAAGTCCCTTATTTCAAGGTTAATATAAAAAATTTTTAAAAGTCCAGCTCTGACGTAGGTATTCACTTTTATACACGTATAATTTTATATGTTTAGTCTATTTTTTAATTAGTTAAAATATCATTAAAATTATTTTTACTATCTCTTGGTGAGAACTAAGTTGTTCTATATTTATTTCATTATGTATAATTACCAACATAGGTATATGTCCTATATGTTCTACACGGGATAAGTATTGTGGTGTTTATTACAGCTGAGACTGAAAAATCGAGCCACTGTACCTACCAGAGATATCTAAAAGGGAGCGTCCATAAACTACGTAGTTCCATTTTGGTCAATTTTGAACATCTCCCTGCCCCCATGTTGACTACAGGGTACTTTTGCCTAGACCCCCTCCTTCCCGATAGTGGAACGTAGTTTTTTTTCTTATTAATTCCAAAAAAACATTCAATTAAAATAATTACCTTTTTATTATAAAATATGAAAATTAAAACACTCTTTTACAGTTTAGCAGAATATCTCCTCAAAAAAACACGTCCTCTGACAGTAAGAACATGGTTGCATAATTCGCTTGAGGAAGTCTTGTTAAATACAAAATATCCAAAATATTAAGCACTTCATAAGTAATTCAAGATTATTCATGAATTTCACATTCAATTTTATATTTGTTTAATTGTTCCAAATAAAACTGGGTAGCTCGACTCTGACTACCCTCCTCCCACCATGTAGTCTAGCGTAGCTTTTTGCATTACCCCGCCCTCCCCCCAATTAGGCTACGTAGTTTATTAGTTTATGGACTCTCCCTAATAAGTGACAAAATCTGTTCTCATAAATATGTAAATGTATAAAAAATTTTATGACTTATTAGAACACATTTTTAGCATTAGCGAATCGAAAAACTGAACCATGTTTTTCAAATTTATAATCTAAATTTTTTCAAGGATTTTTTAAGTACTATTAAATTTTTTTTATCTTTTTAAAACACATTAAAATTCACATTGGCAGATTTTTATATCCGTAATTTTTTTTTAAGTTTAATAGTTTTTAAAATTATATAGAGCAACACTTTTTTTTTCAAACAAATTCATGAATACCTTTAACAACACTCAATTATCTTATAACTTCTGTAATTTTGAATCATTGTTTATTATCAATATGAACTCATAAATGCTGTCAAACGAAAGTTTAATAACTCATAAAAATTTGTTTATTATCTAAATTTTTACAAAGAATACTTTTTTATATTTTGTTTATAATATATTAATTTAATAAAATTTCATACTGCTGCAAACCAAGTTTACGACTTCGTAAATATTTCTAATTGACAATTTCCAGTCACACTTCACTTCTCAAAAAAAAAGTTAAAAATTGTGTAGTTCTACATTTGCTTTTGATTAAGGAATTCTGTGAAAATTTTTGATTAAATTTTAAAAGAAAAAATTGCGCGAATTACATCAAAACAAAATTATGATATTTTTTGTCAAATTATAGTAACTGGATTTAATAGCGTCTTAATAATTATCAAAATTAAAAATGACATTTCCTTCTAACACAATTTTTATAATCTTGTTTTTAAGGGGCTATTCAAAGCCAGCAGCCAAAAAAGTTACATTTTCAATAATTTTTTCTAAATACATCCTACATAATTAGTGTAACAGTTGGACGTTTTGTAATTACATGTAGGTTATGACCATCAAGATATTAATACGTTTAATGGAGTGACTATTATTGCTAAAATTTGGTAAGTGGGGCTTATTTTCAAAGTGAGGTCAAATTTTGGATCCGACCCAACCTTTAGGGGGGTGATGGGGCGCAACAAGACAATAAAACTTTTCCAAACCGGTTGAAAATAATGTTTCGGTCAATTACAACATATCCAATATTCAATCGAAAAAAGAAAATTAATTATTAAAACGTAGGGAACGTGACAATAAAAAGAATGTTATTTTTTATTTTATTAAGTTTACTGATTAAAAAATAATTCAATTGAAAATTAACACTAACAGATAGTCCCTTTCATAACCATTTGCTGTGCCCAATAGAATATGCAATATCATACACAAAAATTAAAAACATAACCTCTAAAGTTCTAGTTTTATCTAAAAAATATCAAAGGCGAATAGGGATGGATTAATATTGTCACACAACTAAAATAGTTTTGTTTGGGGGAAAGAGGGAATATTTTTGTAAGTTTGGAAAATTTTTGTAGGGGGTAAAATAGGGGATGAAAAATTGTATAAAACATCGTTGGGTTTAAGAAGGTGAAATTTTGCATAGAAATTTGTCTAGTAACGTTAGTGAGCACAAAGAGCAGATCTTTGAAAATTGATCCCCTAAGGCGGTAAAATAAGGGATGAAAATTTATACGAAAACTAATTTTTTTCTGCGAATTCGTCTGAGTGGCGTTGATAACAACATAGTGTGTATAGCTAGTCAGCTTACTCCTACAAGTTGACGCCGACAAAAGCTCGTATATGATAAAATAATTTTTTAGGTAATTTAGACTGTCAGCCACTGTAATCTCGTATGTGTACTTATATATTTTTCTCCAAAACAATTAAATTGAACTAAAAAGACATAAATAAAAAAGTTAATTAAAAAACCAAAAAACCCGACTGCGTAGAAAGCAAACTAAAACAGTTGAAATAAGATGAAACAGAGTAACAGAAAAGTGGATAAAAAAGTAAAGCAGTCGGAGGTATCAAATATTCACTTTTCTTTTTCTTTGTTTCATCTTATTTGCACTGTTTTAGTTTGCTTTTTACGCAGTCGGATTTTTTGGTTTTTTAATTTACTTTTTTATTATTTATCTTATTGTATATAAATATTAATGTTACTATACTTAATAGAGTATTATTTTTCTATGACTTTCGATGACTTATATTTCGATAAGGATAAATATGAAATATATATTTTCAGGTGAACTGCATATTGTTAGCAAATATAATGATAGTGGGATAGAATTAGAGTACCCTCTTTTAGCTGTACAATTATTTAATCATTCTCATCAAAGGCGTAACTACAATGGAGCCGATGGAGCAGGGACTCACAATGAAGGAAATTCAAAAAGTCTTTGGATGACTTTTATTTATTAATTTTTTTTTACTCAATTGTATTTTTGGGGAAAAATGGACTTTCAAGGCGGGGGCGCTTAATACTTGAAATAAACTTGTAACTACTGACGTGCCAAACAGGAAATTATTTACATAATTAATCTCTTTACACATTTTTTACATTTGCACAATAAAAATATAATAAAAAGGCGAAGAAAGGTTTAATAAAAGTAAATATTTATATATTTATCTGACCGATTGGAATACAACGAATAAATGCGTATCGTACAAATTATCATGACTATTTTAACTAATTTTCAATTGACACATTCCATAAAATATAACTCTCATCATATATAATCATCTCCAATCAACTTCAATGTTTTTGAATCCTGTTGTTTCCCACAATTGTGTTGTTATATGACTTCTTTCTCTTCGTCATCGTCATCGTCTGTGAAGACACATGCATACAAATTCAAAATTATAAGTGTTTAGTTTTGATATTTACTGATTCTTCACTCAACTACATATTTGTTGCCACTAATATTGTTATTATGTAATAACGAAATAAAAAGAAAAAACTTAACCCGTCATTAAGTAAGGTAGACCGTTTTAAAAGGTTTTCTTCAAAGTACCTATATAATTTTTTGTTTATAGTAATCTCCAACTAAATGTATTTTTTGGAATTTTTATACATATCGGTCTTTTCACTTTTAACTGTGCTGGAAATTCGCTAAAAATGTTCACACGGTTGCTTCGATTAGTGCATCAATAGGTTAGGATAATTTTTTTTTTAAATATTTATCTATCAATGTGTCACGTATCGAGTAGAACAAATACACTGGTTTTTCCAAGGCGTCCATAACAACACTTGTGAATCCTAATGATAAATACGATGAACTATATTGTCTTTCTTGGGAGCCTTATCTCCTTGTTCTTTTTTTTTTATTTCCACTTGTTTCAGAATCAGTATTTGCATTATTGTCAGCTTTTCTTTTGTAACTATCCCAAAAATTTAGCCATTCGTCTAAAAAATATCTTATTGGTATACATACTTTAAAATAAAATAATATCACACCTCACCAATACCCTTTGTTGCTTCAGTTAACACTTTAGCTACGTTACTATGAGTGATATTTAAATTTGAGGTAATTGTTTCTTTTTGAATTTGAATTTTAATTAACGATCATTTTGTGCATTATCGAAACCGGGCGCTTACACACAGTGAAAAAATTTGTGTTAAAATTAACACATTTCACATGTCCAGAACCGTCCACTCAATTTTTGTGTTATTTTAACAGAAAGCAAATGTGTCAAATCTATACACAAGATTTGTGTCAATAATTTAACACACAAGAGGACATATATATTGTGTTAATTTTTCAGATTTATCAGAGTTAGTTGTTAAACTTCTTTATTCAATATTTTAATTCCACTGATAAGTTTAAGATATTTGAAAGTCGTCAAAAATTATAACGATTTTGTTCATACATTGTTATAAATGAGACTCAAAGAACGCAAAGTAAGCCAGTTCTTTCTAACAATTCTTACTTGTGTCCATATATATTTACGAAAATATATATAATAAAAAAGATGAGAATAATTCTTGTTATTAAACAAAACCGAAAAATTGTAAGTTTTTTCAATTATTGACGAATATAGTTTTATTAAACGTTTAAAAGTGAAACAATTTTCTTACATTTTAAGGTTATTTTGTTACAGATTCAGTTAAACAAAATCATGTAAGCTTGTTTGAGATTGTATTATATAATATACAATCTTACATGTAAGTAAGCTTACATGATTTTTTGTAACTGAATCTGTAACAAAATAACCTTAAAATGTAAGAAAATTGTTTCATTCTTAAACGTTTAATAAAGCTATATTCGCCAATAACTGAAAAAATTTATAATTTTTCGGTTTTCTTTAATAATAAGAATTACTCTCATCTTTTATATTCTATATATTTTTGTAGATATATATTCTAATCTAATTTATGTACTTATAACGTTCTTTTGCTCTACACAAATATTATGTTACTTCTTTGTTGTTCAAAGCAGGTTAACATTTTTATTCTGTTAAATCGAAATTTGTGTTAATATTTTCATTTAACACAAACACGAAATGTTACATTAACGCAGGGTTGTGTTACTTATTTAACACAAAAATTTTAACCACTAGTTTTTTTTTTACGTAGAACACAAATTTTTTTACTGTGCAATAGCGCCATTTTTAAAATCTTCTGTTTCAAATAATCTTTGTGTAGGAATTAAATGTATGTATAAAAATGTAAAAAGAAAAGAATAATAAACATTCATTCACTGAATTTTTACTGCTGCGCGTTACGATATGAAGTTTTATTTGCTTGTAGGTACGATAAGTACGAGAATTATTTTTTATTAAAAAGTTTTAACGCTTCCTCTGGCAATTATCCGCGCCTCTCAGTTTGGAAACCGCTGTCTTATGCAGAACCAGGCCTTATGTAAGTGTACATCATGATCAAAGAAAATTATAAGGTTTAGCCATTTCCCGGAATTATAGTAAATAATTAATGGTCACTGGCACAACAATCTGATAGTGTCTATACCAGGGGTAACCAAGAAGTCGATCGCAGTCGACCAGTCTATCGATCAACTTAGAAATCTCGTACTGGAACACAGTGTACTGTCGTACAATGTGTAAACGTAGTATGTATTTCACACTTTCCTCTTTCCACTTTATCTAATGAGCTGCTACTGTTTTTTTGTTTATTTACCATTGTTTCGCAAAGCGGCCAAACCCTATAAATTTCTCTGACCATGATGTAAACTTATTTACGCTTTAGTTTTGCATAGGATCATATAACTTTTTTAAAGTAAAAGAATTAGGTACGAGTTCTGGCTAAATTTTTAACATGAAATATTTTTATGATGGGATAGATTTTTCTAAATTATAATAAAATTTAGAACATAGGATTCCAGGAATTTTTATTTAAACCCTATTTAGAGCTTTTTCGTCATGGATTTTTAAAATCTTTTAATTTTAAATTTTTTTCACCAAAGTATTTTGTGAAGTAACTACACCAATACCTCAATTTGCGTCGTGGTTACGTTCCAAAAAAAAACACGACGCGAATTGAAACGACGCAAAGTGAATTATGAACAAAGTCGTGCCATCTTTTAAAAAAAAAAGAAAATTCCAAAAAATTTCGAAAAAAAATTAAAGACTCGAACCCAAAACAACGCAACTTCGAAAATCTAACGACGCACAGTGAAAATTAGTACTAATTCAGCAGCGACGCAACTTCAAAAAAACGTAAAACGGAACAGCGCAAAGCGAGGTATTGGTGAATTCTAAGCTGCTAAACATTAGTCCTCTACCTAATGTTACCTTTTATTTTTGTTTTCCTAAAATTTTGATTTAATATATTTTATCTCTGTATGTGGGACACCTTACAAAAATATGTGTTCAGTAAATAATATTCGTATTAACTCAAATATTTTTATAAATATATCAAAAATAGTTTACTTGATCGAAGGCAAACAAGAAATTATAGGTATTTTGTTATTTTTAACGTCTGGCTTATTTGACGTTGACTGTAAGTCAATATAATATACTAATTTGAAGGTATGCTCCCAGCTCCTACGTACATTTGTTTACTTTTCTCGCTTCAGTGACGAGTGTTATTGTTAAGAGAAGAAAGGTAAATAAATAAATAGACGAAAGCATTTATTTTATTTTTATTATATGTATCTATTCTATTATTTTCGTTTTAAATTATTAAGTATTGTTAAGAATAAAACTTCTTATTACTTTAATTAATTAATTTTTCTTACTTTTTTTCAGATGCAATGACGTGAGGTGAGTATAAAAAACAATATTTTATGATTTCCTCTTTAAATTTGGTTAGACTAAAATAAATTTTTAAGTACGTCAACATAATTATAGATAGGTATAACAAAAGTATCTATATACATATGTACACTTTCTTATTTAAATCTGAAATAGTTACAACTTTGTAGATTAACAAGGAATTCTATTTTTCTTACATTTTTGTAAAGACCAAATACTGATAATAACATTAGGTATGAAGTAGAGATGTCGATTTTAAATCGATTAATCGAAAATCGATTAATCGAAGCTTAAAAAATCGATTCTTTTTTCGAATTTTCTCATTTGAATCGATTCATGAATCGATTATTAAAAGTAAGAGATAGATAACCGATTTTTTCCAAAAATAACTTCATTTTAATAGTAATTCAGAATTCTACAAAGAAATATGTGTTAAAATGAAACACCAAAAACTCTTATGTCTTTGTCACTTTTTACTCGTTATATTAACGAACCCCTCCTATGGCTCTATATAAGTCAGACTATTAATACAAAAGGAAGGAAGAGACCACCTATCTGTGCAAACGACGATCTCTTTCCCACAAAAGCGACTTATTTAGAAAACATTTTTTTGTCAATTTGTTTGAAATTTTTGAATAAACTTGGTTCAATTCGTGGTATTCGTCCTAGATATTCAATTGCCTTATTTTTTATAATTATACTTGAAAAGTTAACTCACTCATCGCCTTTACAAATATAATACCTTACAAGGCGTTTTTACACGATATTACCGATATTACCTATATACTATCAAGTAAGTCCCTTAAACAAAAATTATGAGCTAATTTTATTAAACTTTTCAAAATTTCGATTTTTAGATCGATCTCACAGACTCGGTTTTTTTTTTAGCCGATTTTTTTTTTTAATCGAGTTTCTTGATTTCAATTTAAATCGATCCAAAAATCTATCTTTTTTTGGAGAATCGACATCTCTAGTATGAAGTAAAATACACCATATATACCATAGATAGACCAATGAACAATATTATATTATAGAACTATAGACGGAGTGTAAAGCCAGTTTATAAGCAGTTTTCCTGACGTAACTAGCAGAGTGAGATATGAGAAATAAAATGTTTTTCTATTATTGAGTAGAGGAGATCATATTTATTATAAGGACATAATTTGTATAATTATGTACGTATTTTGAAAATAACACCAATATCATTTTTCCTTTAAAAATTTTGCAGTTTTTCCTCAAGAAAGTTTAATTTCATTATCAATGTTATATACTGACAATAATTTTTTGAAAAGGGTTATTACGGATACCACGGTTATTGCATTGATTATAATATTATAGAGTAGCAGTTGGTTGTGTTTTGAGCGTACCCAGAGGCGTCATTTATTCATTAATACAGTCAGTCTATAGACAATATATAATATGTCCATTGGTCTATGTCAAGAAAATATTTAAAAAACAATCTTAAATTTGCCCTTTTTATTATCAATATTATATTTTAATAATAATTTTTTAAAAATGTTACTACGGATACAACGATTATTGCATTGATTACAATATTACAAAGTAGCAGTTGGCCATATTTTGTGAGCGTATCTGGAGCAGAGTTGTGCCATGTGATGTAAAAAACCAGTTTTTTACATTTTTATGTAAAAAATTGCAAAATACGTAAAAAACTGTAAACAACCGTAAAAAATTGTAGAAAATTGTAAAAAATGTAAAATACTTAAATCATTTGTCATTTCACTGACAAACAATTTATTTTGACGGTTATTACTTGTTTATAAGTTCACAATTCACATGAAAAAACGTGTAAACAAAATGTCAACAAAAAAATGATTTTGTGAAATGATGACTACAAATCTTTAAATTTCCAAATTAACAAACTGAGTTCTGATTCTGACAGATCAAAAAAACTACTGTATATTTATCTCCCTTTAAATTATAATAACAATAAAATCACTGATGATAATGATGATGAAGATGATTGATACCTTTAATAAAGTTTAACTGAATAAATAAAAATCTTTTTAATATTGAATTCTTAAATAAACTACTCTATCAAAGCTAACCTTTCTTTTTCCTGTTTGTCCCCATTTATATTTTTAATTTTCAAATTATTTAATTATTAAGTTTTACTTTGCAAATATAGTAAATATTTCAACAGCAAATATGGAATACCATCAGTAACGCTTACATATCTATTAAATTTAAAAAATTTAGTTTTTTACAGTTTTTACAGTTTTTTTTATCGAAACAAGTATGGGTAAATTACACGCACAACTCTGATCTGGAGGCTTTATTTATTGACTGTCTATATAATATGTTCACTACTCATATACCCATGCTCTATACCCATTTTTCTTCCGCCAGCTTAGGACGATCAAGATGTTTTCATGGAGGCAATTGTAAATATAGAAAACTAAATATGATATCCATAGTAATACCCAAATTTTGTTGGGTGAGGCATAATTATTCCAGGATAATTAGCCGATTTTTGCTATCAAAATAGTAGTCAAATTTTCATAGGGTGCTCAGAGCCATAATAAAAAACTAGCACGTGTTTCTTAAGAGAATATTCAATAGAAAATATGAATGTTTTCCGCGAAATATATAAACCAGAATAACGCACGTAAAATACCGATATGATCGAATAAATATCGACGTTAGGAGAGTGTAGTTTTAAAAATAGAGACTAAGAATTAAAAGATCATCTTAAACCTAAGTCAGTTTATAGTCAGCTCCTTAAGTTGGTTAAAAAGAACCTCAGGCTTAAGTTTAGGGAATGGGCGAGAAACTTCGTAGGCGAATAAGGTGCGTACAGTTTTTTTTATTTTGACGACGACTTTTGAAACTTTGACTAACAACATAACAGTTTAATTGCTCATATTGTAATTTGGATATAACAATTTGACAAAATAATTTTTCAAGTCACGTTCAATTTTCCTCTTGCTAGTTTCATGTATTCTTTAAAAATAAAATTTAAAATATGTACAAACGTACCGATATTACGCAATATAAGAATTTTTTCATTAACACCAAAAATATCATCACGGATCTTGAAAATCTAATCGAAAAAAAAGTGCATCATAAGTAGAGGAGCAGCGGGTGTTACTCTACACTTAAGTTGAGAGTAACATCCGCTTAACTTCTCTGCCCACACATGGGCAGAGAAAATGGTAAAGTACACTTTATACTTTTTATCCGCTTCTACTTTACTTTGGTCGTTTTGATAGAATACTCTCTATACACAATAGACTTTTGGTAGAGAAGAGAGTAGTTAAATTTAGTTAACGCAGTTCATAAGTAGAGTAGAATAAACCGATAATGCGAGAAAGCAAGTGGTAGAGTGGCTATACTAATTGTAAGCTGTACCTAAATGGAGATCTCGAGTCTACCAGCTGCGTTTATGCTAGTAAAAGTAACTTACATAGTTAGTACTGAGGCCCGACGAAAGGGCAGGATAGCCAGGGTTGCAGCCCCAGAGCCCAGACTTGAAAAGGGAGCCCGTAGCTGTCGGTAAGGGGTCTGGGAACAAATAGAAAGTTTTTTTTTTTGTTCGTCACTTATATTTTTGGAGAAAATTTTTACAAAATCTGGTTCATCCCCGGGGTTCGCCACTTCTCTCCACGGCCTTGTTGACACTTACCAAAATTTCTGTACTGTTTTTCTACAAACGTAGCTCGGCTTTAAGTTCGAAATCAAATAAGCAGATAATTAAAATAAGTATTAGTTAATCCTATATATTATTACAGTGGTAATATAGTTTGGTAATATACATATATTTGTGAAAATAAATTGAATCAAATAAAAGGCACTATCTTATTTGAAAAGCTTTTTTAAACTACGGAAAAATTCAGCGGTATCGGTTGATTCCGTTCAATATGAATTAAATAATTTAAAACTAAACTGAGTAGATTTAAGCGGTACTTTATGGTAAAGTAAAAATTATTTATTCAGTGTTTGCTTTTTATCACTGCGTCATGAGTGTGCAGCCACCTTAACCTGGTTTTTTCGAAACTACGCATATATAGCAATTCCACTACGCAATTTTGAATGTATTGTTCCGACACACAAAAATGATGCAAAATCTGGAAGAAATATTGTAATTTATTGTAGTACAAGGAATTATTATACTTACGGGGTTAGGTGGGTTTCAGAGGTATTTTTACTATTTTTTTTTTTTTTTAATATATACAATCATATATTTTATTTAAACAATTCAGCTTATCAAAGATACATATTTAAGCAGTATTTTGTGAAATTTTTATTTAAAAATTCCGAAAACTCAGCCGTTGGTACCTCATCTCCGTCTCAAGAAAAAAAATGCTCTTGCCGTGGACAGCATAACTCATTATTGGTTCATTTAAAATCAAAAAACCAAAAATATTTCGTTAGTACATGGACAAATCTCGTTATCGGACGAAAGAAAAAGAAATTAAAATTTGAAATTTTGACAGACTTTGAACAAAAAAACACATTTTTTGGTCAAATTTTCGCCAAGTATTGGCTCGAAAAAATTAGTTGTAATAAAAATAAAAAAAAATCCTTCGTTCAATGACTAGATAATGTTATTTCAAAGATGTATGCAATATTTGAACAAAATCGCTTCATAACTTTTCGAGAAATCATGTCCACCGACTTAAAAAATTGAGTTTTGAGATAAACGCGTTTTAAATTTACTGCGCTGCACTGACGTGGCCTGACCTTTCGAAGAGTCTATCTCTTAGAATTTTACTCGGATCGATTTGAAATTTTAGGAGAATATTTTAAATATATTGTACTATTTAATAAGACAAAAAAATGGATTTTTTGAAATTTTCAAACCACCTAACCCCTTAAATCTTTCACTCAAATCTTACAATAAGCAAAATAAACTGTTCGAATATTCGTACAACACTTGATCTTACAACAATAACAGCCAATAAAGAGAAAAAAAATGGCTTGTCATCGGAGGCAGGCTAGATTTGCTGCGAAAAATTATTTTGGTCCCCTCGTCAAACCCTTTTTTGACGTTCTATATCTCAGCTTTCAGATTTTTCCCAGATATATTAATTGTTTTGTTAGGTCACAAACGTGTTCTGTTACTTGTGGTTAAAATTTAATCAAAATCATCATAGTCGTTTTTCTGTAAATGCCTGATCTGCCCATTTTTGAAGGCATTTTCAAAATTCACGAGCGGCTAGGCCCTGCCCACAATTGATCTCACCAGGTTGTCAATTGCTTGAATTTAGAATACACTTTGAATAATAAAATTTATACATACAGTAGAAACCCTCATGAGTACTTTCATAAGTTATATTTTGAACCTCTCATAAGTTATATTTACCCCTTTTTGGCTGTAGTTTGTACAATTACAAGCGCATGCGTAGCTCTGTAGTAGTGAGAGCGCGGCAGTGCGTGACGTGTCAAAGTACTTAATGCGTGCCATTGGAAAAGTATAACGCACATGCGTCAAAGTTGTTAATACATTTAAGTGGGAGAACACAAGAATTATAACTTCTGAGGAGTTTGCTGGTCCCAACAGTTATAATTGATTCTTATGAGGGATTCTATTGTATTATGTTACCAATTAAAAAATTATCCTGTTTTTCTTGTTTATTATACCAGAGAATTATACATATACATTATTGATGTTATGGATATCCGCAACCGTGACCGAAACTACCGGATATCCGAAATAATTATATACCCGAAACCGAAACCGTATCCGAAAATAAAAGTTTCTGATTTGTTTCGGATAATAACAGACAACTGCCGTTAGAAAAGTTAGTTTAAATCGAAGCAAATTTTTCCTGCATATAGATTTTCGTTGATTCGTTTTTGACGTTCACTTTTTGGATTAAAGCTTTCCCCCTTTTTCTAAAAAAATATTTTCACTGACAGCAACTATCCGTAACTGTAACCGTATCCGAAACATTATCCGTTATTTTTTCATATCCGTAACCGAAATCGAAACTGAAAAAAAAATGTTTTTAAATATCCGTATCCGTATTCGTATCCGAAATTTCATATCCGTAACATCCCTAATATACATATCGTACGCTTAATAATAAACGGAAAGTTAAAATTTCAGAATTCTAACTTCTTGTAATAAACCGAACTAACATAGTTCAAAGATTTTTGGCAGAGAGGAGATCCCCAAGAAGCACAAATTAGTTAATTAACCGATTCAGTGCCATTGGCATGTTAACATGCCAAAGGAAATAAAGAGGCAAATATATCTTGCAACAAAAGACAAGACTAGATTTTTAAAGTCATAATTTTAGTCATTTTGACATTTTTATTTAAGCTGCTCCCGAATGGTTTAAATTGAAAAATATTGTTTCTCAATTCTATAATAAAAATAAATTACAAGTACACTAGAAATCCACGCTAGGGTTATTTTCTAATAAAAATTTTTCCCAAAAAATGTTAAAATTAAATTGATACTTCTCTAGTTGTCCAACTTGCTTTTAAATGAAATAATAATAAAAAAATAATACTGTGAATAATTTTATATACATATAGATAATTACAGAAATATATAAAAGTTGCTTCTAATAATTTTTATTGAATGTTTTAGAATAATTGAATTTATAGTGTACTATAAGAACATGAAAAAATTTGTTTATTATTGTTAGCAAAAAATTTTTCGACGGTTTGACCAATATCAAATCAACAAATCGTTCAAATCAACATTCATTCATTAAATCATTATCAACTATAAAGACCCACTGCAGTAGGGTTGATCTGTGACAGCAGGTGATACAAATACATACACATAACATGTACGTACGCTTCTTATAAAGTCAGTATTATATGTATATTATAATATGTAATTTATAAAATTAAAATTACGCAAGATATTGTGCGATACACACAAAGTAGGAATGTCAAATTATAAGAATGATAGATAATGGTTTCTTCATTTTCTTTACTTAAGTTTTTATAGAATGTATTTTACTTAAAATGAATATCATAATGACATCTGAAACCATCTTAAAAAAATTATTACATGTTCTAAGTATTAGTTTAATACCGACTAATACTACCGTGTATAGGAAAGGATAAGATACTCGATATTATGCAAAACATAACAATGTTTATATTTTTATGAAATTAAGGAAACAAAAATCTTGGAATTAAAATATTTCCAGGAAGTACGTAGATAATATGTAAACAATTTTCTCTCTTTGTCAATATTTTTAAACCTGTCTTTCACAAACAAAAATTATTTGGCAGCCATAGAGTTAATATTTACACACGACTACGTGTACCAATTTGGTTTACACCATGTTTTCTATATGGACCATATGATCATATGTGGACACAAATTTAGTTATAGCTAATAATAAAAAATTGAAAAATTTAATTGCAACTACTGACAAATTAATTGACTAGAAATAACAATCAACTAATTAGCTAACTAAAAAATTCAGTTGATTAATATCAACACTGTGGCGCCGCTCCCCTACATACAGTACTATAACTAATCATGTGTGACTAGTAATAAAATCTATATTTTATTGAGCGTGAAAATTTTAATTTATGCAGTATTTTTCATATAAAAAAATACAATATACATTATTTTTATTTTGCAAAACATTTATATATACATATGTATATGTAAATAGACCACACAAACAGAATGCTTGGTATATGTATGTAATTCTTCTTCAACTGACATGTTACATCACTTGACATATCAACCAGCCAATGGTCGGCAAAATAACATTACTATTATTTTATTGTTGCGTCATGCTTTGCACATTTATAGGATACTTATTTAAATAAATGATCAGAATATTCAATATCAGAATGTTGATTTCAAGACTTCATTTTTTATCATATCATAAAAAAATAATTTACATAGATATTATGCATTCATTTGTAACTAATAATTTGTTTTTTCATGTAAATATATTTATCAAGATATCTATTTAAGAGAACTAGAATTTAGATGTTACAAAAAGAAATATGCTACAGCTTAGAAAAATAATAAGATTAAAAAAGAATTTCTGTTAACTTAATTAAAAAATGTACCTATTGAATCCTTCAATGCACATTATGTTCGACAGTAATCTTGTAGCAGTTTAAAGCTTCTAGCATCTTCTTTTTACTTTCTTTTACATATATTGCTCTTTGATCGTGGAAATCCCATTTTTCATTTTCCGTGTGCATTTTAAGCAGTAATTGTAAACTTTTACAAAATTACCGACTAGAATAAATTTAAAACGACACGGTGAAGTCAGTTATGAGAAAGTTGCCTTGGTTGGGGAACACTTAGTATACATAAAAAATGTTGCTAAAAATCTAATATTTTGCGTAGTACGCAAGTAAACCTATTTAAACACGTATACACAATTTTATAATGATTAAGAAAATGATTATTGGAAAAAAAATTAATTCTTGGAATACCACTGACAAAGAGATGCAAAGAGATTAGTTTCATTTGATAGACTCAGTTCCGGATTTACCTAAAGGCAAATTAGGCAATTGCCTAAGATGCACTTTTTGGAAGGGCGCATTTATTCAAACTGAAAACATTTGATGCAATTGTCATTCAGAATAATAACATCAAACGGCATTCGTGTTTTATGTATGCAGGTATATCGCACTTGATGTGATTAATGTGAATAAAAACGAAAAGATATTTTGGTAAAACATACATACTATATATATACAACTCACACATATTATCTGTCTATCTGCCTGCATATACAAAACACGATGTTGTTTGATCCGAAAAATGTCCGATAACTAATTATAAGACATTTTGGAACACTATTTGTAATAATGAATATTTTTTGCATTGCATTGGTGCAGGCTGTATGTTCTCAAGCACAATAGTTATGCATTGCGTCACATCTTTTTAAACTTTACAAATCTCGCAGTACCAATTAGAATCTTCTCGTCCACCTCTTAAACTTCTAAAGCAAGGGCTACAGTTATGTAAACGTTTAATGTTTATAAACACAATAATTGTGGCACTAATATAACGACTTAAACTACGCGTAAATTGGGCGGCTACACTATAGCATTGAATGTATTATCTCGATAATTATCGTGCTAAAACAAAAATGAGTACGATAGACTTTAAATTTAAACTTTTTTTTATTCTTATTTTTAATTATAAATACTATTTTTAAATTTTATTAATATAAAAGAGGAAAAATTTAATTTTTATTTTAAATTTAAAACGATGTTGCGAAACGCTTTTATTTCTGTATCTTTATTTCTGTAACTCCATTTTGTATATTTTTTAGGTTTTTACACTATCCTATAGTAGGTATGTGTTCGCCTCTATAAAATTATCAAACTGTAACTGAGGTAACCTAAAACTATTTGAGACAAGGGATCAAACCTAGAATGTCTCTCAAACTGTTCCACCTGTCGCCAGTGGGTGACGTAAAATCTCCCCACTATGTTGTGTAGGTACACACTGTTTGCAATGGGGTTGGTTTGGTGTTTGCTTCTGTGTGCGTATTCACACACACTACTACAAAACACCTAACAATGTCTAACAATGTATTACAATGCACTGTGCGTTCGGCGACGGACACCGACTGACTACATGTCTTAAGCCGTGTCGGGCACACTCTGGACTCACCACTAGACAATTTTCTACACTTACGCTGAGGACTTGACTGAATCTCTAAGTGGAACAGTGTAAATGACATCCTGCGAACTTGACGATTTGGCACTTACAGTTTTATGCTTCTCAGGTACAGATTTAAATGTTGATGTACAACATATGGACTTAATATAATTTGCTATAACATATATGAGTTTCAACGAGGTGTTGTATAAAGTAAGTTTGAGGTTTTTTTCGGCCATTTCAAAAATTCATAAAAAATAGAATTTAACAAAAATTCAAAGGTCTGTCGGGCATTTTCTATTGTCGGCATTAGTGACTATCGATTTAGCTTTTGTTTTTTTAATTTAAGGTGTTTTATCAAGTATGATTTTGTGCTATGGGAGCTTGGTCTAATAAACATGCTACTTCTTCTTGCCTCCATACACCTATATAAATTAGGGATGTTATGAATATGAAGTTTCGGATACGGATATGGAAACGGATATTTAAAAACTTTTTTTTTCGGTTTCGGTTTTGGTTACGGGTATGTAATAATATCGGATAATTTTTCGGAAACGATTACGGTTACGGATAATTGCTTTTAGTGAAAAGTTTTTTGGTACAAAGAGGAAAATTTTACTACAAAAAGTGAACATCAAACACGAGAAATCTATCAAAATAAATATATACGCAGCAAAAACTTGCTTCGATTTAAACTCAGTTTTTTAACGGCAGTTGTCTGTTATTGTCCGAAACAAATCCGAAACTTTTATTTTTGGATATGGTTTCGGTTTCGAATTTTTAATTATTTCGAATATCCGGTAGTTTCGGTTACGGTTACGGATATCCATAACACCCCAAATGTAAATACATACGTATGCATCGTATGATCCAGTGTAGAATGTGGTAGAAATTACAAAGGCATGTGCGGCCACAATTTTTAGCGCGATAAATCCCTTTGATATGCCAAAAAGACCGCCAACCGAGCTATCTCCTAATGCCTAACGTCATTGTTAATGACGTTAATAAATTAGCACGTTATGTTCTGGTCACACCTGCATTTAATGTCGATTAACGGGATAATTAACGGCATTAGCCATTTGTATGGCCCCAATATCAGATGAATGCACTATTTGTATTTATTGTAACTATTTATACCGTAGAAAATTTTTTAGCTATTTGATTTTGGGAAAAGAATTGTAGTTAGAATAGGGAAAATGTCAGGTCCATTCTGGGCAACTATTGTCGTTCAAACAATGTAACTCGGCCAAATAGCTGAAAACGTGTTAACCTATCCTATATAGACTTAGAAATTGATTATATTTTTCTGTAACTATTGAAATATCCTTTTCTGTGACATAATTGACGACATGGGTGGAATAATAGCCTAACTCGCGTTAGAAAGTTTTTCCGTAAATTGCATTTTTTTGTAGCTCTGGGATAGCTCTATTTGTAAAAAAAAATTCACTTTAAAATCTTTAAAAATAACGAAGATATTAATAATTTTGTGTTAGGTTGTTATTTTTGCAATTTGCTATTAGTTGACCTAACTTAAATTAAACCATGTAACACATACATACATATTAATTTATTAGGATGTGCATGAAAAATTGGGTTCTAATAAGAATTATATAGGTACGGTACGTATATCCAACAAAAATATTGTTTTCATGAGAAAAAACATGATAGAACAAGTTCTACTACCCCTAATAAAGATAAAACAATAATAAAATTTTGTAAAATATTTTTAAAACTATTTGTATACAGTACCTTCAGAAAATGAAGGTACAATAAATGACTTTTTCCAGTTTAAAAATAAAACTGATTTTTTTTCATATTCATTTATATTCTTAAATGTAGCTTATAAGGTACTTCTGATTATACTTAAAAGAAAATTATTACCGAACCGTTTTTTATTTTAAATGTAGTGTTTTGATTTTGAATTGACAGTTGAGATGATTTTCCTATAAGAATGTCTAATTTCTAAACAAATACATAATTCTTAAATGTTAAATATGAATGATAGTTCTTTACGATAGGTATATAACTAAAAATGAGGTATATCTAAGTTTATAAAATATTGTTTTTAAATCATATAAAACAATTTGTTTTCTCCTCATTTCATAACGGCACTGTATGTGTGTCTGTATGTATTTTAAAAAAATATTTTTGTTTTGCCAATTATGTGTGTTTATATGTATACATACCTATATTACCTATGTACACTGGAGCATCGATTATGCGAACTATAATAGGTTTGGTTAATCGATCATTTTCGAAAAACCAATCATTAGTGTTATATTATGTATATGAGCATAGTGAAACGAATAAACAATAATAAGAAACACAAATATCTTTTGCACATACTACGATGCTTACACAAAAACAAATAAATAAAAATTACATATAGTACATAAAGGTACATAGCGCTAAGTAATGGTAAACACGTAAACAGTAGGCTTATATTTTAGAAGACAACAAAAAGTTCCACAATAGAGGTAGGAGTTACAAAAGGATTAATTTACCAAGGGAAAAAACTATCAAGGAATAAGGTAATTAAAGAAATAGACGGAACTACTACTAAATGTGAATTTTGTCTTCTGGAACGCGTTTGGTTAATCGAGGTTCAGATAATCGATGCTCCACTGTACTTATTTTATTACTTGTTTAGTATCCATGTTTAGTATAGCTGGTGTACTTTTTATTTAAAAAAATCTTGACTTAAATTTTTAATTTAATTTAGGTTATTATTGTATCCAAATTGTCATTTTCATATTAATCCGTCGCCAATAATTTTATTTGAATTTCGGAAATAATGACCTAATTTCTGAAATATTTAAATCAATTTATCTCAAAACTAGTATTTTGAAATTAGGCTATTATTCCACCCATGTCGTCAATTACATTATTGTTAGTACTTTAAATGAATCGAAATATCTTTTCTTTCATATAAAGTGGCGGTACAACGAAGACAGTGGCCTATTCAGGGCAACTCTTCCTTACATATCAACGGCAATACCGAACCAAAAAAGCAACAATTGCATTTTTACGAAATGTCACTTTTCACATAATTTAAAATACTTTATTTTAACATCGAATCTTTTTTCATTAAAAAACTTATTTTTTACTAGTGTTGTCCCGCGTATATAAACACCTATTTTGAGTTCCAAAACACAAGATTTTGCAGATAGCCATTTGTTCGTTGCTGCCGCCGAATTATAAATTGCAAATAATTTTAATAAATTTAAATAAAATAAAGTTCTCATTTATCAGTTGAAGAAAAAAATTTTCTTGGCTTGCTCTACCAATTTTCTAAATTAATTTAAATTTTCGTATAATTCTGAGTAAATTGTCATACATAAATATATATTAAAGTGACACATTAACTTCATGGCGCCATACAAGAATATAGGGAAACGTTTAAAGAAAATGGTAACAAATCAACCGTTTGAATCATTTTATAAATTACTCTACAAAATTACGTGCAATTAATATAAATAAGTACAAACTACGTTTTATGAATTTGTGATTTTAAATTAAGTGGAAATTTTTGTATGACTGTAACAAAACACATATTCCGTTTTTATATAGAGGATTACTTTAGTTAGTTTGAAATAATTGTTCTAACAACTTTTTCTGGTTATTTGTAATACCGTATTTATATTACGTTCTGTATTTTATAATACCGTAAATTAGTTGTGATAATTAAAAGGGTTTGACTAAAAAATTTATTAACCACCGACACTATAATGTTTACAACTAAAAATTGATAGTTACTGTAACTAGTGCACTATTGTTAATGTAACGAAAAATTTCGTTAATCGTTTCTTTGGCCTTCCAACATCTCCTCTCTCGTACAGTGGCTTATCTCTTGTTATTTTTACAATTTCAGAACGATCCATCCTGCTTATATGATTGTCCTATTGCCTTCCTCTTTCGTGTACCCACTTGTAAATCTGTTGAATATCTAGGATGCTTTATACATATATCAATGCTTCTTACTCTGTTTCTCAGCATTTTCCCAAAAATTGTTCTGTAATCTCAAGAGTTTACTTGTGTGCAAAAAAATCATAATGGATGATAAATTGATAGGTAAGTATCAAGCTACTTAATGTTTAAATCCCATAATTTGAAAAACAACTACCTACATAGTTTTTCTATATGTACAGACCATACTTACTTTCATATGATGTTTCCTTCAAAAAGAAACACAATACTTTTTCTTAACAATAATACCAAAAAAAAGTAGAGGTGTAAAGATTTGCTTTGGAAACGCAGTCCAAAATCATGATTGGAATATACATTCCTATAAGAGTTACTAGCTAGCAGAAAACACTAAAACTATTCAGAAATGACTATTCGTTTTTCCGCTAGATGGGGTCGAATCTTTTTTATAGGTCCGAAGACATTCCTCAATCTTCGGACCTATTGTGATTTCGTTCAAATTCTTGCTATTCTTGAAACATCAGTAGCGCATACAGCAAAATTCCACTTGTCGCACACTCCAAGAAATGCGACATCGACATTAACACTATGAGGCCCGAGCACTTTCATAGTAAATTTCCCCGGAAGCCGGCAATATTTAAAAAAAAAAAACTATATAAACAAATACATAAAATAAAATGATTCAAACAAACAACACAGTTCCACGCGTATGTATGTGTAAAACTGTAAACATACGTACTACGTTATACGTACATACATACTACATATACACTGACATTCATTCAAATCAATTTTATTTAAAAATATAAATTATATTTTTTATGTATTTTTTGTTTATCTTAAAATTTTTTATCCATAGAAACCAAGAGAGTAGTGTTTGTTGGTATGTATGTGTTTGTGTGAATGGGAACACATCCGTGTGATGAAGAATGATAAACATCGCACACATAATGAGTAATCAACTAATCAATAAATCATTGATCGCGGTCGGCCTCTGGGGAAGTTTTGTTTGGTTTCGGATGCCGAAGCCGTGGGACTGAAAGTGTTAAGTGAGGGGAGAGTCCATACCTCGGTTACTTACGTACACTGCTTCTTAAGTATGTGCCTGTGTCCACACAACGTATTCGCCTTAGTCTTAGACGGTCATGTACCGTCATATTGTATGCTTATCTTAAAGTATTATTAATTTACCTATGCATGTTATATTACAGGTTTTGAATCCATTCTGACAATTGTTATACATTGTTGATTTTAATGCAATTTATTATTTTTCGTTATTATTAAAAAACATAATATTTGTTATTATTTTCTATTTAAATTGAGTTTAATTATATTTATTTAATAGAGTTCAACGTATTATTATTATCATTATCATTATTTTAATAATGAAGTGTTTAAAAAATTTATTTTACAATTTTTGTTGAATTAGAAAATATAGTTTCTATCTTTTGATTTGATATTTTGTAGTTGCAAAATTTGTTGCCATAATATTTTCTTTAAAAAAATATAAAAAAAAAAACACAATTTAAAAAATGAAAATAGTGACAATTTTTACATTATTTTTTCAAATTTTTTAATGCAAACATGGCAGATTATGCTTCAATTTTAATTTTAAAGTTTGGGGTATCCTAGGAAAAGAAATATATATTGGCATTTTACATGCTGTTTATAATATTTGTCTCTTTTTAACGTGTACGTATTATCTTTCGTACGTAATATAAATTACAGGTCCTTTCATTTCTAATGTCTATGGTCAAACATATTCATCCATTTCTTTAAGAAAACGCAAAAAGGTACTTAAATGCTTTATATACTTTATCTCGAAAATTGAGAAACAGTAATCACTGAGGGCTTATATTTAATGCGTGTCAAACACGCACTTGACGACTTTTTTCAATTATGATGCAGTTACCTCCTTAAGTACACAATTAGTTCCGCGTTACAGTGTACTTAAAAAAATTTCTGTAACTAAAAAATAAATACGGTCGACCTTCGTTATCGAATTTTCTCCGAAAAATTAGACTTATACAGTCTATACGATAAGAGCTGCGAGAGGCGAGAGTAGGGGCGCTATCCGTTTTCGGACCCGTAGAACACGAATATGTAGAAAAAAAAGTCTGATATATATATATATATATATATATATATATATATATATATATATATATATATATATATATATATATATATATATATATATATATATATATATATATATTCCCGCCACCTTTTAATTTGTGTAGGACCCCCCTACGGAAGTTAAGAGATGAAATTTGGTAAATGGGGCTCATTTTCGAGGCACCTCATACTATCAAAGTGGGGTCAAATTTTGGGCAAATTTTTTTTCTGACCCGACCTTTAAGGGGGTGGTGGGGGGCGGAAAAGCAATAAAACTTTTCCAAACCGGTTTTAAATAATGTCTCGGCTAATTATCTACAACATATCCAAAATTCAGCTTCCTAGGATGATTTGGTGGGAGTAGAGGGGGGTAAAACGATTTTCGCTGGATCTAACAGGCCCCCAGCTCCCCAGAATTAACGTAGAGGGTTGAAATTTGGTGTGTTGATAAAGTTCGTACCCAGGTTGTGCTTTTTGGAGGTTTTAATATTTTACCCCCCCCCCCCTCATTTTTAAGCTACAATTTCATGCATTTTCGACGTTTTCGAAGTTTGTACCACTCGCACAGGTCACCCAAATAAACCTAGAGGGCTGAAATTTTGTATTCGGATTGAGTTAGTATCAAGGGGGTGCCTTTTGGGAGTCTTGACTTTCAAACCCTACCGCCACCATTTTTATACCCAAAAGAACATGATTTTTCTTGTTTTTTAACAGTTTCGTTCGGGTCAGAATCTCCCCAAATAAACCTAGAGGCCTGAAATTTTGTGTACAGGTTAAGCTAATAGCCAGACACTGTTTTTGGGGGGTTTCAACTTTTAACCCTTACCCCCACGATTTTTACGCCAATATTTCCTTAATTTTTTTGCTTGTTTTCTAACACGTCTAGAGACTCTCTAAGGAAACCTAGAGGGTTGAAATTTTGTACGCGTATTCAGTTAGTATCCAGCTAGTACCTTTTAGGGAGTCCACATTACTTTTCCCCCACTTCTTCCATTTTTACATCGTAAATGAATGCTATCGTTAAATGTGTTTTAAATGCATTACTTTTATTCTAAATACAAGTAGGCGAATAGTAATTTTAAAAAATTTAAAAAAAAAGTGAATACAATTTTTTAACAAATGAAATACATACATATTAAGTAATTTGAAAATGTTATTAAAGTCACTGTTTATTTATAAATCAGGAATTTTGGATTTTTATTATTTATAAAATAGAAATTTTGGATTTTTTTGGAAAGAAAAAATATCTTCATAAAAGCCTTCCAGTTTACTATTTAAGTTCCTTTTTTAATATTTAAAAATAAAACACAAAGGCAATTGGCGGATAAGCATGGATAGAAATGCCCTCGTACGAATTGTGTTGACTTTTTCCCTGTTAACTGCTATCGGCACAAAATTAAAACTTACTGAGATTCAGCCCTTAAAAACTTAAAACCTTTTTTTAAAGCCCCGATCAACCGGACACTCGTCATCAGTTTTGAAACCACCAAAATTACAAATCGCTTGTGGACTTTCAATTACATTTCGCTTGTAGACACTCAATACCGAAGATGAAAGGAAAAATTCGACTTCCGTGATGGGGCTCCGCTGCTCACGGCGTTTTTAATAAATACTTTTACTAATATTTTCTAAATGCGTTCTATAGTTTGTGTGACTGGAGTTGAAACAATACTGTCAACACATATTTTCTTTAAAAATTTTTTTTTAAATCTTTTGTAGAAATTGTAAATAATATTGTTAGTCGAAGAAAGTTTGTAATATAATCCGCGCGATGAATGAACAAAACTTGTTTTGGTCAACTATACACATGTATTATTGTAAACACGGACCTATAAAAGAAATTATTTTAGTGAATAAAAAGATTCTTACAGGATGATTTATGTGTTGCACTATTAAACATCAACACCAACGTTCCGGTCTTATAACGAGAGACTGAAATGAATTTTTTCGGCCATGGAAGGGGAATGTTTACAGTAGAAATATAAATCGGCGGACTCATAACGGAGGTCGGCTGTATTTTTTAAAGTATAAATTACAAGTTACATTCTTAATTAAAAATACTTTATTTACATAATAAATATGTATTTTTGGAGAAAAAATATCATTAATATCATTAACTTAATCTTTATTAGTAAGTAATTAAAAATAAATACAAAATCAACATATTGTAAAATTTAAAATAATAACTAACAATTAAATCATTCTAATAATAGTCTAATAACAAAACATTTAATTAATCCAATAAAATTAATATTTGGAATTTTGGACAGATAACTTTGTTCATTAACTACTTCTTAAAGCGATAACATACATATTTAGCATAAACTAGAAAAAAACTATAAAGATTTATATTGATTATTAATACTTATTTATAGATTAGAGATACAGTATTATAATTCTGTTACTGGTAGATAGATTGTAGATGTTTTATACTGATTAGTGAAAACTGACTTGTTTATTTAACTAACTATAACTTTTCAAAAAAAATGTATGTATGTATGTATAATTGAATATCATTTGCATTCGATTTAATGTGAACAACTTGATTTATGTATTTGTCAAGAAATTTATACATACGTCCTCAGAGACTCTATGTAGATTAAAGTTATATGATAATTGATAGAGTAGAATAAAATATTTATGTCTATGTGCAAAGAGTGTTCAACTGACAACTGATATTATGTATTATTATAGTATTATAGAAGTATTTTATGTTACTTTTAATGCAAACATTAATTGCCGAGAAATGAGAAACAGTGAATTCATTATTAATATGTTGTAATGAAGATGTATTTTTGAATTTGAGATAAAATTTTTATTTGTATTTAAAATAAAAATAAGGAACATGTTGATAAATATCTCCAATCAGAAGCTAGACATGAATCCGATGTTAGATATGTGCATAAAAAACTATAGCACTGAAGAACACATTTTAGCTACTATACTGTAGTGCACATTCTGAATAATTCCGCTCTCAATAGTTTTACCTTCTCAGTGTAAGGTGCAACTAATTAAATAATTAAGTTTCAGGTGGAAAAATTACTGATTTCAAAGGAACAATTTGGGAGCAATTTAATCATATAAAAAACAAAAAGATTTTTCAGCTTTCGGCGCTAACTTCTTTCTGGTTCGTGTAAATCAAATCTAGATGGAACGGATATATTCGCATACATTGAAAGACCAGTGTAACTTCATATCAAATAATATATTATGTACTTTATTCTTTTTCAAAAGAATTACTTAAAGATCGTCTTGTTTGAAACCGTGTAATTTGGTGTTCTTCGAAATCCGTGTTCATCGAGTACCGTATTCTACGAGGGCTACCTGTACATTTTAGATATTTTTAAAACAGCCTAATTAATGATTTTCCCAATAATAACTTACGTGGCGTTTATTTCAGTAAATGCCAAATTGGAAAACTTACTGGAGTGGTCAGTTTTATGGAGTGGGATAGACATTCGATCGATTGGAGCAAATCGTCGATAAGTAAATTTAAAATGCCACGTTTTCGCTTCTTACTAAACCTCTCCACCTCAAGAAAGTATTTAACTAAGTTACATCATAATTTTGAAATGTCTTTTCTGTCATACAAGCAGAAAAGTTCACTAAAGTAATTTGTATAATATTCGACAATATATATTATTATTTTTCCCACAGAATAATTCAGAAGCCAAGTTGCTATCTCTGCATTAGTGATACCATTGTAGACAAAAAAAAACCCTCTACTTTCCACCACTATGTTGTGTAGGTACACACTGTTTGCAGTGGTGTTGGTTTGATATTTGCAACTGTGTGAGTCGTCATACACACAACTACATAATACGCATATGCGGTCAGAGCAATGTGCAGACCCACTCAGACACACTGCTATCCACAGTTTTTTACACATAGGCTTAGAGCTTGATTTTTCCTTATAACTGAAGTGAACAATTTTTTTATATTCAACAGTATGATCCAATACGCTATAATATTATTCAAACATGCATTTTAATATATGTATAAATATGTATTTACATGTATGTTATACAAGTGTTTATTAGCAAATTGCCACGCGGTATGATGGCAAATATTATGTATACATACAAGGTGTGACAATCACGTCTTAATAAATGATCATATGATTACAATTGGATTATGTATATTAAAAATACTTGTCTTATTCATCGATAAAAATATATATAAACGACGAGTCTATACATACTTTGATTGACATAGTACATAAATATGCAAGTATATTGTAGGTACATATTAAATTCAGTCAGATGAGTGACCCGAAAAACAGGTGTTCCTTATTATACCTTATGATGAGGTATTCACAAAAAAAATTAGAGTTAACATTCGAAATATATTTAAGATATTGGCAGTGTGCGAAGCACAGAGGACAGAGACCCCGCAACTATCTCTTTTCTGAAATCACGAGTGTGTACTTCTGTGCTCATTAGGCTTCTTAGTTGTCAGTTTGTCAGTAGCAGTCGATGATTGAAGATCAACCACACGATAATGGACTTGATTGTTGTTGGTATTGTTACATCCCCTAGTACATGCGTATGCTGTCATAGCTATGTATGCAATAACTGAGCCACGTGACCGCCCCTACTATCTGCGTTACTCACACAAATACACAAAATCGCACTAATACAATGTAAACCCAGTGTGTGTATACATCATATTGTCTATCTCTTACATGTTACACTGGTTCCAGTAGTGTGGGCATAGATATGTTGTCTCTATTACTCTATGGTGCGAAGTATATGGTGGGGACAGTCAAATCGATTGCAGCGTGAGTAATGGAGAAAATAAGCATTAATTCATGCTCATATGTGTTTATCATAGAGCACTAGAGATAAAATACCTATCTCTATACTACTGGAACCAGTGTAACCAGTTGAGATAGAAAATATGTTGTATACGTGCACGGTGTTTACTTTGTATTTGTGCGGTAAACTCTGTTAGTGTGAGTGATCGGAGGTGGTGATAGCCGTCACGTGACCCTGGTTCGCATACATATGTGTGATACCACAACGCTACTTGTGCGGGTTCTACAGTGCTAACAACAATCAAATCCATTGTTGTTTGACTGACCTGCACTCAGCGACGGGTACTGAGCAAGTGACTACTAAACAGCCTAAGATGCACATAAATGCCCATAAGTGATTGCAGAAAAGAGATAGTTGCATTCGTTCTATTTGCTCTATGGTGTTTATAATGTAATAGAAAATATTAAATAAAAATATTTACATTGATCCACTTTGATTATAAACGCAATTGCAACGAATATGTCGTTCCTTATTTATCTGTCAACAGTATATTAACGTCTACCCGTCAATCCATAAATACATAATTAAAAATATTTGATGTATTTTAACTCACATGTAATGACGTTTCATAACGAGTTAAAGTTATTGATGTGTGTCATTATTCTACATTCAACTAAATGACTTATGCCAGCATTTCTGAATTCTCGAATTTCCCTGACGTGCTTCACCATAGGCTTGCGCATTTTAGTTCACTTGTAAGAGCGCTCAGTTTAGTTCATAGTTCTTTAATGAACTAGTTCGTTCTTTTAGTGCGTTAGTTCACAGTTCTGGATCAACAGTGATGAATATGAACTGCATTAATTTAGTTCTTTAGTTCATTTTTCTGACGTTTTTATCTTAAAGATTTAAGATTTTTTTTAAACTAGTAATCTTTTATTTTTGACAATTTTCCCATATCGGGAACGAAGAATTTCGATATGAGGAAATGTCTATAATAATAACAAATTTACCTGATTCTACAATGCTCATTTGTGTGTCTTTATTTTTTTATAATAGGTGTTTTAAAAAAAAAAAAGCAAAAAACAATAATATGTGACAATTTTTACAAAATTATTTAAAATGTTCAGTTGTATGTCTTTATTTTTGTGCTCTCTGCAACGGTAAACGCTACCTTGATTTAATAGTACTTTTTACAATTCGGTATTTGACTGATGTTGCAATTGATACTAAAATATAATGAATAACATAGCGCATGATTCAGTGATAATAATTAACCATTTATATTAATTTTAAAAAAATATAAATATTTTATTTTTCTAAATAAAAATTACGAATTTGGAATTAGCGGGCGGAATGAATAAAAAGATTTATTTGGGCATGTGACGTCACAGCACGAAGGCATTTAATATTGCAAAGAGATACTTATAAAAAAGATACTCACATTTTAGTTTTTACATTTTTAAATTTTGCTGAACAAAATTTGCGTTTCGAAACAGAGGTTTGTTAGCACAAACGAATCTATTATTCCATTTTATTATTCCATTTTTATTAAATTAAAAATTAGGCAATATGTAATTAATGACAAATCAACAGAAAATATATATAAAATTATTAAATGCCATGGATATGACATTAATGAAGGTGGAGCTTATTTTCAAAAAACAGTTTCTAGCAAAATGTAATTTTCAAGTAAAATGAGATCTTCTATCACCAGCGACATTTTTACGGATTTTTTACTAGTGAATAACAATGTTGTCACAATTTCAAAAGTAAAAGTCGTACTTTGAGAAGTAAAGTACATATTTGTTTATTATTTACAAATATGGAATACCATAAAGTAACGCTCAAATTTATTAATATTAACTTACTTCGTTTGAAAATGGGCTTTTAAGCTTGAAACAATTTTCACAATTAAAAAATAAACGTGATTTTTTTGCTAAATAAAATCTTTGCTTTATTATTTAAAATATGGAATAGCATTACGTAATTTACATTTATCTGCTTTTCTTTTTCCCTTTGGCTTGCAGCACTTTTTGTTTCCGGTATTTTTTTTCAGACACTAGTAGTTGTAACACGCTACTCATATTATCCATGATGCTATTGTGACCGTGCAACAAAAAATAAGTCAAAAGCTTTAAAACGTTATATTTTCTATTGGGTTTTCAACTCCAGTTTTATTTTTTCTTTGCTGAGGACATTTTTGTCCGTTAAAACTTTCAAATTAACGATCATTATTAATTCAAGGAATTATATTTCAGTTTAAAAATTGTTTTCAAAACGCAATTTCTAGAATTAATTTTTATTGTTTTTTTTTTTTTTGAAAATTTTTGGTACTTTGTAATTAGTTTTGGAAAACAATTTCCCTTTAGAATAATGACTTTCTAAATCAAGTTTATAACTATATTAATCTCAAATCAGCTTTTTCTTAGAAATTGGTTTTTGAAAATAATCTCCTCATGCTTACTATACCTACTACATAATTATATAATATAAAAAGCTAACTGGTTCGTGATGTTACGTCACTGACACGTGACCAAGTGTTTTCGCACCAAAATTCAATTGAATAAAAAGAAAATTTTCTTTTCCCTTAAATCCCTTTTTTTTTAAATAAAAATCAGTTATTGGGATTACATTTAAGTCATTTGGAATATTTTAAAACCCTCTTTCCCCCCTTTGTCAAATACCCAATTAGTTCGCGAACTAATGAACTTACTGAACTGAACGAACAATGTAACTAACTGAACTACTGAACTACCAAAATAATTTAGTTCACTAGATCCTCATAGAACATAATTACATGATAAGTGATAAGCATTGATAGCTACATATCTACGATACTTACCATAGATATAATACCTACAAGTCAGTGTCTCTAGTGATCCAGAAATTGAGCTAACGAACGAAGAGTGGAATTGATGATGAACTAGTTCGTCCAGATCACTTGTAAGAACGCTCTTTTGAACTAGTGCGTTCACGAACTACACAATCCTACTTCACCATCATCAGCAACTTTTTCCTCTGCATAGTCTGGGGTTGGAAGGAAATACTGTCCTGATAATTATATCCATGTTAACGTCGAGAATTGTTTAATTATTATTTTTTTAATACAACTATTATACTTCATCGAGTATTTTATACCTCAAATTGTTCAAATTTATTTATAAAAAAATTAATTGTAAATAGCAAATATTTATATTCAGATTTTACAGTTTTTTTTTTTTTAATTTTTTAAATTTATTTCCACGGTTACCATTATTTATATTCGTTAATGAGCTTGAAAAAATGTATCTTATAGATTTCGTTGCCATCACGCACCCAGCCAATAGAAAGAATTTACATCAACTATTCGATTATTACAAAATTCTGGAGAATTGTACAAAAACAGCAACAACTAAAATTTTGCGTATTTTGCTATCAATTTGCGTGCGGAAAGTATACTTTCCACACGCAAAATCCATGTGGGAATAGTAGAGTGGTCAGACAGCTATTTTGCACACAAAAATGTGTGCACCAAGTTAGTACTTCTCTCGCATATAAATTAATTGCCAAAGATGCTATACATATACGTCACGGAACTAGAGTTTTTGTTTTAATCCTTTGATACAGCCTTGGCCAAAAGTATTGAGCACCCCCCTAAAACACTTGTAACTCTAAAATTAATTTAAAAATGACTTTTCTGTTTAATAATAGAATGAAAGGCAATACTAAGAGTTAATTTTAAACAATTTATAAAGGATTTTAAGGCACCATAAAATACCTGGCCCACAAAATGTGAAATTTGAAGATTTTTGAAAAATAATGTAACTTATTTATTACCCTGTTATTAACTTTCAGGATAACAAGAAGCTGCTGAGTGTTGTTTATTCGTATAGTAGAGACAGTTTGTAATACGAAATGCCGAAACAACCAGAACTTAACACACAAACACGAATAAAAATCCAGATATTACGAGTATATGAAGAAGGGAAGATTCAAATATAGATTGCTAAATTAATAAAAGTTTGACGATGTGCAGTGCAATTTACAATTAAAAGGTTCGTGGAGACTGGCTCTAACACAAACAAAATGAGACCGAGCAGAAAACGCGCTACTACTGACCGCCAGATTAGAAAACTTATCTGTGACTCACTTAAGGACCGCAAAAAAACTTCTTCTGAGCTCACTGCAGCTTTATCGGGAGACATTCCCGATAAAGCGTTCTCAAACTGTAAGAAGAAGACCCACAGAAGCAGGTTTAAAAAGCCGCAAAGCTAGGAAGAAGTCTTGGCTCTCGGATAACATCAAGAAAAATCGTTTAGAATGGGTTTTAAGACACCAGCATTCTTCTGAAGAAGATTGGTCCAATGTGGTATTCCGAAAACTGGTATCATTAACTTCAGAATTAAAAGGGCTTTAATTTGACATATAATATGTTAATACAATTCAAATTTAATCCTTTGGCCACAATCCAAAAAACTGATTTTTATAAAAACCCAAAATCGGAATTTTTAATTTTTTTGAAAAAATATGTTAGACCTAACCTCTTAAGTAAGTTGTATACAAAGTTTCATGATGGCGTTCCAATGGTAACACACTGAAATAATTTTTAATCTGAATTAAGATGTGTGGAAATCTGGTACATGTAGTACAGTATAATGTTACTAACAAGGAAAGATTCCAAGGACGGAGCTATCGATTTTGATGAAATTTGAATAAGTTGTAGAACACTAAAAAATAAGCGACACGTATTTTTTTTATTTGCGGAAAAACGGTTTGAAGGGGTGAAATTGCTCTTCAAAAATTGGGGTAAAATTTAATTTTTCAAATATTCCGAAAACGGTAAGAGATAGGAAGAGATAGAGTAAAAGTTTAAATTGATGATGTTGCTCTTTTTTGAAGAGCTGTCTATTTATTCAAATTACACCAACAGAGGTAGTTGGGGGTTTTTGACGTAGATTTCAAATCTGTAAACAAAATTCTTATATTGTTTATTTTTCATCCCCTTTTTGCAAAATTACCCCCAAATTTTAATCCCCAACCGCACCTGTTGGTGTAATTTGTACGAATTGCATATCAATAGATAGCCCTTTAAAAAAGAGCAATATCGCCAATTTAAACTTTTGCTCTATCTCTTACTGTTTTCGAGATATTTGAAAAATTAAATTTTTACCCTAATTTTTGAAGGGCAATTTCACCTCTTCAAACCGTTTTTCCGCAGATTAAAAAATGCGTGTCGCTTAGTTTTTAGTGTTCTACAACATATTTAAGTTTCATCAAAATCGATAGGTCTGGCCTCAGGACCTTTACTTGTAAGCAATGTTCGGTATAATAAATAAGTAATTTCATAGTAGTCGTAGGGAAAATAATTTTTTACAATTCTAAATTAAAAAGTGATAATAATCTTTTTGTAATTTCAGGACTAAAAAAACATAATTTAATCCCTCTCAGTAGCGACTAAAATATGACTTTTAGTTCCAAGGGACTACAACAATTTTATTCCCACTTTTAAGCCAATCAACAAATAGAATTTATAAAACGTTAACAATCAGCGAAACTTGATTTGAATACTGTTGCTAGGAGATGATGCAATGAATTTCTTGTTTAATAGTATGCTAGCCGTATATCCACCCGATGGATTTACCATCGGCAACATTTAAGGATGTCAGTTTGTGTTAAAGATTTATTAAATAAGATATTATTTATTTTAATAGCCCTAGTAACATATTTTTATACAATCTTTAACTTCAAAAATGACGAATTTCCACACAAATTTTCATTTCTTATTTAACCCACTTACGGGACGAATTTCCAAAAATTCTTTCTTAGTGTTCACTGACGTTACATGCGGAACTCCTGTACAAAATTTCATTCTTCTAAACCCAACGGTTTAGGCTGTGCGCTGTCTGTCAGTCAGTCAGTCAGTCAGTCAGTGTTAGAGATTTATTAAGTATATTGTGCAATAAGGGCGAGAAATTTGGGAAATCAATTCCACACGAATTGCATATACTATTTTTTATTACGAATTCCACATACTTTTTTCTATTATTATTACTATTTTTTATAACTTTCTAAAATAATATTTTTGAGTGTTTGTCTTTTTTTCTGAATTAAATATTGTTTAAATTACTTTGTTGGTGATTTCTATAGAAATAATTATGAAATAATATTTATTAATTGGAAAATCAAGAGGCGGTTTTGCGTGTTTTTATTAAATTTTGCGTATTTTGTTGTCAATTTGCGTGCGGAAAGTATACTTGCATGTGGGAATAGTAGAGTGGTTAGACAACTATTTTGCACACAAAAATGTGTGCACCAAGTTAGTACTTCTCTCGCATATAAATTAATTGCCAAAGATGCTATACATATACGTCACGGAACTAGAGTTTTTGTTTTAATCCTTTGATATATAATATACTACTTTATAATAGGGTACTTGACTGCAACTGAGAAATGATTCTAAATGCTTTGTTCTTACGTATAAATTAGTTAATTTTTGTTAAATTTTTAAAAATCTTCAAAAAAACCATTGTTCAATTTTAAATGAACAAATTGGCGGGAAAAACGATTTGGCGTAGTGATGTATGCAATGACGTCACGATTTAACTCAAACAGATGTCGCTTTCATTCATATCAACACTTGTCAACACGGTTTCAAATTTGTACACAATATTCAGCAGTCATCATGCGCAGTTTTAGTGGTATTTACAACTTTCTACTTCGTTATCTTCTTCATTTATCATCATCGTAAGATTTTCATGAAGCTCTACAAGTATTAAATGCACTTTAAGAAATCGTAACTTTAAAATTGTAGCAAAAAATAAAAGAATTTTTAACATAATATTTAAAACAACTTGATAAGGTTCGTATTAAGTGACGATGTATTCCTTCCATCAATCTTTTTTGAGTGCAAAATTAATTGCAAACCAAAAAGTTCAAAATAAATTACAAAGAAAAACAACTTCTCTTGGTCAATTAGAATTGTAAAAATGTCACAATGAAAATGCAATTTGTCATAGACAAACCGTAACTAGAGTAATAAGATCTGCTATTAAAAAATGACGTCATTTTCAAATATCACTGCGTTTTTAACCATTTAAATGAAGGCTAAAAATTTATAATTTTCGAAATCGAATTTTTAAGTAACTAAAGAATATTTTTATTTGTCACTACTAAAATTAAATAGATTTAAGGACAATACATAAAATTATTCAACATTTAAAACAAATTTTGAATACAGTCAAGTACCGTATTCTGAATTTAATTTTATAGTTGCCTATGATAGTGTCAGAATGGCTTACGTTTTTTACACGCAGGAAAATTAACTAACCTAATAGGTAGGAGAAACTAAAAATTTTGTCTAACATTATCCACAGGCGTATTGAAGTTAAAACTTGCCCTCGTATTTCAATATAGCCAGCTTACTCCCATTTTTTTTTACTTGTGGTAATTCTCCAACTCAGCATTTACTCGTAAGAAAAACACCTTCATTTCGCGACTTATCGCATAAATAACTATTTATTAAGTTATGTACTTAGTTAATACGGTACAAATAAAAATTAATATTCATACAGTGCGAACATTAAATCCATATATTGATCTTTAAATATCACAGGATTAACCTACCAAACGTTGTATGGGTAATTATGTATTTATAACAAGTAAAAAGAGTACATTGTCTTTTTAATATTGTTTGTTTTATTTTGATGATGATTTATTAAAAAGTAATGTTTGTTGAGTGGAATTTATAGAATTATTTATTATTATGTGACATTTTTGTGTAGGATTAATACTTATATTGAACTCAATAACTAAATGCTTTTGTATGCCCTTTCAAGCATACCTTGATTTATACATATTTAATATTTGTATCTTTCTAGACATTAAACATAATGCATAAATAATATTAAAATCTTTCAAATACGCTTTAATGAATATTAATCTGTGATTATTGTTTTTAATTAAAAATAAAATAATAGTAATTTATATTCATTTATTTATTTGCAAAGCGCCTACGTAAATTTACATTGATGTAAAAATATTTTGTATTTACATATTATATTTCTCAGATGTATATAAATACATAAAACTAGTCTAATGGATAACACAAAGGATTAAAATGCGGGGATTTTTTACTCGATTGCGTTTGTTTGTATTTGATTAGCTTTGATTCATTTCGATTAAATAGATTGGTTCTACTCGACTGCGTTGATTGACGAATACTTATTAAACATGGAGTAAATTTACAGTAGCCGTCCAAGACAGTCACACAAATGTTCCTCTAGTGACTTTCTTGGAAGTCATAGACGTCCGTCAGGTGGGGTAAACGCTTACACCAGGAATCCAATGGTACGTAGTGGTCGGTGCAAATTTAAGGGGAAGTACGTAAAATTGGAAGATCAGGGGCGTCGGCTAAATTTTATGCGGGGGGTTGGTAAATATTATTTATCTGAATTTATTTAAAACAAAACTATTCTAAGAAACAATTTACACCTAAAATTCAGTTCTATAGATAAACGGAATTGAATGTTATATTAATGAATATAAGTGCGACTTTTAGAAAACTAGCAAAGATGTCGAAAAACCAACTTCACTATCGGATTCATCAGCGTAAAAGAGGCCAAATAGCCGAAGCTGACAAAAATTCTAGAATATTCTACTCGTCAACTAGCAGAGATATCAAAAAACAGACTTCACTTATGATTTAGTTACTAAAAATTAGATTAAGCAGCGGAATTTGACAAAAATTCTAGAATGTCCTATTTGTCAACTAACAAAGATATCGAAAAACCGGTTGTACCATTTAATTGGTCATAAAAAAGACGAAATATCACATTTTGATAAATGTTTTAGAATATTCTATTTTGGCTGACGAACAGATCATTCTAGAATGTTGGCCAAAATGGAACATTTAGTTTATATTAGTTTAATGATGTTGGACAGTCAAATGGTGCAATCAATTTTTCAATATTTTTGCTACTTGACAATTAGAATATTCTAGAACATTTACCAAAATGTGCTATTTGGTCTCTTTTTAGGTGACCAATGCAATGGCGACGTCTGTGTTTGGATATCTTTGCTAGTTTACGAATAGAATATTCCAGAACATTTATCAAGATAGGCTGTTTGGCCTCTTTTTCAATGACCAATTAAATGCTGTAATTGATTTTTCGATATCTTTGCTAGTTAACAAATAGAACATTCTAGAATTTTTATCAAACTGTGCTGCTTAATCGCATTTTTAGTGACCAATTCAATAGTGAAGTTTGTTTTTTGATATCTCTGCTAGTTGACGATTAGAATATTCTAGAATTTTACGTTACTCATTTTGCATTTGCATTTTGCATATTACGTATGCAGAATATGCGCATATATGTATGCAATAAAATTTAAAAATTTTTAGTCTACGAGACCCTTGTAGTGTGTAGACGTAGTGTGTGCTAGAGCCCACTATAAAAAATTGGTCATCATGTTTGTACGGACCAATGTCTTCACTTTAGAAGTCTACATAGACTAATATATGTACATATGTATCACACACGACACACATCACACACATTACACGGTAGCTACCTCACAAGGTACCACACGGCAGGTACACGGGGTATGTAATGTGCTGAGTAAGCAAATATTACATGTGACGCATATGTGCGTATAGACAAGAGCAAGCATAGTACGTGGATGACGTATGTGTGTATCTATTTCACTCGAAATGTGACTATCTCGGAAGTGACTATCTTGGACGGCTACTGTAATTAGTTGAAAATTGAAAATAAACTGAAAAAATTCAGCTGGAGCGAGTATTTTTACCTGTAAAAGCCTCAAATATCGTTGCCGATCTGTCAGCATTTAATAGTGGCAGCGCAGGAAATAAGAATTATCACAGTCATATTGTTGGAACTTTCTAGTGTTTTTAATATGTCCCGATTTGGCAAAAATACCACATAAATATTTTATGGAAAGACATTATTATTGTGTGTAAACATGGTCAATAATTTTAAAGTTGTCCTTTTTCTTACGGCCACAATGTTGACTTACCTAATTAAAAAAATTAGATAAAAGTAATTTCACTTTACTTTCATTGTTATTACGATTATTAGCCCCATAGATTATTAAAATTCAAAAACTCGATGAAAACTAAAAAAAATAATATTAAAATTACTTAAAACCATTTAAATAACATCTAATATATACATTTAATTAATATCAAATATTTATATAGGTATGTATTTATGTTATTTCAATGTCAACCTCCTGACAAATTATTTTATGGTAAATAGACAATAAATAAATTTTTCTTAAAATTGGTAAAAAAATATTGATGGATACTTCAACCGAATTATTAAACTGAGGCATACAGGCATGCTTTGACTTCTTATGGATTCTGATTCTAACCTGATGGCACTTAAGCTTGAACTCGCTTTGAAAATAATATAATGTTATTATAGCCGAAGAGCAGACCGTAGTTTTGTCCCCTTCATCGACTACACAAATGAATTTACCTTTATTGAATAGTTTACGTTAATACGAAACGAAATTTATCTGTGCATATACCCGAAATATGCCCGGAAATTTGAAAAAAGTGACCATTTCCGGTTGCATTTTTGGCTGTTATCCTACGTCATGAGATACATGGACGAAATTTGGTTAAAGTATGGATGAAGTATATCTATATTAAAATGTCAAGGGTTGCCTCCTTAATTTTAACCGCAAAGTTGAAAAAAAAAATTTTGAAAGCCGGATTTTGGCTGTTATTCTACGTCATAAGATACAATGACGAAATTTGGTTAGAGTAAAGATGAAACCTTCCAGTAATAAAATATCAAGGGTTGCCACCCCTCATTTGGCCGCAACCCTTGTCTGCCAGCCCTTTTTCAAGATTTCAATAAAACGATATTTGAGTTGAAAAATGTAATACACGTATATACTTATTGAACTGCTTAAATATCTATACATCTCAATTACGTTTTCTAATACGAAATGAAACATAAATATTTCAAAAGTGACAAGACTTAGCGCTTTGAAGCAAAGTCCACTACCTGAGTTAATTAACATTCTAACATACAATGAAAAATCAGAAAATTTACCATATATTAAGTATATGGAAAAATGAAAGGTAAATTACAAAAATTACTAGATATTATAAAATTTATGTATCTTTTATTATTAATAAAAACGAAAATTGCAGAAAAATTAGAGAGATTGGTTTGAGAAATTAAAATAATATAAAAGTACCGTCAATTTAATAATATAAAAAGGGTATCCTATAATTCTATCCACATATGTATTTAAACTACCTATACTATAAAAACGTTGTTTGATTAAATAAAAACACTTGCAACTTATAACAGTCTGTACTAACCTGTTATAAAATATCAATACATGCTTTATAATTGTTTTGGCTAACATAAAATTTTTTTATTATATTGAATAATACTCATACCTCTGGTTACCACATTTTAACTTTCTTATTGAGTTTAATATATATAATTCTTTTGTCACAGTTTTCGTTACCATACTCCTCCGAAACGGCTCGATCGATTTTGATGAAATTTTATATATATATATATATATATATATATATATATATATATATATATATATATATATATATATATATATATATATATATATATTCAGTAGGTCTGAGAATAGGTTGCTATCTATTTTTTATACCCCTAAGTGATAAGGGTGGTCCACCCCAAATTTTATTTTTATATTTTTTAGACAAAATTTTTTTAATTTTTTTATGATATGGCATAAAAAAATACATACAACCCTAAATTTTCATCCTTCTACTATCAACCCCTATTTTCGTATAGCTAGCGGAACGAATCATTACATGGAATTAACCTGAGAATTTTGAACTGTTTAGCGAGCGAAGCGAAGCACTTCATTCTTAATGATTTAAAATTGGCTAAACTATTTTCAGCTTTATTAGTAAATCTTATGGCGAGCGGAGCGAAGCATTACATGGAATTAACCTTTTATTATAGAATTTTGAACTCTTTAACGAGCGAAGCAAAGCACTTTATTGACGCGCCTATTCTCAATCCCATATGATTTAAAATTGGCTAAACTATTTTTAGCTTTGTTAGTAAATATTGATTTCATTGTAACGTCCGATGTGCGAAACATGGTTTTTGGGGCATTTTTCGTGAAAATGATTAGCTTTTTACCAAAATTTTCCCTTATTAAAAACTGAAATTTTTTTACACCATTGGAAAGAGAAGAAAAAAGTACATAAAAAGGGCTTTAAATTGTTATTCTACGTCAGCTAGTTTCCAAGAAAAACTAACTTTTATAAACGGAAATTCGCTATGTTATGCAGGATGCTGCGACAGGGGTATTTCATTCTTGGAAATCGTGGAATATCCTAAAAACGGTTGGATCTATTTTATCTAATTAAGAACTATCAAACCTGGTTAAGGACCCTCTCACAATTACCAGTTTTCAAAGTAGAATTTCAAAATTTTTAATTTCATTTTGACGATTGTACCAATATTTACCGCAGTTACTAGCTCTTAAAGTGGGTTTTTTACATCATAAATTTTGGTTTGGTGGCTGTCTGTCCGTCTGTGTGTCGCCAGATTGCACCAAGAAGTATAACTTCTAAACTATTTGATTGTTTGTAATAAAACTTTCAGAAATTATGCAATTTGGATTTCTAGATAGTCTCCTATGAATTTCATCACAATCGAAGTAACGCTAGCGACGCCGCTATCGTGACATTCTATTTAGATACTAGTTCCCACCAAGTGGTATAACTTCTGAATTATTCGATTATTTTTTATGAAATTTTCAGAAGTTATGTAGTTTGGTTCTTGGTTGGTCCACTACGAATTTCATTGCAATCAGCGTAATGATAGCCACGACGCTACCATGATATTCCATTAAATGTCTTTAAAATATATTTTGTTGTTATTCTATAATTTAGCCTTTAAATATTTTGAGTTACAACAAATTTTCATGAACTGTACGACGAAAATATAATTTCAAGGTATATATTTGATGAAAAACTTGGAAATTTTTGTACAAAGTTATTCTCATATCAAACATCATTTTAATATTAATAGATTTGAATCATTTGAGCGTTACTTATGGTATCCCATATTTGTAAATAATAAACAAAAATTTTTCTTCGCAAAATACCACTATTATTTTTTGAAACTGTGATAATATTGTTTCGAACAGTCAGTTCATTTTCAAACAGAACTTCAAACATCACTTTAATATATAAACCACAAAAATTTAAGAAGTAATTAAACACAAAATCACTTTAAACATTGTATAAAAGTTAATTACGAGTACGAGGAAGCTGTGTACCACACTCCATTGGCAGCGTATTTTTTCTTTATTCTGGAAATTCTGAAATATACTAGAAATGGCTTAACAAATTTTAATCAAACCTAGCTAAGAACCATTTCGAAATTACCAGCTTTCAAATAAAAAACTCCGCATTAAAATTGATTAAGCGGTTTTGGAGATAATTAATAACAGCCAAACGTTTCCGTTATGTACAACTGTACAAGTGTAATAAAATGCAGAGTTTTCACTTCACGTAAGATCTCATTTTTTTTAGAATCTAAACTTTTTTTAAGTAGCCAAGTACATAAGATAGATGCGGTTCGGAATGCAAATAAAATAAAGAGGTGAAATACTGGAAACTCTGACACAATTTTTTGAGTTTAAATACTTTTTAGATTTCCAAAGAAAAAAATCGGGATACTTATAATTTCCTCATAGGTATATCTGCTTGGTCCGTTTATAAACTCCCAAAATTTCTTCATCGTTACAAAAAAATTGTGTTAATTTCGTAAAATATCTTTCCAGCACATTTGACAATGGGTCTAAAAAGTTTTCGTTCCAGGAATCACACCATGTGCGCTATCATTAGAAAAAACTCTTAAAGGAGGAGTTCACGCCAGAAACGGCTAATAAACTAATTTTTTTCGAATCTCGTTTTTTGTTTTTATTTTGTTCTGTGGTTCTTTACAAACACGATGATATATAAAACATGGCCAAAAAATTTTTTTTTCAAGTAGAAAAATATTTATTTGTGAGCCGCTGCGCAGCCAAGTTGCTGCTCCTTTGCAGGCAACGCTCGCCTCCCCTCGCGATTTGATCAGTAATATTTAGTTTTGGTGTGTACATGAAAAACGAACAAGAGGGGACAATGTATGGGGCTGGAGAGTTTATATAAACAGTGAGTAAACCGCTTCTTTTGTTATTATTTTTGTTTTTTACTGTTTCCCGAAAGTTGTGTTTTTCCCGACAAGGAAAATCATATCTCAAGTTCTAGAAAAGATAGAGACTTAATTTTTTTTTTATTTTGTTCATAAACATATTGCGCATAAAGTGGAATATGCTTTTTCCATTTGAACAATTGTAACTATTTTTAAATATTTTTTTTTTAATAAAAAATTGGGTTTTATAATTTTTAGAAGTTTGAGATTACAATTTTATAGTTAATTTTTAAAATTACCTGAAACCCATACTCAGCTTTATGGACAGGTTCTTTAGGAATAAAATAATGAAAAAATATTTAAAAAATATTCATTACTTTTTGAGGTATGGCGTTCCTTGTAAACGCTTAAAAACTTGTGAAAAAGGGCTCCCTCCCCCCACAGGGAAGAGTTATGAATGTTTCAAAAACAAAATTTTCTATTTTAAACCCTCCCTAATTTGAAAAAGAATCTCAACAAGCAAAATAATCATAAATAAAAAAGTTGCGTTTTTATTTGAACTCCCCCCTTAAAAATATTTAAGCATTTTTCGTTGGAAGTATGGACCGACTAGAAAAAATAAATTCGCTAAATTCTATCCACTGATTTTTGAGTAGCGTAGTTTAGATAAAAACCGCTTAATTAAATAATAAAAATTATACTTTCAATCACTAAGAAACTATGCCTGTTAATTAATATTAATTAAAATTTGAAGTAATTTGAATTTATTTTCAATTTAATATAGATTTTTAATTACGTATATTATGTACTACATCCATTGTTGAAAATCAGCAATATGATATCCGAACATTTATTATTATTATTATTATTATTATTATTAAACTGTATAAACTGTATGAACTGTATGTATAATATTTTCTTTAATGCTAATGGCCACCTACGTTAAAATTTGAAAGTAAATTGTATTATTTTTACTCTATGACTGGCTTAATTGAGTTGTTGTCTGTAAGCTATAAAATAGAATATTTAAATATCTTTTATGTAACTGTTTAATGTTTCATTACTTATCATAAAATTGCTCCTGTCCAACATCTTTATTAACTTACATTTTATACAAAATTATGTGAAGTTATAAAACTCATATTACACAAAGAGAATACAAACGAAACATTACCTAAACGAAAATAATATATCGAATATATACCTATATCCTATAATATATATTGTGTTATATTATTTTTTAACAGTATAGTATACAGAATGTTCTTAATAAAACTTCCAATATGAAGATCTAGTAAATGGTGAGAAGTATAGTTTCGATTAAATTAGATGAACACTGTTTAGAAGCAGTAGACACAGAAACCTTCTAAATTCCTTGTAGTTTAGGCAGGGCCGGATGTACCCTAAGTGCCGCCCTGGGATTCCGTGAAAAATGTCGCCTCATTACTTAAAGCCAGGGTCGAGATAAATGTCGGACCTCTGAAAAAAATTAGATTTTTTAAAACTTTTCCTTAAAGAAATAAGTGATAAGAAAAAAAGATCTTTTTCCGTCTTTTCAGCCCCTTAATTCCATTTCTTAAAAACGTTTCCCTAAAAAAAAATTGACGAGCCAGGAAAAGAGCTTTCCACCTCCTTTACGTTCACACGTTCCAAATTTTCCCGCCCCTGAAAATTTATCGGCCTGGGCACTAGTCCCTAGTGCTCTTAGTGGAAATAGTTTAGGAGTTATAATCTAAGACCCATAATTCCAAATTTCTTTTTTTTGGCAACAATATCTTACTAATAAAACTATGGTATTTTTATCGGGACATTTTTATAGCATTTTTTTTACGTAGAATTCAAATATTGGTCTCAGAATTTCTCTAAGACTACTCACTTTCGAGTTTTGATCCCGAACTTTTGTGTTACTCATGGAAGGTAAAGTAAATTTTTGGATAGTTAAATTTCTTTTACGCAATACATATTTAATTAATTATATAAACTTTAATTTACACGATAATTTACAATAAAAAAAAAAAATATCGCAAAAATTTCATTGTCAACATTGAAAACGACAGTCAGTCTCTAATGTGCAATTTCCTTTTAGTATATGACATTAGATTTCATATTTAATTACTTACTTGATGCGTAATTTGTTTACTTCTCGGCCGAAACTTAGAAATCTAAGTACAATTTTCTCAAATTTTCGAAACCCTCTTTAAAGACAAACATAACATACAATATGTCGATAGAAAGGGAGAAAAAAACCCATCAAACTGTACCAAAATTTATTTTATATTCCATATGAGAAGAACAAAATTTGAGGATGATAATTCAAAAGCCGGTAGTCATAGAAAAATTTTAAGAAATTAAATTCTAGTTAAAAAATTGTAAAAATCAGAATGTGTAATTAAAGAAACAATATAGTAAGAAGTCATTGGCAGAAAATGAGACTTGGAATTATCAGTTTTCTAGCTATAGCTCCTGGACTACATAAAATCTGGAAAGTTTGGAGATTGCATTCAACACATCTAGTGCTTATGGACAATTCATCTAGTTTAAGTGAATTCTGCACTGTCTGAGTGTCAGTGTGACGGCATCTCTCACTGTTTACGAAATCCCTATGCTGAAAATTGTTAGAGATACCTTGTAGGTATATGAATATACACAATGTAATTAGTATACAGTACAATATTTAAAGTCCTTTTGAAATAAAATCGATTCTTTTTACATATAAAAAGTTTTATTGCATTTTTATTATTTTAAACAAATTTTTGCTGAAAATATTGAAAATTTATGTAAATATATTATGTTTCGTTTAATTTGTTTTTTTTTCCTTATGTTTGTCGTTTATAATAAAAGATTAAAATGGAGGTGAGTAAAAATTGATCATATTTTGGCCATGGTAACCATTAAAATTAAAAGTTTTTATTCCAGCAATCTGCTATAAGTCCAAATTCTTCGCTCAACGTGTAATATCTATTTCAAAATAATTACGGCAAGTTATACATCTTAAACAAAGCATGCTTATTGACTTTCTGCCATTTTTGAACTAGGTACAATATTCCCTTTTTTCCTCAAATAATTCACACACTTATCAATAATCTTTTATTCGAATAAATATATTCCATAATATTAAAGTTTAGCGAAAACAGAATAAAGGTTTGGAAGGTATATTGTTAACATTTTATTTTTTTGGATATTTTCCAAATGATAATGTTTAATACGGCGAGCAACTTAAGTCCGGGATAATACAGGTAACGGTTTGCAGAATGGAATTCAGCTATTACAGCCACTGTCATGACGTAACTTGAGCCTGGAACATATATGTACGATAACTCTCGAACGCAATGTCCTAGGTTTACGAAATTTGGTTAAAATGTTGGAAGTCCCAAACTGTTGGACGAGTTCGTTAGCCAGACACGTCCGATGCCAGGAACATAGTTTTTGTTCTTGAAAAAAATTAGTTTTTTGCCAAAATTTCCACTTCTTCAAAAATTTTGCGAAATTTCTTTACACCATTTAAAAGAGGAGAAAAAATTACATAAAAAAGGTCTTTAAACTATTATTCTGTGTCAAGTAGTTTCCGAGAAAAATTCGGAAATTTGCTATGTTATGCAGGATGCTGCGACAGGGGTATTTAATTTATACGTATTTCTTCATTTTGAATATCTGGGAATACTATACTTTCATAAAATTTTAAATGATCCTTCATAAATGTTTCTCCTGAGGTAACAAACGATGAATTTCATAACATCAATCCTTATCATAGGTGAGATTTTATGGAGGCAAGGGGAGGGAAATGCCACTACTCCCAATATTCGTGCAAATAAAAAATAAAAAATTTGAACGAGACTTATTAAAATGATATGGCAGAAGAAATGGGACGAGGATGCAGAAATTAAGTCAAACCTTTATCGACCTGAACTGGTTTGCTAGTTTTCTTGAAATCCCGCCTATGATCCTTATTGTATTGTAATAAGTCACTCCTGCAAGTTGTTGCCAAAAAAGCGCAATTCAAGTTTTCCAAATACGTAGACGACATTATCTGAACCGTCAACAATCTTATCTACATTCTCATCATGTTGCAAGGCTTGCACGCTAATTTTCGACAAAGCAAAATCAGATAATTTTTTTTTTTGACATAAAACACTATCATAATTTTAAGGTTTTAAAAGTTAAGATGCCATGTGTGTATTCACTTTTATAATAATAATTTATTTATTTAAATATTAAAAGGACTAAATTTATAAAGTAATATTTTAAAAGAAAAATATTAAATTTGTAAAATTATTGGGTAGATAATGTCTACCCCGTCTATTTCTACGCTGCGCTACTGAGAAAGAACTATGTATATGTTACCAACAAAGGAATATATTTTTAAGTAAATAATTTCAACAGTAGACAACATTTAGCAATATGCATATTGTGTCCGTAATCATCTTCAAGCTAAATATAAATTAGAAGATAAAGTAACAAACAATCTTATTTAAAGTTAAAATATAATTCAAGCAAAGATATGAAGACATTTATATTATTACCTACTCATACGTGTATCGTATACCTATAAGTAATTTAACTCGCTGACAGAAAACATTGTAAAATGCAAAAGCAGATTAGAATTTTTACGGTTGAAGAATTTTCTTTAACTACTTAAAGTACACTTACTAAAAATATAGATATCTCAACTCATTTCAACTTTTAATTAATTCTTTTATTAATTAAATATAGCAGTTAATTTTTTTCTTAGTTTACTATGAATTATTATAATTGGTTGTAGTCTCTAAGTTGCTTCTCCGTCTATATAATGACGTAAGGGAGCAGGGTGTAATTAGAACTTAATAAGGAAAAACAAAAATACATCGAATGGTTCTTATAATTTATTTTTTAAATTGAAAAACATCGCTTGTTTAGTTGACCAACAAATAAGCTTAATTATAATCAACTATACAATATTTTTCTAATCGATAAATTCTTTTTTCTGAAGACTACCGTCCGCTCTTATTGCCCGACAGATGTGAAAATGGGAGCCAGAAATTAACTTTAAATTCGATAAAATTTGCAAAAACAAAATCCCTTCCTGCAAAAACAAATCTCTCCCTCAGCTTCAATCTTTTAGCGCCGAGAGGTGTGTTGGTTCCGACTAAAACTGCCACTCTCAGCGAGAACAGGTAGTGTTAGTCATTCCCACAATAGAAACAGCCTCACCACAACGGAAATACTGATACAGCTTTAAAAATAAATAGAAGCAAGATAAGAAAATTGTAATAAACTTGTTCACTATTTTTTCTGATACTTATGATTAAATTTATTTTATGTAGTTTACTTCAATTATTGTAAATTTACTTTTATTTATACTTCAGTTATAAATCGACTTCGTGATTTCTTAAATCATTACGTTACCGATTTATTTCAGAGAATTAAAGTAAGAACATTACATTAAAGTATAAGTTACTTGTGAAGTGCTACATCGTCTCATGAGTCCCAAGTAGTTATACTAGTAGCCTAGTACTATCCGGAATGTACTAGTAGTCCAGTTAATATCGGGAATAGTGCAACAACAAGGACCATTGGACATCCGTAAATATATACTAGTAGCCTAGTTACCGAATCAACATTGGATCCGATACAAGTTTACGTAGTTAAACTCATCAACTGCCCTGGTGACAGCCTGCTCTACATTGGAACCTGTTCATTAATCGGGAATCCAACATAAAATTGGTGACAGCGGTGGGATTCAACACATTGGACGGCTAACTGGAAATTCCAGTGGATCACTTCTGTGACTCGGTTGAATTCAAGAACCGAGCCTTATCGATGATCCTTAACCTTATCGAAACGCATTTAACCGTAAGTCTTTGAACAAATTATTGTGCTCTTTATCTCTATTTCCTTCCTAAATCTTATCATATCAAAGTGTCAACAAGATCACGTAGTCCCGATCAACCAGACATGAGTGAAAGCGACGAATTAAATATGCCTCTAGCATTTCTGTGAAAATTAATTAGACCATTTGACGGACAACGTGACGAAGTAGAAAACTTTTTATTAAACGCAAAACATCCACACGACTTTGCATAACCAAATCGAGTCGTACCCTTATTCGCGTACATTCTAGCACAAATTTCAAGATCAGTAAAAAACAAACTAAATTTTTTGGAAGTTACAAATTTCGAAGCTCTTAAAATAGCTTTAAGAAGACTTTACGCAGATACCACATATTACACACAACTACTGGAAGACCTAGACACTATAAAACAAAAACCTCACGAAGATATTACCGAATACTATACCAGGTTAGACAGAGTAACAAGTAGGTGTCTGTGCGCTGTCAAAACAAACAACGACAACCCTGATCCTTTAAACGGCAAAATAGCTTTCATAAAAGACACTGCTTTGAGATGACTCATATTTCATTCACATCCTGATATTTCGAGTGTACTACGTATTCATAGAACCCTAACCAATCTTAACGAGGCTTTTAGTATGGCCATTACAGAAGAAAGAGTTCTACAAATGTACAAAAACATTCATCAAATGATTCAAAATTTTGTAGAAACTGTAAAACTAAAACTCATAACACCAATGAATGTCGATCAAAAACCAATCAACCTTCGACGAGTAATTATAATAGTAAATTTTGTAATTATTGTAAAACTAAGGAGAACGAAATATCAGAATGTCGAAAAAAGAAATATAATGATGAAAAACGACTAGCTCAAAATCCTCCCAATCCAAAAGTCAATCATTTAAACTCCCAAATGTCTGAGTTGAGTGTCGTGACATCGAACAACTACATCAAGTCGACACAAGTGAACATTCAAATGTTACATTAAAGAAAATTAAATTTAAATCTAATAATTCAAAGAATAAAGAATTCACGTTTTTAGTTGACACAAGCGCTACCGTCTCCTTAATTACGAATACGAACGTTACAAAAGAAACACCTTTCGATCCTAGACATGAAATAATGTTGAACGATATAGGAGCGACAGATAATACAATCACTACATTAGGAAAAGTCCAACTTACATTAAACATACAAAATTTCGAATGTAAATTTCATTTTTTCTTTGTAAATGCTTCTAAAATAAACCTACAATACGATGGAATTATCGGAAACGATTTCCTCTCAAAATTTAACGCCAGTATTGACTATTCATCCAATTTCTTATCGTTATCACACACACCAACTATGATAGCCATAAAACCACGCTGTGAACAAACCATATCCATTAATGTCATTACAAATGGTACCGGAATCATTGACAAAACAAAACTAAATCTACATCAATCAATAATGATTTCTGACAAATTACTAATTGACAAAGACTCAAAAACCTACCCTATTATAAACCCTTCTGATGACGAAATCCAAATTCTTATTCCTCAAATAAACCTAATCGAAATGACTATCATCTCCAATGAACAAATTCTGAATATAACACAAACAGGACTTCCAAATAAATCAAGCAAGGACCGTACAAAACATTTACACGAAAACATTCGCACGGACCATATGAATAAAGAAGAACGCGAATCATTAATTCAAAATTGTAAAAATTACCAAGACATATTTCACTTGCCAGGAGACTTATTAACGAGTACAAAAACAATTAAACACGAAATTATCACTACTGATCCTACATCTATCTTTACCAAAACATATCGATATCCAAAAGTACATGAAAATGAAGTAAATAAGCAAATTAGTCAAATGCTTGACCAAAATACCATTAGACATTCAACGTCTTCCTGCTCATCCGCTGTGCAAGTAGTACCTAAAAAACTTGACGCCTCCGGTAACAGAAAATGGAGGATTGTCATTGATTATCGGAAACTGAACGATAAAACGGTTTCTGACGCGCATCCACTACCAAACACAGAAGAGATATTAGATCAGCTCGGTCAGTCAACATATTTCACTACGCTAGATCTTGCTTCTGGTTTTCACCAGATCGAAATGTCTGAAAATGATAAACAGAAAACTGCGTTCACGGTCCCTTCAGGGCATTTTGAATTCAGTAGAATGCCCTTTGGTCTAAAAAACTCTCCTAGTACACTCCAGCGCCTAATGAACGCAGTCTTAAGCGGGTTACAAGGAAGAGTCTGTTTTGTTTACCTAGATGACATTATCATCTACGCCCTAGACTCACATAATAAAAAATTATGCAAGGTATTTGATAAGTTACGTTAACACAACTTAAAATTGCAACCCGATAAGTGTGAATTCTTGAAAAAAGAAGTCTCCTATCTGGCTCATATTATTACTAGTGAAGGGATAAGACCAACTCCCGACAAAATAATATCAATCACAAAAATTAATCAACCAAAAAACCCTAAAGACGTAAAATCGTTTCTAGGATTAGTCGGTTATTATAGGAAGTTTATCCCCAACTTTGCAAAAATTTCTAAACCTCTAATAACAACGTTTCTTAAATAGAACATTGCATTTAAGTTGACGGAAACTTGCCAAAAATCCTTTGAAAAGCTAAAAACCATCCTAACAACACAACCTATCCTCCAGTACCCGAAAGTCGACCAGCCATTTATATTAACTACGAGAAAATAGCCGGCGTATTATCTCAAGGAGAAATTGGAAAGGATCTTCCTATTTCATACTATTAAAAGACATTAAACTCAGCCGAACGTAACTACTCGAGGACTGAAAAAGAACTACTGGCAGTTGTCGAGTCAGTTCAACATTTCCGACCATACTTGTACGGACAACAATTTACTATCGTTACTGACCATCGTCCTTTGACTTGGCTATTTTCCTGCAAGGATCCATCTTCACGACTAGTTAGCTGGAGATTAAAACTTATGGAATATAATTATAAAATTATTTACAAACCAGGAAAAGCCAATTCTAACGCCAATGCGCTTAGTAGACCAGTTCATAGGATTGCGGTATTAATTTCGAAAACTTTAAAAAATTTAAAAAACCAACAAACGTTAGAAACACCTTAACCAACCCGAGAAATATCTACCTTAGAAAATATATCGAACTTAATAATTCCCTATTCATGTGACTTACCCAGCAATAATCATTATTCATACTATGTAATACGAAATTATTGAATTGTAAGAAAAGCTTGAATCATTTAAAAATCACAGACCTGGGCAACTAGCAGTACTAAATTCCAAACAAAAAATAATATTGATTTTTGTCAAACAATGTTTTAACGACATTACAGAATATACAACACTGTTTAAATGTCTTAAAAATCTTAAAGGAGTAATGGAAATTCAAAACCTGGATAGCGTCACAATCGCAAACATCCCTTTTTACAATCCATCAATCAAAAGAGAAACCTTCAACTCAATGATTCACTACCTATTCCCAAATAAAAAATTCAAAATCCTACAACACATAAAAATACAAATCCATTCCAAAGAAGCAATCGAAACTGTCCTAAAAGAAAATCACGATCATCCGCTAGCCGGACACCCCGGTTTCAACAGAATGTATGACGTAATCCGTGAAAATTATTCATGGAAAACTATCAAACAAGACATAAAAAACTATATACAAAACTGTCCAACTTGTCAAACAGTAAAAACCAATTTAAAACCAAACAAATCACCAATGATCATAACGACCACAGTTGAATCTTTTAATGAACAAATCGCAATGGACATAATGGGACCTTACTCAGAAACATCTAGTGGAAATAAATTCATTCTTACCATACAAGACGACTTGACAAAGTTCATTCAAGCCTACCCTATGACCAGCCATGACGCTGAAATTGTAGCTAATCATTTAATATAATATTGTTCAATATTCGGTTTTCCTACATACATACTGACTGACCAAAGTACGGAATTCACTTCAAAATTGTTTAAAGAAATGACAAAACTACTAGAAATCAAACACAAACTCACCACCCCCTATCATCCCCAAACAAACGGTAGTTTAGAGCGAACTCACTTGACACTACGAGACTATATACAATGTTACATTGACAAAAGTACAAAAACAGCTGGGACGAACTTATATGTTTAGCAACCCATTCATACAATACACACAAACATAATTCTATCCAAGAAATCCCTTATACACTCGTATTCAGAGAAAAACCAAAAATCCCATCCCAATTCGAAAAATCAAGAGACAAACCTAACAAACCTACTTACCACCATCTTGTCGAAGATTAGCAAACTAAAAACGATAAGAGACGTTGCTAAAGAACAACTTATAAAATCGAAAAACACCGCAAAAGAATATTATGACAAGACACACAATCGAACATATACATTCCAGGAAAACCAACTGGTGTTACTACGCGATAACTTATCAAAAGCTAACAATAAAAAACTTAATCCCGAATATGAAGGCCCTTACAAAATCATTCAGGTACACAATAATAACACTGCTACCTTAGAATTAACAAAGGATAAAAAACAGACCTATCACTTGAATCAACTGAAACACCTTTTGTTTCAGATCACGGGAACAACAGCAATGATAAACAAACTAATCATCCCGCTAACCCTCACGATCCTGGTCCTGGCTCTAGTAACCGCGCCGTATAAAATCAAGAAAATAAATTCACCAGCGGGTCTATTTTACAAGCATTTAGGTTTAACAAAAGTATCAAATCAAAAATATTCTCTTCTCCTTTATTATAATTTAACATTATTAGATAATCAATTAGAATTAGTTAATCACCATTACTTGAAAGCACTAACACTTTGCCATCTAGTAGATGAAAAAAACTATAGCGTATTTTATTGTAACAACCAAGTAAAAACTATAAAAAATATTTTAGAAAAAATCAAACTCAAACTAAATACCCTCGAAAGACATACTTAACAAAAACGAGGACTAATTAATTGAATCTCTTACGGACTTAAATGGTTACTTGGCACACCAGACACCGACGACGCAACCTTTTATACCGACTCAATAAATTGACTAATAAATGACAAAAAATCAAACAGAACTACTTATGCAACAACAAATCCGTGTGATTTCTTCAATAATCAAAAACTTTAATAGCTCACTAACTAATCTAAAGAATAACGAAAACATATTAAATACAAACTTAAAATTATTCAATAGTTTCTCTAAAACTACGACAAACTTACTTCAAAAAGAACAAAGTGAAATTCAAATTGTTGAACATATCACACTATTATCAAACATTGCTAACGAACTCCTACTCCAAATTGAGAAATATTTGCTAGATCTAACTTTAATACGACACAGGATAATCGAGTATAATATAGCGGACCCACAGACGCTATTCAACGAACTGAAACTGATGTCTTATAATTTTTCTTTACCAATTCCATTATCAGTAGACATTATTGAACATTATTACAAACTCATGGATGTTAAAGTTTTCCTCAAAAACAAAATCCTTGTTGTAAAATTGCAAATTCCAATTTCTTCATTAACCGACAACGATCTTTATCAAATCTATCCACTTCCAACTCCACACCCAAACAATTCTTACATATTCTCATATATCCAATCAGAAAATCCCTACATTCTATTATCCAAGCCAAGAACACAATATACAATGTTAAAGACTCTGGATAAATGTAAAGAAGTCATCAATCAAAAATGGTTATGCAAGGCCGTATCAACTTTCCGCAAAACTGGGCATCAACAGTGTGAACTTCAGCTATTCTCCAAAATTACATGCAAGATTCCTACATCATGCCAAGTAAAGACAATGCATGCAGAAGTTGAAATCTGGCAAAACATCAATCCATCCCAATGGCTCTTCGTCACATCAAAATCAACAGCATTAAACATCCTTTGCTCCGACGCACCGGATCACGAAGAAGTTATCGACAAAATAGGGATTTAACAGTGGATTCCAATTGCGCGTTTAAAATGCCACCACATTCAAATTTCATTATGAATTTTTACTCTTGTATGCATATTTCTGATTGATGTTTGACTTAGTTTGATTGAACAAAATTATTTTTAAGAAAATACTGCAAATGTGAAATAAGGCATTTGAAAATACTACACCGAAAAAAAAAATTCAATGTATTCAACTAAATTAAGTATTAGTCAGAAAAATGCAAAATTATCTTAATATTTCTAACAAGGGATTCAGGGAGTTTTTTTTTATTATTTAGATGCGCCACAACTAAGGTGATATGCATCGTTTGGTATATGTTGTAGGTACTATGGCTTTTGGTGTTGATATCGTTATTGATGATTGGTGCGGTAATGTAGTTAGATGATAATGTATCTCCCCCGGTCGGTACCGAACTCATGAACTTATTAGCCAAGAGTGGAGTTGCTAACCACTAGACCAGCTCGAGGTTAGGAGTTTTTATTTAAAAAAATAAATAAATAAATAAATAAAAAATAAATAAAATAAAACAAAAACATTTAATACATTTTTATTAATTTTTATTTAACAGTAAGCTGATTCACAGGTGACAATTAGTACAAAAATAGTAATAAAAATCAGTAGGGTCCTATAGTTCCAAAATAAGACGTAAAATAAACGGCTGAACGGATCTTGATCAAATTTTGGTTGGAAATAAGAATGCGAGGTTAAAATTGTACACCAATATCTCAAGAGTGCTCGAAACTGAAGTACTCCTAAAACTATCCATTTGGGCATCTATATTATGTATATAATCTATAGTCAAATAGGTAAATAAATTCTATCACTTACCTGTCTATACACAAAAAATAAATAAAAATTTGATTTGAATTTAAATAAAAATATTTTTAAATAATTTATTTATAATTTAGTAATGACAGTCTACCATTTGTTTATCGAAATGGCGGAAACGGACGAACCATGACGAAACGAATATGTAAGATGAGCGAAAAAACGGTCACAGAGCCATCTTACAGTTTGGGAGAAAGTACCATGATGTTCGATATGGCGCTATTGTAGATAAGTGTCTATAACGTTAGTTATTATTTTTTCTATGTTGCGTACTGGCGAATACAAGCATTAGAAGCGTCTACTTTTGCACCGCTCCTATTATCCACTAGCTCTCATTGCTGCTAGCTCCCTTACTACAATATTTATTTTTTGTAAACAAAATTTTGTAAAAATTACAGCTTTGGTAAAACGAATTATGTGTATTTCTAAGAATTGTTATAGGTAATTATGAATTTGTATCTAATTATCGGATACCTCAAAATAGAACGTTAAACACGGATAAACATTATTATTGTTACAAACATCAATAAAAAAAAATATCTTCCAATAATTCTATGTATAAATCATAAAATGTATAATAAGTATCCACTTGTGCATAAATTCATAATATTTTAACATAATCGTTGATTTATTTGCATTTTACATACGTAAACTGATTGCTTTGTAAGTATCTACGCCTTTAATTCAGTCAATATTTAAATGACAACAAGTTTACATAAAGTGTTGTATTTATAGATCTAATCTATATCTAATTTGTAAATTGCAATAAATTTAAATTTAAATAAAATCTTAATAATTGCAAAAAATACAAATTATTAATATTTGAAATATTAATTCAAATAGTTATATTCAACACATGTCAATTCAACACAATTTTTTTCCTTCAGAAATACTCCTTGAACGCTATTTCTGAAACAGCATAATCCGCTTGAGTAGCGAAGGCAAGATCTACCTCCAGTATGTTTTCTACTGCCCACTCAAAGAAGTCTTGTAGGGTTTAGATTTGGTTGTCATAATGGCCTTTGCAAATTAACACGAGCTGCCAGTCTTTTAACAGAATCGCCTACTTCATCGCATGGTTCTTCCCATGTGTTGTTGCTAAAAAGTGCCACTCAGCTTTTATGATAAAATCTTCCTCACGAAGGCAAAGGTTCAGGAAGTTTTTCCAATTATATATTTCCAGTTATTTTACAATAGTATTCACTTTTTATAGGCATATTTGGAATGTTTTAGACTGTACCATTTGGAAAAATGTCGAATAAAAATTACCTGAGTGTTAAAGATACATTGTCTTGACAAAATTGAGTAATAGTGGAAAACCAGCAACAGAAATATTTTTTTTAACAATGAACCCATTAAGACCCCACATTCATATTTTACTATATGATTCAGAACAGCACTAAGTATTTATACAAATATTTTTAGAATTTTAAATTATGTACTTTTTGAAAAAAGAAAAATTAAATCAGTCTTGACATGGATTTTGAAGAAAATATTTTCATTAACATCCTTATCATATTGCATATCATTTGAAAGAGCATTTAAAATGCTACAAAATGACACCTCTCCCAGCTTTCTAGCTAAATTAGAACAGCTTCTAGAAAGATTTAAAAATGAACGTTCACGTTTTTTTTTTCAAGTTTTTGGAAACTTTACATAGCCATATCTCGTAAGCGGTTTCAGATAAAAATTTAAAAATTGACACTTTTCTTAATCTTAGTACCTAGTATAAGTATACCAAATTGAAAGAAAATTTGAAATGGTGAGGAAAAAAAGTGTGTTGATTTGGTATGGAATTGGTCTTATGTCAAAAGTACTTTATCAATTTTTTTTACTAATATGTGTAGGATCAAAAAAAATTTGTCAAGTACAAATGGTACTTGCGCAAATAGTGTTCCGTACAATAAGTTGTTTTTGAACATGGATATGACGTAGCGTCAGTTGAGGCGAATCCGGATGATTTTTTGGCAATAAATTGTTTAGAGTTAATCGAAAAAATTCTAAAAAAATAATTTAAATGCTTTAGTATCACAAGCATATAGGATAGTAATAAAAATATCAAAATTGATACTACATTTTTTTTTGTTATATAGTGTCCGAATTCGTCCCACACAGAGGGGGGAATTCGGATAGTGCTTTTTTTGCAATATAAATCACATTCAGTCATGCATATGGGTGAAATCTGACATACAAAGATAAAGATAGTTGAATTTCCAATCTGGAAATTCACTAAGATAATCGGGAATCTGCACTAAGATAATCTGGATCTTAGTGAATTTCCAATCTGGAAATTCACTAAGAAATATCTGCATTAACGAATGACTTTTGATGGGTAAAATAAAACATTTTGGATTTAAATTTATTTCGATTTCTTTGAGTCTATCATGTAAGGTCGATTTGGGAACATGGAAATATTCAGCAGCTTGTCTGAGCGATTTTTTTTTTATTTTTAATATCGGAAAGCAGGAGCGCAGCAACTACATATCTACAGAGGGTCCAACAAAAATTTAAATAATAAAATTTTTTGATAAGGCAGTTCTCCAATAACAATGCAAAATGTTGTGATAAAATGTTGTCTCCGAAAATTTGATTTTCAGTTAAAAAGTATTAGTAAACCGCTAAAAATTTTACTTAATATAAATAAAATAAATTGAAGGGAAATTTACGTAATTTTATGAGGAGTCCAAGTAATTTTAGGGGATCCGGACCCTTTGAATCCCCCTCCCCATCGCTTGTTGCGCCTCTGTCGAAAAGTACCGATTTTATAATATCTAGACTATATAGTTCATGTAGTTTATACCCATATTGACGGACCATGGTGTATGGACTCGCCTCACCTATAGACAATTTTTTTGTTAATTAATTTATTAAAAAAAATTAAGCACAATACAGCCCTCATTTATTGCACATATATTTTTTTGTACAGCAATTTCTTTATAAGATTTCAAAACACGCGTAATATTTAAAAATTATAAATGACGTGCCTGTAAAATAACAAAATATAAAGATGCCACTTTCACGGCTTTTCTTCGACGACTAACCCATAACTGACAAAATTCAGTAGCATAGACCTTGTGCGATCATAATATTGACGAAAAAATATCGAGAGGCAGCTCTGTCCGGATTCGTCCCTACTGTCCGAATTCGCCCCAACTGATAGTATAAGTCAAATCAACCTAAAACTAGTCGACGTCATCAGACAAACGCGACAAATGAAGCAAAATTAGTCGTACCTAGTTTTCTTTTTTTTTTCCTATTTGTTATTTTTATATACATATATATTGTAACTATAGTTACTTAAGATTGTATATCTAATAATTTTGTTTCGCTTGTCAGTAATATCAGACTAATTTAAGTTGATTTAACCTATAGGAGCATGTTAGCTATAACAACTGTCTATAACAATTGATCGCCCTGAAATTTCACCAATTTTGATACGGGACACTAATGAAAAAATTGTCTAAATATAGTATAACGCAGTGTTGAAAATATTAATTTTTTTATACATTATGATCAAACAAGCATAAAATAAACATCCCTACCATAATAAAATCAATAAATTTGAGCAGGTGATTTATAAAGTGGTATACATATCATTACATATATCGTGTACTAAAAACAAAACAATTGGAAATGTTCTTATTGAATCAGTAGGCCTTCCAGTTTAATAGCATTGGTTGGCGAAATGAATGAAATGCATAACAGCGTGTGGTCAGCTTAAAACTAAATTGTGTTTACTCCTACTACGATCATAAGCAGGTATCGGATTTCTTTCGGATCAGACAGTTTCGTCTTTAGCATATGCAGGTATACATACTGCACTCAATGTGACTAAAAGTTAAAAAATATTTTCATAAAAACATCGTACACAAGTTACATACACACACATACATATCTGTATCCAAATATTATTTATACCTATACGTATTTTATGTAAACATCCTTTTTTTTCTTTTATTTATTACCTGTACAATTGAAAAGTGCCACTGTATTTTTAATTGACTATCAAAAGTATTTTTGTTTATATTATGTATGTGATTTATGTGACATGTCATTTAAATTAAATAAATTCATCTTTTTTTATTGTTTTCAATTTTGAGAGATAGAAGTATAGTTGCTTGTTAAAAATTTGTTTTTCAATAATAAAAAGTCTTAGTAAATACGTACGTCTTAGCTATTATAGTGGACCGTCTAAATATTCAACAACTTTTCAATATGTTTTAGAAAAATTTTTCCGATTTTTTTAATTTTCTTACTTTCGGTCAAATAAAAAATGCTGTTAGTATTCTAAATGGTGAAAAATGTAATTTTTGACCAATTATATTCATTCAAATGTGCATAATTTAATGTAATTTAGTTGCAAAATTGTATTGAAATAAGTACGGTTCTGACCTGTCCGAAGAAACCCGATACCTAATCATAAGCTATCGTGTTAAAAAAAAGAAAAAAAAAAGATTAACTAATTTATTAGTGTAAAAATTGTTTATTATAATTGGCTTAACATCCAATATTTTATTGTCGTTATAACTAATAAAAGTAATAAGAAAAAATTAATTTTGGTTTTAATATATTATGTGATTTAATGGGGTATCCTAGTTTTAGATAGGGTAAATTTTGGCTTTTTTAAAGTTTAATAATAATAAAAAAAAACTAATATTTTACTATCTATTTATTGATATTTTAAGAACAATAAAAAATTCAAGGAATAAAATGAAAAATCAAGGACAAGGTGATTTAAATATGACCACGTAGAAAAAAAATGATGTGCCGGTTGACATGATTTTGAAATATGTGTTCATTTGAAACAAAAAAAAAGAAAAAGATTTTGGTTTAGAAAGCTCGTCATTATGGGAGGAAATACAACAGAAAAAAATTTAATAAATCCAAAAATGGCAAGTGTTTGAAAAAAATATTTTTGGACTTTTTTTTCAGGTTTTTCTTGATAGGTACTTGCCAAATGCTGAAGATACATACGAGTATACATACATACCAAATTTGAAATCGATTAGATAAATAGAACTTGAGATATCATGTCGACCTACTTGAAAAAAGTAGTTTCTATAAAAAAATACATTTGAAGTTTTCAAGTAAAATATTTATTTTGACACCTGAACCCTACCGTGTTAAAATGGCTGTAACTTTGTAAATTTTCAAAATTTTTAAATTAATCCTTAAATATCAACTAAAGTTGATTATAGAAGCAATTTTCGTTAAATCTTATACATACAAGTTAGAAATTAGAATTAAGTAGGTTCAATTAAAAATAAAGTGTGTAATTTAAGCAGGGCTGGATTTACCTCTGTAGAAACCCCTTAGTACTTCACATGTGGAGCCTCCTGCTAAGGCTATATGAAATTTTCTTAAAATTTTCCAATTTTACCAAACATAGTGCTTATCCATCGATATGTAATTTAAAAATTTTCATATTTCAAAAGTGCGATCACAATGCTTCTGCTGTTTTAATAGCCTCGGAAACAAAGAAGAAAGTTTTAACTTGGCCTATTGACTGATCACTGTACGGAATTCTGATTGTGCGAGCCGGACTCACACTTGGTCTTTTTTTAATAATTTCTTTTTAGAGCAACATACAAGTAAATAAATTTAATGAATGAAGTGGAACATCTTGTTACGAGAAATTCATTGGCGTCAATAAGAAAACAATTGGCGTTACAGAAACCTCCGTTTTATTTACTTGCATATTTCACGATAAATATATTGACAGACATTCTAAAGGATGCTCCACATGCTCATGCTCAACGTGCTCATACCCAACTTGCTCCGTGTGCTCATGCTTACTTTGCTTCATTTGCTTACAATAATTTTCGTACTTACGTACATATATACCTACAGGTATGTTCCAACAAACACTCGAATTAATTCTCGTTTTAATGAGCATGGAAAATACCTGTAGGTATATATGTACGCAAGTACGAAAATTATTGTAAGCAAATGAAGTAAAGTAAGCATGAGCACATGGAGCAAGTTGAGTATGAGCACGTTGAGCATGAGCATGTGGAGCATCCTTTCGAATGTCTCTCATTATATGTACACAATAATTTCGAACGAACTCATAGATGATTGCTTTTTATCGAATAGTTATTAACAATAATTATTTAATAATAACCGGTAAACATCACGCTATCTTTAAATTACAGTCAACGGTTGTCTATGGTAGAACCTTGACGATAATGCCTATAAAATTATTTTATTGTGAATTCAAATATGTACATATTTTTCAATTTTATTTAAATATTTTTTAAATAAATTTATTTATATTATTATTGTACATGATTTTATGGCAAAATAATTTTTTTCCAAGCAGGGTTTTTAATTAAAATTTATTATAGGTATAATAAAAAAATTATATAATAGCTCTAACAAATTTGATATAATTTGGTATAAAATATAAATTTTATTAAATTACTGTAGCCGTTGAAAATATGTTAAAAATTAAAATTTTTAAAAAGACAATTTGAATTTTAATGGATTTTAAGCCATGTTTTGAAAATTTGACTAGCAAAACTATTTTTGAATTGAAATTTTTTGTGTAATTAATTATTTTTTGCAATCGTTTGACATCATCATGTCGTTATTAGTTTCTAATTTTAATTATTAATAGTATGCATTGAAAACCCGGTAAAAGCGAAACCGTTCAGGTAATGCCACCTTAGACACCGTAAAAAATACCGCCCGGCCTTTTCCCTATAGAACAAATTTCTTACTATTTAATCTTTTCTTACAAAGAATAAGTGACGAGCAAACAAAAACCTCAATTCCAAATTTTGCCGCGCTTTTGGTCACAAATTCGCCGCCCCTAAAATCTGCCGCTTTAGGCTCCAGCCTACTCAGCCTGCTAGTAAATCCACCACTGCATTCAGGTAACCGATAAGTAACTAGTATGAAATAAAGAGTGAGAAATGTGTAACTAATATAATAATTATTTTAAAACAATACCAGTACCTGCCTATAACTGGCTATAACTTATACAGCATAAATTCGTCAAGTGCGTGCTAGACACGCATTTTCAGATATGCGTGGTCAATAGCTAATTTTTCATAATTTGCAGAACAAATATAGGAAATTTAATAGTATATGACGTAGTTGAGGTTATAAGTCGCATGTAACATATAAGCGAAAAAGTTGCGCAAGAGCCGTGCAGCGACGAGTGCATAATTACACGAGTCTATAATATGCCTTACGATCCAGTTACGTACTATACTTTATCTACAACTAATATAAAATTCACAATAAATAACATTAATTTGGTACGAAGATGGTACATCAGAATTATGTCAAACTTTTATGACAAATATATCAATGAATCAGTTGTTAGGAGAACATTTTCTACAGATTTTAATACAATATACCTATACAGTATAAAGATTAACAAAAAAATGAGTGCAAGCTGTGACTCTTCACACACAATCGCATATATATATATATATATATATATATATATATATATATATATATATATATATATATATATATATATATATATATATATATATATGGGTAGCCAATATTAAAGGGTGTAATTAGCATAAATCATAAGCTCATAGTGATGAAAACGCGGATTTAAAATATGTTTTTTTTGTGTCCAAAAATTGGGAGTTTTCAGATACGAGGTTGAGACAGAGTACGCGCGATATACGTGGATGCGTGATTGTACTTTTCTTACGTACATTCATATTATTCATACTTTTCTATTTCCTCACTCTCAAGATCTTCAAATTTTCAATTTATTAAAGATAATAGTTCAGAAATTAAAAACTCGGACGGAATTAAGTATAAATCGTCCAAGCGACAAAAACTAAATTTTATAGAGGCAAAAGATTGATAATTTAAAAATTTCTTTCTGGGAAAAATAATTTCTGGACAAACGTTCATTATATCTACTATGCAATTTACTTGCTAAATTGTTTATTAATTCAGAATTTGACAATTTTTAAGTATTTAAAGGTACGCTTCAGTGGTATTGTATGAATCAACCTTTGACAAATTTTGTGTACGAAAAAGATTGCAATTGTACAATGTGGCTCTCTGAGTAGCCTCTTAATGCGTGTCAAACACGCACTTGACGACTTTTTTCATAAAGTGTACCACAAAAATGCATAAATTGTTGCATAGTGGAGGACTCCTTTCGCTCCTACTAATAATTATGCACCCAAAAATATTTACTCAAATATGTGATAATTAATTCTGAAGCTTCTCGCTCTGTTTTGGACAAAAATGGATGACATGTCACAACCCTACTTATTATAGGGACTCTAATTCATCGATATAACTCTCTAACATCGCTTGACATCTAGATTGTGTAGACACCCGGTAGATGACGCTGTGTTTCCACACAAAATTAGGGTTCCGTAATTATTTCAAAAGATTGATTCGAAAAAATTAGAATAGTATATTGTGCAATAAAGGCGGACAATCGACAAAAAAAAATATTTATTAAATAATAAATCAGAAATATTTATTAAATAAAAAATCAAGAGGCGGCTTTGGGTGTTTTGATTAAATTTTGCGTGTTTTATTGTCAATTTGCGTGCGGAAAGTTTGCGTACAAAAATGTGTGCGCCAAGTTAGTACCTACTTCTCTGACGTACGCAAACTTTCCGCACGCAAATTGACAATAAAACACGCAAAATTTAATCAAAACACCCAAAGCCGCCTCTTGATTTTTTATTTAATAAATATTTCATAATTATTTCGATAGAAACTACCAACAAATTAATTTAAACAATATTTAATTCAGAAAAAAAGACGAACACCCAAAAAGTAAAAGTAAAGTAAAGTAAAAGTAATAAAAAATAGTAATAATAATAGAAAAAAGTGTGTGAAATTTGTAATAAATAAACGTATGTGCAACTCGTGCGGTATTGTCGATTGTCCGCCTTTATTGCACAATATACTATTCTAATTTTTTCGAATCAATCTTTTGAAATAATTACGGAACCCTAATTTTGTGTGGAAACACAGCGTCATCTACCGGGTGTCTACACAATCTTGATGTCAAGCGATGTTAGAGAGTTATATCGATGAATTAGAGTCCCTATAATAAGTAGGGTTGTGACATGTCATCCATTTTTTGTCCAAAACAGAGCGAGAAGCTTCAGAATTAATTATCACATATTTGAGTAAATATTTTTGGGTGCATAATTATTAGTAGTAGCGAAAGGAGTCCTCCACTATGCAACAATTTATGCATTTTTGTGGTACACTTTATGAAAAAAGTCGTCAAGTGCGTGTTTGACACGCATTAAGAGGCTACTCAGAGAGCCACATAGTACAATTGCAATCTTTTTCGTACACAAAATTTGTCAAAGGTTGATTCATACAATACCACTGAAGCGTACCTTTAAATACTTAAAAATTGTCAAATTCTGAATTAATAAACAATTTAGCAAGTAAATTGCATAGTAGATATAATGAACGTTTGTCCAGAAATTATTTTATGGGAAACAAATGGATAAATAAAACTAATATTCATTAAATCAACTATAGATAGATTTTTCCGAGACTCAGTTATTTTGTAAGCCGCAAAGTGTGCATCGTAGCCAAGAGTAATAAATTCCCTAACAAGAAAAATTATTGATTTGTTTTCTAAATAAATTATAAAATTAATTTCACCAAAAACAGGTACTAAATCTTCATTTGTATACAAAAAAAGAAAATGTTTGATTCTATATTTAATTTGATTAATAAAACACCAAGATAAACAAGATATTACTTCCGAATTAGAAAAATAAGTTTGATCAATTAAATTAGATATCAATTTTTTATCTAAAAATTCAATTGGACTCAATTCTAAATCAGAATTAACTACCTTACGTGAAAAAAAAGTATAACACATGTTTAACTGATGACGCAACGCAATGGTGTAAGGTGTATTTACATGAGAAGTAACTACTTGAGATATATTTTTTAAAGTTTTATGTTTTTCTTCTAGTCTCATACTCCAGTATGTTATTGGAGGTCCAAAATCTTTTATTATTCTTGGATAATGCAACAAAAAATGGTGCTTAGGTTTTAATGTTTGACCAAAAAATTCTTTGAATAATATGTGATGCTCTTCAATTGCAACATTCAATGCGTCTATCATTGCATTATTGAAGCTTTTACTGAGTAATAATTCTAATATATTTCTTAAACTTAAATAAAACTCCCAAACTGAATTATTAAGAGGGACTAAGTCTCCAATAAAAATACCAAAGTACATTATAAAAGTAATCATTTCAGAAGCAGATAAACAGTTGTTTCGACTTAAAAATACTGTCACTAAAATTTGGAACTCTGTTACCTAAGTCCTCCTCAGAATATTGAAAAGCTTTCAATCTAAAATTTAAAATTTCTAAAGAAAATATATTATTTTGTATAAAGTATTTCAAAATTGTTAACATTTCGTATCTTGCTACACCTTCACAAAAGTCATGCATTAAATCAAAAACAACATTCTCTACAGCATGGAAATATTTAAGATCATTCCAAATGCATTTTTCTTTAATTCCATAAGATTTTGTTAACAAGTCATTTGTATAATTATTTTTATTTCGAAATAAAGATACAATTTCTTTTGTATTATCACGAGCATCATTTTTGTGTATTCGACAGTAACGACAAAAATAATTTGCAGAAAAGCTTTCTTTAAAGCCTAACATATAATGAATACCTAAATTGTCGCCTAAAATAAGCATCAGAGCAAAATACACTTGTACACTTTTATTATTAACAGAAATAGTTATGCCTTCATTTTCTAAAAATTTAATTTCATTTAACAGTTTATGGGAAACGGCATGAGTATCAAAACAAATTTTATCATTAGATTTAAATAACTGGGCTAAAAATATAGATTTTAATTTAGAGCTATATTCTGCAGGCAAAGAGCATAATCCAAAATAAACCGTACCCAATTTATTAATGCCCTTATGAGATGATAAGCTATTCCCAACTTCTAATTCATCATAAAATATATATATATATATATATATATATATATATATATATATATATATATATATATATATATATATATATATATATATATATATATATATATAGGCAAAACAACTTTATTTTCATCAAATGTTTCAGTTTTCTGCGCCACACACTACTTTGTAACATGTTTGATATATATTCAGTTTCCATTTTACTGTTAATACTAATTTCAACGATTGATTCAAATACATTTGGTAACTCTAAAAAACATTGTAAAACTTTTCTCATTGGAATAAAAACCCCTTCAACAACTTCAGTTTGAAAATGATTGGTGTGACTTGGCCTTATAAATTCATTACCAATATAATATTTTTCAGGCAAGATCAGAAAGTTAGAGTCACTAAAATATTTGAATCTACGATATTCTGATTTAAAGTCATCGAATGAACTTAAAATTGATTGAATCATTTCTTCAACATTCAGATGTATATCATTATTCGTTACATAATTTTTTATTTCATTTGCAAATGAACTGTTTAAAATATTAAAAAATTCCTCAATAATTAACTGTATTGTGTTTCTAGGTATAGCATTATTTGTATAAAGCTTAGCTACAAGTAAAGCTATTTCCTCTTTTAAATTACTTGAAGAAATGTTTTCAGAATTAGGAAACTCATCTTGTTCATTACTGTCTACACTTAATTCATCAAAACTGATATTTTGTTTTATTTGATTACAATTACTATTACTTTTTTCAAATGAATCATTTTTAAAATCCAATCCAACATGTTTATTTACAATGTGCTTTTTAAATGAAGAAAAAGTTAAAAATTTCCTTTTGCAATTTGCTGAGCTACATTCGTAATAATCAGCAAATTTATGTAAAATTTTGATGTGTGTCAATAATAAAACATAATTTTTAAAATATGAATTACAAAATAGACACTTAATATCCATTATTATTATTTTAAGAAAAACAGAAATATCGATATTTTTAAATAAAAGAAAAAGTATATATTTATTACGTTTTCAAATACTTAGAAAATAATCAGATTTTGATAAATTTTAATATTCATTAACAATGAGACTTTTTTCTTAAGATACAAATTACGAGAAAAACAAGTAGTATTTTTATTTTATTCAAAAAAAAAAAAAGAAAAAGAGAAATACTTAAAAGTTTTTAAATACAGGAAAGAAATACAAATATATTCTTAGGCATTGAAAAAAAATTATTTTTAAAAATTTTTCACATTCAAATTAAAAAATCCACTTAAGAAAAAACAGAAGTACCTATAGCTATTTAAAAAAATATATGTATATAATTATAATATATACCTATAAGTACGTATTAAATACTTTTTTTTTTAAAGTTACACTTTTTATTAATTTTTTTTAAGTTTGAAAGCATTTCAACTACACAAGGGATTTCTCTGTTGCATTTAATACCATATATTGCCTCCTGTAGTAAACTATATATATGTTCCGATTCTGCCGGAAATTTTAAATTAAATACAAAAAAAGACTTTAAGCAACAATCTAGTGCTTTTAACACGCTAGGTATTTTATAATTAATTTGGCCGTTTATATTCAAATATATTTCTTGGACGTTATCAAAATTGTCAATAATGGTAAAAGGACTAATTGACAGATTGAAAGTTTTTAATTTATCTAATTTGTTTTTAATTATTTGATCTAACTGATTTATATTAGGACACTGAATAATCATACTATCTGTAGATTCTTCTGATGAAGGTTTCCAGTATTTCGTTTTACTTCTTCTGATACGGATAGTTGGTGGAAAAATGTGACCTAGTAATTTTATTTTGATTGCATTTAAAGAATCTGGAAATTAAAACAATTAAAAATAATTAATTAAATAAAAAGTTTAATATTAAATTCATAAAAAGATAAATCTTACCTTCACTAAAATTAATGTTCAATTTTTCATTTTTAAAGTTTGTTGTCTGTGTTAACGAATTGAAAAATAATGGCCATTTTTTAAATAGAATGCTATTTTCTACTTCAGGGTATAAATTTCTAAAATCTTCTTCGATCTGAAAAGTTGGATATATATGTATATTTAGTGTTAAACCTACATATAATTTAAGTACGGGTACTGGAAAATAGGTGAAATTAACTATAATTGGTTTGACGTCATTAACAAATAAAGTAAAACTAGACGTACAATCTTACATTACTGCAGTTATTCTCATATAAAAATAACAGAAAGGAAAACAAACAGAGGAAACTAAATTCGTCTAATTTTGTTTCATTTATTACATTTGTTTGATGACGTCAGACCAATTTTAGTTAATTTGACAACTGACAAGGAAAGGGCAAGAAGTCGAAAATTCAAAAAAAATCTGAAACTTTGTCAGTATATAGAGGGTGGCTACCTAATAACATAAAAAATATCAGTTGCTGCTAAAAGACGTTTTTAAGGGTTGAACCCACCCCTCAACTGTGTACTTAAAAATTTAAAAATCGATGAAATTTTGTTTCTAGGTACCTTAAAAAGTTCTAGTAACAAATATAACATTATTTTTTGCATTAACACATTTTTAAGGGTTGAAACCACCCCTCAATTGTGTACTTAAAAATTTAAAAATCGATGAAATTTTGTTTCTAGCTACCTTAAAAAGTTCTAGTAATAAATATAACATTATTTTTTGCATCCACAAATTTTCAAACCACCTCTTCCAGTACGTACTTAAAAAATTGAAAATTGGCGATATTGTGTTTACATATATTACATAGAGACCTAACGATAAATATATTATAAATATATTCTTTCACACAGTTCTAGGGGGTGAAACACCCCCTACGAGTTGTAAACTAAAAATTTCAAAACTGACAAAATTTCGTCAACTTTTGTTTCTGATTTCCAATTTGGAAAGGATATTTAACCCCTATAAAAGTACGGAAGCAAAAAAAAAATTCAGGTTTATGTGAATTATGTGAATAAAATCTCGGAATTTTTAAATTTTTAAGTCGACTGCTGAAGCGGTGTTTTCACCCCCTTAAAAATATGCAGGTATAAAAAATAAAATTATAGCTATTTATTACTAAAATTTTTTATAGTACCTATATATAAATAAAATTTCGTCAATTTTAAATTTTCTAAGCACACACTTGAAGAGGTGTTTCACCCCTTAAAAATGTGTGGACGCAAAAAATAATGCTTTATTTATTATTAGAATTTCGTATAATGATAACAAAATATCGACAATTTTTAATTTATTAGGTATGCACTTGAAGGGGTGGTTTCAACCCTTGAAAATTTGTGGATGCAAAAAATAATGTTATATTTATTACTAGAGCTCTGTATAGTATATATGTATACAAAATATCGTAAATTTATAAATTTTTAAGTACACTTAGGAAAGGGGGGGTTTCAACGCCTAAAAATTTATAAATGCAAAAAATAATGTTATATTTATTACTAGAGCTCTATATAGTGCCTATACATAAACAAAATATCAATTTTTAAATTTTTAAGTACACAGTTGAGGGGTGGTTTCAACCCTTAAAAATGTGTAAATACAAAAAATGTTATATTTGTTACTAGAACTTTTTACGGTACCTTATAAACAAAATATCATAAATTTTTAAATTTTTAAGTACACAGTTGAGGGGTGGTTTCAACCCTTAAAAATGTGTAAATGCAAAAAATAATGTTATATTTGTTACTAGAACTCTTTAAGGTACCTAGAAACAAAATCTCATCGATTTTTAAATTTTTAAAAACAGTTGAGGGGTGGTTTCAACCCTTAAAAGTATGTAAATGCAAAAAATAATGTTATATTTGTTATTAGAACTTTTTAAGGTACCTATAAACAAAATTTCATCGATTTTTAAATTTTTAAGTTCCAACTTTGTTGTTGTCTCTGTGTGTACCTGCTGAGCTATAAAACATATTCAAGATTCAATGTTTTCCGAGCAGCAAAGAAAATTCTCTTACTTTTTGTTAGAAATTAATTTTAAATTATTATAAAATATTGCAATAAATAGGCCTTTACATGCAACGAACATTAAATAATTTATTTGAACTTACCAAAATATATCCATTTGGTAACAAAAATGAGGGCCAATTGGTTAAAAATGATTCGAAATTTACTTGTGATTTATTCTGTTTTCTGAAGCAGTATGTTTTCCTCCAATGTCCAAGGAATTCGTCCCATGGCTCAACATTATTTTTCAGCCATTCAAAAGATTCTTCTACGCCAAATACACTTATAAGCTATACATGTAAATATGTATTAGTTTCAATTATGTACATACGTTTATTTATACAACGTAAGCATTCTGTTTTGATTAGAAAAAAGTACGTTATACATACCATTCAAATTATCGGGATTTGCGTTAAAGTTTTCTTTGCTTGTTGAAGCAATTTCTATGTTAGCTTGGCGTAATTTTTTTATTTTATTCCGGCATTTATCCACCAGTTTGCCTCTCGAGAGTAATGAAACATTTGTTGGCGAATCAATTTTTTTTAAGGGCGGTATAAAATACGTTCCCTTAAGTTCATTGGTAAACAAATGAACAATTTTATCGGCAACTACAGATAATTCTCGATTTGTTAAACGTCTAAAAAGAAAAGATAAATAAAAATAAATTTTTGTAAAAGATTAACAACGGAAAAAAATTCTTTGTTTGTTTAAATTTACCTGTTTACATTATTTTTAACATTTTCAATAACACACGAATGTAATTCTAATCTGACAGGCATTTGATAAACTATTTGTCGGTCATGCGTATTGCGTATTAACATTTGAAACGTAAATGACAGATATATGTATAATAAGCTATCTTTGTCATTTATCACTTATGTATGTTATTTATGAATGTTCGCGCAAATGTTAAAATGACAAAATTAATCGAAATTTAATTGAATTTGTAAAATGTTATTAACTATTACATTTATTAATTAATATTTTTATAGTAATATAGTATTAATATGTAGTAATGTACAATTTTACATAATTTTTGGTTTGTAAATCAGTCAGAACTTACAGAAATAACTTACTAATGATAAGGCGTCACTATGATTTTTTTTGATTTTTTGTACGGTACTGATTAAAGGAAAATATTTTTGGCAATTAACAAAAAAACTAATTAATTTTTTTAAATTTTATACGTTTGATTATTAAATATTTAGTAAGGCCCGTTCAAATTTGTTTATTTTTGTATAAAATTAAAAATATTACCCTCATGAGACGCCCTACATATCATCCGTGCCGCACCACACGCTATTGGCTTTTTTAACAGTTTCCGGTCTAAACGAAGCTATAAGGCTAATCAGAGGTTATTGACCTCTGAGTAGCCTAAAAACTACTGAACTCTTAGACTTGAAATTAAACATAGTTGTAATAGTGTCTAGGTGTGTTATCAACCTTATCAGTTTGGCAAAAAAATTGATAAGAAAAAAGAAAAGTTACAATAATTTTTTGTATATAATAAATACTCACAGACCAATGAACACTATTAATATTATACTACTAGACAAAGTGTAAAGCCAGTCTGTAGGAATTTTTTTTAAAGCAGGTAGCCGGGTGAGACGGGTGAGATTTAAGGAATATAATGTAATGTCAATTTTTAAGCAAATGCGACTAAATTATTGCAGAACATAATTTGTAGGTATACGTACGTATTTTGAAGATTAAGCGAATACCACTTTCTTTCTTTCAAAGTTTAACAGTTTCTTCTCAAAAAAGTAAAATTTTATTATCAATATTATATTTTGATAATAATTATTTGAAAACGTTACTACGGATACAATTGATTATTGCATTGATTACTATATTACAGAATACTAAGTGCGAAAATCGTATCAAATTCCCTTTTTTCTATGCAAGTTTACGCTAACGTTTCAACCCTTTAGCCAATTTTGCGACTTATGCCTACCATTATTTACAGCTAGATTTTAACTTAACATTATGTTAGTACATATGGCCTAAGTGCGAAAATCACGCCAAAACGCATCTTTTTTTTGCAAAAAGAAACTTAATTTTCGATATAAAAGCCACGCGAGCGGAACTCAAATTTATCCTTCTTAAATTTCTTAAAATTTTCATATCTTTCAATACTCCCCGAGGTATAAGTGCGAAAATGGCCGAAGGTTTTCTGTTATTATCTCCCGGTCTATTACATACATATTTCTGGGGGTAGGCAATGGAAAGTATAGATTAATTATGTTATTATGTATTATTTTTAGAAATAATTTTTTATTGTGTTAAATTATTTGGAAATAAATATTGAAATTACACATGTTAACTTATAATCGTGTTTGGATATGTTTCTTTATCATCATTTTTGCATTAAATTTATAAGAAAAATTAAAACTTTTAATTTATTTCTCCATATAGTTAATAAATATTTAAATTCCATTGAGACAAAAATTTTTTATTTTCCATCCCAATTCAATATTTAATGGAATCTCTATTTGGTATGTAAAGAAGCAGTGATTTGGAGAATTAATCCTGTCTTATTTACCAGTAAATATCGAAATATTGAAAATCAGCTGCAAATACCCTCCCTCAGATCTCATATGCTTTATTTTTAAAATTTAAATAGAGTTATATTGTAAAATTAAAATGACCAATCATTCAAGAAAAAAGGACTCGATTTTTACAGTACTTTAAAAAGTATTTGTTGATTTTTTTAATTTTTTGACTAAATTTGAGCAGTTTTGATTGGGATATACACTTTTATCAGCAATACAACTGGATTGATTCAAATCAACAAGTTAAAATTATATGAGTTCGTGTGGCATGGTAAATAATAAACAAAATATGATTAAATAAATACTTCACATCATTAGGTTTCAAAAAACAAGAAATCTTGCGTAGATAATTTTGCTCTCGAAACATGCATTTCGAAACAGTATCTCTTAGATCTCTTTTTAAAATCGAATATAAATTTGTTAACCTTCCACCGAAACGGGTGACATGAAATGGCAAACTATATGCATATTCTATTGTTCCCTAAGAGAAAAAAGTAGATATATCAAAATAATGACATATTTCCGTATTTATGAATTTTAATCGTGCTGAATATTTGAATTCGTTGTAATAAATTCAATGTTTCCCATATTTGAGTTTCGCGAATCCCTAGAAAGCCATGCTTTGAGCTAGTTGTTAATAAGTTATAAATTTATGAACAATTAAAAAGTTTTAATTTAAATATTTTTTTTTAGGTTAGTAAATGATTTTTGCTAAATATTTAATTTATTTTCAATTTATTTTACCCAACTTTTGAAAAAATTGCCGGAACCAGTCAGCGTTCAGCACACTAGAGTCTCTATAATAAATAGAATCGTGACATGTCATTCATTTTCTCTCCAAAACAGAGCAGGAAACTTCAAAATTAATTATCACGTGTTTGAGTAAATATTTTTGAGTACATAATTATTATTAATAAGTTATGAATTAATGAACACTTAAAAAAATTTAATTTAATTATTCGTTCTTGGTTAAACTAAATGATTTGTGTTAATATTTAATTTATTTCCAATATATTTTACGCAAATGTTGGACAGAAAACACCGGAGCCAATCAGCGTTCAGCACACATGTCACAACTCTATTTTTTATAGGGACTCTACAGCACACATGTTACGACCGCCATCTATTACAAATTCATAGAACTAAACAATAACTGCACACTATTATTGTTTAATAAACATTTAATTTGGAAAAAAAATATTAAGGTCAATAATTGAGTTAAAAACTATCCTATCTTTTAAATTGGACCAAATTACAGATATTTACCAAATTGTTCAAAATCGGTTCAGTAGTTTCGGAGTTTATCCCGGACATACATCATATACGTCATCTTACGGTTATAATAAAACTATAGTAAATTATAAAAACGAACGAAACAAAAACGAACTAAAAATATTACAAGAGCGAAAATAGCAGAACGTTTTAATGAAACACTGCGTATGTTTGTTTGAATGAAAAATATCTCAATGCCTACCTTTTTATGTTCCGAACTACCTTCGTGTAAGTTCGGAACATTATAAGATTGGTGAGTAACCGAAAATTTGAGAGAAGTGGTAAATCAGAGAACAAATGGTAAATAATAATAGAGTTTTACATTCATATATTGAATATACGCAAGAGGACTATGTATTGTATGTATTTCATGTACCTGTGAATTCTATGGTTTGGTGGCCAATGCACAATCAAGTTTACTTGATTGTACACAAAATTGCAATAAAAAAAAAAATTTCTCTTTCTATTTCTATTTTATAGAAGCGTGTATATATTTATCTCTTTCTTTCGCTGTTTTTTCTTAAAATTATTAATAATGGAACAGATTCTAAAAATTGTTATCTTTGTCTAATGACTTATTTTAATACACAGAGAGCCATCTTTACGTATTTGTGATAATTACATACTTGCCGACCAGTCCACATAATTCATAGAAAAAATTATATACATATAGAATCCTATCAAAAATAGGGCCATATTGCTCATCATTGTATTTCTCCCCAACTGTAAGATGGCTCTCAGTGTCCGTTTTTTCGCTTATTTTATACCTATTCGTTTCGTCATAGTTCGTCCGTTTCCGTTCGTGCGTCCGTAAAGATTTGATATGATGAAAAAAAAATGTGCACGTAGGTGGACAAAATAACGTGTCAGGACTTTATTCTTTACCGCGGTTTTCCGATATCCGTACTACCATTATGCGTACCGTTTGTGTGTGTTTGTGTATACATACACAATCTACGTGACAAAATTTTTAATGTAAATAAACATTTTTATGTAAATAAAACTTCAATTTTTAACATATACAGGCGATTATTTTGAAAGTTAACATAAATATATGATAATAGTAATAATAAAAATTATTAATACACATATATATTATAATTTCTAAGCTTACAATTAGAAATAAATATTATGTAGCTAGAAAATATGACTTAAAAATTTATTTTTATAAACATATTTTAATTTTTATTAAAAAATAAATTGTCTAGAGAAACCCTGTATATGATTCCGTTAAGGGTACCACGTGTATGTATTGTCGTACGGTTAACGGAATATCGGTGTATTTATTCGTACATCTACATCAAGAAAATCTTCCAATTACGATAAACTCATTAGAAATAACTTTTGTGATATAATAAATACGTTGTCTTTGTAATTTTGTGTTTCTAATAAAAAAATCGTAGTTAACATTTTTTAAACCTTTACTTATTTCTAATTTTTATTATATACAGTCAGCCACACCTGTATTCGTACAGCAGCATATTTACTCATATAACTAAATTTTAACCAAATGGATTCCCATAATTTCCCACAAATTTGAACTTTTTTGTTTATAATATTAATATCTGGATCTTCTACTTCCTATATAAGTTAAAAAAATTTCATTAATAGTTTTTAAAAAAAAAAAATTTCTAAGAAAAATGTTATGCATGCAATTTGTATCAACATGTCCAAAACGCCACATTCGTATTCGTACACCTTAAAATTTGATAAATATTTTTATATGTTTCAAAAATTAATTACTTTATTTTCAAATTTAGAAGTATATTTACGTAGGTATGTACCTTTATTTTAAATAAACATAAAATATAATAATCCTCAAGGTCGATTTTTCCATATATTTACTGAAAAATTAAAGGAATTTCAATAGAGACCAAAAAATCGATTATGGATCTACGCTACCAAAATAAATTTTTCAGAAAGGACTTAAATTGTAAGTAGGCGACTATTTAACACTTAATATGTCATAAAAGACCACAAACAGGATCATAAATTAGAAAATAACTCTTGAAATATGGATAAAAAATACTACATCTTGTTCTAAATTGTCATTTTTGAATGAATAAATTAACAAAAATCCACCAAAGAGCCCTAAAATGGTCAGGATAAGGTGAAAGGATTACATAGCAAAGAAATTTCGCACCGAAAGAATTTCTCACGTTATTAAAACACGTGATATATACCGTGGGAAAAAATGCATGTAAATAACATATATAAACAAGGATAAATAGACTGTTCCAGAAACTACATAAATAAGGATTCTGAATCTCGATGTAACAAAATATTCCCAGATAAACGTAAAATTAAGATTTTCATCATTGACCATGTCCTTAAATCCTTATTTTCCTACATTTTAGAGCAATATAAGTTTTATTATTTATTTATGTTACTTATCACGTACATTCTCACGGTATATATCACGTCTTTCAATAACGCGAGAAATTCTTCCAGGACAAAAATACTTTGCTAAGTAACCTTTTCACTTAATCCTGACCATTCTATCATTCTTTTATGGATTTTTGTTAATTTTTTCATTAAAAAATGACAATTTAGTGTAAGATGTAATATTCTTTATCCATATTTCAAGAGTTATTTTCTAATTTATTATCCTGTTGGTTACCCTTTATGACAAATTAAATGTGAAATAGTTGTTCACTTATTATTTAAGAGGTTTAAGGACTTTCTGTAGGAATTTATTTTATTAGCATACATCAATAACAATTGCTTGAACTCCATTAAAATTTTTCTATTTTTTCGGCAAATTAATCAAAAATTTGACCTTAAGGATTATTAAATTTTATGTTTATTTAAAATAAAGGTACATACCTACGTAAATATACTTCTAAATTTGAAAATCAAGTAATTAATTTTTCAAACATATAAAAATATTTATCAAATTTTATGGTGTACGAATACGAATGTGGCGTTGGACATGTTGATACAAATTGCATGCATAACATTTTTCTTGAGAATTTTTTTTTAAAAACTATTAATGAAATTTTTTTAGCTTGTATAGGAAGTAGAAGATCCAAATATTAATATTATAAACAAAAAATTTCAAATTTGTGGGAAATTATGAAAATTCACTTGGTTTAAATTTTGTCATATGAGAAAATATGCTGCTGTACGAATACGAGTGTGGCTGACTGTACATAATTAGCTTTAATAAAAACAAGTCGTCAAGTGCAAGTTGTACTTGCGCTAACAGTGTTCCGTACAATCAGTTGTTTCATCAGTGTTCCGTACAATCAGGAATTTTTTATAACGGGATATGAAGGTGGATAAAATATTTTTCCTAATAAATAAATCTTATTCCTAAAGTATAACCTATTTTTTGATTTCAGAACGATCGTGTTCGTATGTGTCACATCGTGAACGTATGTGTCCGGACTGTTATATTTTAACCCTAGAATCATACGTTGGTCTACGAGAAACGTTAATCATACATCGACATCGTTTTGACGGATGGACTTTTTACGGAGAGTTTTAGAGTTTATTTGCAAAAAACATGTTTTTTGACATAACAATACTACAAAAGGTAACAAAATATTTAAAAAAATTGGATTTGGAAAAATTTCTTAATGTAAATATTTATTAATTTTTTTAATCTTTTTATCAAAGCATATTTTCATTATAAAAATTAAAAAATAGATAAATACATCAATTGTAATAATTAATTTATGAACTATTATGAGTCAGTGGACATGTGTGACTTTACAGAATGTGAAATTTCTCAGTCATAAATATTCCTATAGATATGTAGTTATTTCCCCATTAGGCACATTTGTAAATTTTCTAAAATTTGTTAGTAATTTTTCGAATAAGATCTCAAAAAATAATAAAAATTAAAATATTTTCCACAAAATAAATTGTTAATCTTTTATTAAGTCATTCGAAATACATTCTGTAGTTTTCGATTCAATATATTAAAACTTCAGTATTATGTCGTCTCTATAAGTCAAACAGCTGTAATCATCTTTCACATTATCATAATCATTGAATAAATTAATTATAACATCCATATCTTTAATAAGTTTTAAAAAAATTAGGAAAACTTTTATACGTAGTGTACAAAATCTTCAAAAAAAGCATACGTTAATCATACATCGACGTCCTTTTGACGGACACTATTTCAATACAAACAGAACGACAATGACTATAAACAAAATAAATATATGTGGTGTGTTATAATAACAAATAAGTTAGATAACAGAAATCTTACAGCAAACAAGTAACAACAAGTCGTAGTATTGGAGCAGGTACAGAAGTTCGTACGTCGTTTTGACGTGTACGTATGATTCTAGGGTTAAGAAGTTTTAGTTATGACCACTGATTGTGAGGAACATTACTTAGTGCGTGTCAAACACGCACTTGACGAATTTTTTTAACTTCAATACGAAGCGCTAGAGAGGTTTCAGAATCATTTTGGGTGATCGAAATTATAAGAGGTACGTGGTTCTTCAGACCACGTACCTCTAAAAAGTACCCTTGTCGCAGTATTCTATATAACATAGCGAATTTCCCTATATGTACCAACCTAGTTCAATTCAAAAAATAAAATTTTCGAAATATTGTAAGACTTACAATAATTAATAGTAATGGGATTCTACATCCGTTATTCAGATTTTTGTCTAATATAGACGCTATCTGTTTATTTTTTTTATCAGATCATCATCATCATTAAAAGATCATCGACGAACAGAATTTACTAACAGAGGAAAATAATTCAAATATCACTAAATATTTTAACAATATTCAGCACGATAAATACGCATAAAACAAATTTCCAGCACCCTCCACGATTCTAGTTTTACTATGACATCTGCCGTAATAGCGGAATTTTCCTTCTGGAAATTTGTTAATAAAAATTTATTACAAATTTATATACATGATTTATATTTCGTGTGGGATTTTAACAACCGTTTGAACAATACCTATCTCAAGTACTGAATGAAGGAATACTTTGTTTATTTTTATATATATTACGTGTGGTATAAATTATTACGCATTGTCTGGAACTGTACGACTGTCGTTTTAACTTTTTTTTAGAATACTTCCAACCGTGCATTTTTGACACGTAATAATACATAATTTTTTTATGTACTTTTTTTTTAGTATCTTATCAATTTACTACTTCTAATAGGTACAAACCAAAGTTAAGGTACAAATTTGTTATATCTATTTGATTTGTTTTTTGCATCTTTTTATGTCATCGAAGGATGACATATTAATATCGTTGTGTGATCATAGTGGGGGAAACATTATTATAGAGTTGTATATCCATTTATCCATACTGAATAACTATAGAGTTGTACATCCATATTGAAGAAACGCAAGAGGGCTGTAGAGTTAACAACTATAGATTTAACAAAAAATCATAAATTAGCACTTTCACTGAGGTGACATTACTTAACGAATTTTTTTATTGACTTAAATTGTGTAAAAATATCCTAAAAATGATATCCCGTAGCAATTATGTTCCACCAATTCTTTTAAATGGCCTTCTGAGCTAAATTTTTGAATCAACCTCAAATACTCCGAAACACTTTGTGCGTCGATAGCCTTGATTAGCCTAGTCAAAATTTAATCGAATTGCCCGCCTACAGCAACAGAATCAGTGTTTCCAACTTGGTAATTTTACCACAGAATATCCCACAGTGGAGAAAATTTTTTTTCTAGTGGTTTGTGATTTTCAGTGTTGCCGTCTTAGTGGTTTTACCACTAAAACTGCTAGTTATTTGGTTATTAATTTATATAATATTGTTCTATTTTTCTACTTTGTTATGATTAAATAATAAAAATTAAATTATAAAAATTTGTATGCTATGTGCTTAAAAGAGTTAAAAAAATACACATTATATAACATAAAATAAAAAATGTTTTTTGTTGTCGAAAAGCAAAAAGTTTTTTTTTGCTTATCGATAAAGAGCTGGTTGTTTTTAGTGGTTTTTTAACGGTTTCAAAGTCGAATCTAGTGGTCCCTGGACAAGAAGTTGGCAACACTGAACATAATTAGACGCGTACTACGACACTATTCCACTCGTTTGTTGAGTAACGTTGATTTTTTTAGTGTACAAATACATTTTATTTTTTCAAATTGAGTAAAGTGGTGTACTGTAGCAAGAAAGGTAGTTAAAGACCCTACCCTAGTAAATTTAAAAGGATAACTAATCCTTAAAAGCCGCGAACTGCTTGCCATCGAAAACGAGAAAAGACGTTGAGCTAGAGATAAAATCCTCAATTAAAGAAGCCGACGACGAAAATCTTGAAAAGCTTAAAAGGATTGCTTTATGGTCTCGGAATAGCAAGGTAAAGGTAAAAAAATAAACAAGCTCCTATTTTGAATTTTTCATGTAGGTAGTAAATGGATTTCAAATATTATTTTCTTTGACATCACATGTTTTTAAAATTGGCATGACAAATAACTCTGGTAATTTTCATCCGATCGACTTGAACTTTGAACTGTAGCTTCTTACAAGTAACACTATCCAAATTTTAAGGAAGAAAAAAATAAGGTAGATTATTAAGCATTATTATTTACTGCAAATATCTCCTGTATATTTTTATATTTTTCTTCCTTATATGTTTTGAATACCAAACATGACAGTGAAAAGCTGATATATTATATCACTCAGGCTGTACAAGAAAAGTTACCCTCATTTTCAGTCCTCCAACCCTCCTTATAAATCCGACCCTAGTTTAATCTATAGAAGTGGATAAATCTTTCGGAGAGCATTTCATAATTTTAAAGTTTTCCTCTATCTCATAGATTTCGAGATAGGTATCTTAATAAATACAATTGAAGCACCCAAATTTAAGGGCTGGTTTCACCCTATAAAAGTGAAGGGCGGCGGATAAAAAAATACGAGTCCCTTATTTTTACCTTTACTACACAACAGCAAAGTATCAAGGAGATTTCCCATTGACACTTGGTCACTTGGGTAGTTTTACTTGTTACATATATTTTAAAGAGAAATACACAGGATTTTGATAATTTATCAACAATAATTACCTTTTTTGATCGCACTGTGCCACACGACACAATCAGGTCAAATTGCGATCGTGTTACGATAGTAGGCCGTGCCGATCTGTTCGGTTCTTTACTTTGTTTATTAAGCACTTTTGTAATAAAATCATATGATATCTATTCTTAATTATAAAATAGAAACTATTAACCTGAAACTAGCAATATTCCTGTTTGTGCGGCGAATTGTTCTATTGAATGCAATTTTTTTAAAGAGTCGCCCTCGCCCTTGTAAACCACAATGCACTCGCATACTGTACTCTTGAAAGTACAACTCCTTTTATAGTGCCTGCCACGTGTATAACTCAACGCTCTTAGGGAAGAATCATTTATCACTTATTATTACACGAGAGGTTTGTATTTTTTTGAATAAATTTGTGTTTATATATAGAAAAATTGCTTTTAGGCAAGAAATTTGAGTTGTAGAAAACACAAAGGGCATAGCCGCGTAAGATAGGTAAAACGGCCCTTGACGCAAAATTGATTGTTTTTATAGGAAATAATACTTCTTAGCCCCAGATCCATTCCTGCTAAATTTCAACCCTCCGAGGCTAATAGTTTATAAATACACAAACAGACAAAAATTTTCAAAAAAAATTTTTTTTGACGAAATTACTGAGCCGATTTATTTGAGTTTAATATATATTGTGTACCCATCTTAGGCACAGTAATAAAAAAAAATTAACGTTATATCCCTTTATTATACTAATTTTTTTAAATTTTTAAATTTAAGTAAATTTTTTTTTGACACTTACGCGTTAGCGACACCCACCATTTTTTGTTTAATATTATAATATGTCTCTTAGTACTCTACATCTATTTTTTTGGAAAAATTTTAGTTGGTAGAATATAGTAATATTTCAATACAAATGCATGCGATGTTCAGTACTACATATATTACTTATGTATAAAAAGGACTGTAAAGTATAATATCTACCCTATTTCTAAAATAATTACATACGTTCATAACTACGATAAACCAGTTTAAATTTACAAAAGTCCAACATTATCTGCCGTTTGTCTTTTTTTATTAATAAAATAAAATAGACATTGATTTCTTTTTTGTTAGAGTTTTTTCCTTTGTAAAACGTCCAGTGAAACTTTGTTAGCTCATACACCACATCTTACGACGTCAACAATTTCATATAAAGTTTATTAGCTGTCAAAATAGTATACCAATTGGTCATTTCGTTATAATTCACCATGACCCGTCATCGTGTTAACAAAAGAAGACAAACGGTAGATAAAGCTAGACGTTTGTCTAGGCTTGTTTGACGTAGTTATGAACGTATGTAATTTTATTACAGAAAAAATCCACTTTCTGCACTCCCTTAAGAAGTGCAACAAAAATATCAAGTGAGAGGGGCGAGCTGCATACTGCGTACACATGTACACCACTTTCTTCAAGCTAGTAATATGTACATGTAATTTACCTACATATTTTTATAACTACAGCAGGTTTTAACCGGACTGTTGTTATTACTATACATTGTTAAATTTTTTTGTTTCAATTTATTAAGTTAATGTTTATTATTATTAAAACAATATAACATTTAACATGTATTATTGTTATTAATATTATCTTTATTTCAATAAAGTTTATAATTTTTGTTGAGTTAGATGTAATTTTAATTAGTAAATATACTGAGATAATTCTATTAATTTCATTTAAATATTCAGATTCATGGTAAAATTGACCTTGAAAATTATTTTTTAATAAGCTAAAGGGTCTGTCCACAACAAAAGGTCCATAACATAAAAAAATAAAAAATATGATAAAATTATAATATTACTGGTATTGTGTTGCGTATTAGATGTAAGAAGTGGGCACCACTGTGTTTTTGCAGGGAACTTGTGTTTTGTTTGTTTTTTTGCCAGTTGTTTGGAAACTATGTTGATTGTTAATGGTGTGTTGATTTTTTTGTATCCTTTTTAAGAATAATGTTACAGTTATAGTTGAAAGTTGAGAAGTTTTGATAAAAGAAGAATAATCTACAGGATCTAAGGTAACTATACACCTAAAGCTTTTAATTCAAACTAATTTCATAAAATTATGAAATGGATGAAAGATTAGTAACTCAGTAACTATAACGTGAGTTACCAAAACATTAATTTGTTTCTGTAACTTTTAGGAAATTGGACTCAGACATATGATTTTTTGTATTCTCTTCACAAATAACTCATTGATTGCAGAACTAATTTTTTTACATTTTTACAAAAAACAAAAATGTAAATTTAACGTACCTAAAAAATGTAACGTGAGTTACCAGAATGGTAACTCACATTACGGAGTTTCTTAAATAGGAGTTATTTCTTTAGTTGTTTCTTTATTCGAGAAATGATGTGTGCCAGAGTAATGAGAATGCCATCCCTGAAGCAAAAGTTATGTGTTTGAAGAGTGTTTCTGGACAAAATAACAAACTTTTCAAAATAGATGAAAATGACGTTACTTTTGTTAGTGTTAACAGGTTTTAAATGTACTTCCTTACCCAGAAATTGAAATGAAAGGTGGTAGGATGTACTAGAAGTTCAAAAGATCAGTTAATATTAAAGAGAAGTAAAAACAGTAAGGGTTTCCCATTATGAATTTAGAAACGTTTTAACCAGTATTATAAGACAGCCTACTATAAATTGTAGGATTAAAATAAATAGGCTACTTTTTCACCTTCTGTTTAAAACTTCTATTGCTTAAGACTAGTATTTTATAGTTTATAACAGGTATTATAAAATTTTTCTGTTATTCTGATATTTAGTAATAATAAAACTTTCCTAGTATTTCATATGTGTCGCTTAATTTGTTTGCCCAAACACTTCTTTTCTAAAATACTTCTATATAAAAAAAGGGCTTCAACATTGTAAAACAGATTGATAAATTGATTTGAGTAATGTATACAAATAATAATTATTTTATATAACTGTTTTCAGACTATTTTCCAATGAAGACAAAATGTAACGTGAGTTACCGTAACGTGAGTTACCGATATTGATATGGAATTTTAATAATAAAGTCTTCTACAGGCATAGGAAAATTTTGACAAAGTTATCATCTTCTATATAACACACACAGGTTGAATATAAAAAAAAATTATTATTGTAACTTTGAATCGGGAGCAGAAAAAAGCAATTGACTCCAAAGTAAATTTTGTACTGTCCCTTTTTTGTAACGTGAGTTACCGAAATGTTTAAATTATTATTTCAGTTGTGGACAACCCAAAAGCTTTAGAAAAAAATGATGGTAAAAGCAGATCATCATGCTAATACTAGGAAAAATTCCAATTAAAAAATGTTTTAACTTAGTGTTGTTATAATACAAAAACTATTAAATTTTGATTCACTTGGTAACGTGAGTTACCGTGGACACACCCTAAAACAGATTTTTTATGACAAGTCGAAATATATATTTTTTTAGACCGTCACAGAAACTCCAAGAACTGCAACTCAGGGAGGAAGAGAACATTTTATTGCACTCCTTAGAGTTCTACTGTGTATTAGAAATGAGGCAGATGCTTTACTTTATGGTTCTTTTTATACATAAGTAATATATGTAGTACCGAACATGGCATGCATTTGTATTGAAATATTACTATGTTCTACCAACTGAAATTTTTCCAAAAAAATATATGTTATAGAGTACTAAGAGACATTATTGAACAAAAAATGGTGGGTGTCACTAACGCGTAAGTGCCAAAAAAAATTTACTTAAATTTAAAAATTTAAAAAAATTAGTATAATAAAGGGATATAACGTTAATTTTTTTTATTACTTTGCCTAAGGTGGGTACACAATATATATTAAACTCAAATAAATCGGCTCAGTAATTTCGTCGAAAAAAAATTTTTTGAAAATTTTTGTCTGTTTGTGTATTCATAAACTATTAGCCTCGGAGGGTTGAAATTTGGTAGGAATGTATCTGGGGCTAAAAGAAGTATTATTTCCTATAAAAACAATTAATTTTGCCTCAAGGGTCGCTTTCCCTATTTTACCCGGCTATGCCTTTATTCAAAAAAATATAAAACTCAAGTGTAATACGGTAAGACAATTTAACGAAAAAAATAAATTAGTATAATTCATATTATTATTTAATATATTGTTACTATGGTTCTGAAATCAATTATATTGACCAATACGAATTTTTCTTTCGTTTTAATCGTGTTTACTTATACTGAAATGGCCAATAAAATGTTTTGTACCATTTTTTTTTCACTGTAAAAATCTGTCCTAAATTTTTTCCATGGTAAAAGTGAAAAAACTACAATATTCTTATGGGACTTGATACATATAAGTTAAATTGTCAAGACTTTACTGGTTACTACTTGCCGTTTCGGTATGAACGAGTTATTAATGCAGCACTAAAAATTCGAGTTTGGAGATATTTCAGTGGAGTAGATAGACATTCTATGAAGAAATTTTTAATTTTTTTAAAACATTTTGCTTCCACTGTTTTAAACAATAAACTTTGGTGGAAACAATAATAAATTAATTTGGTAAATACTTATTGAGAAATTATGATCTAGACTTCCCGAGAAATATATGTGTATCCACTAACTTTTAAGCATAATTGTCAAATAATAACAATTAAATTGTAAACACATTATGTTAATTTTCCCGACCGGTAAATAACACATGGGAATATCCAGTACATGTAACAAATTTTGATTTTTTATTCAATAGTAAATATAAAAATACTCCTCAATAAAATTTTATTACACATATAAATTATTAATTAGTAATTACATAGTTATTAGGTACATACCTACTAGACTAGAACAAACTTCAAACACAACAGAGCCGAGCGGACATGTTTTACTTGTAGCTTACAGTCAAGAATATTCTACTGTCCAATATATTTAACATAAAATATCAATTAAAATTGTCAAGTATGATTTAAGGAAAGTGATATCTGTCGACAATATTGTGGCCAGGAGACAGACCACACATTTACTACATAACTTTAACATTTTCATCACAGTCGTATCTTCATATAAAATATTTTCATATGTATATCAAAAGGAGCCCTCATTAAGAGTATTTAAAAATAAATATATATAACGCATGTTGTTATTATTGACCCACTTGTATATACATTATTATAAAACCAAAATGCGAAAGCTATTTTAATTAAGGGGGTATTCTAGTCTAGATGGCCAAATTTTAAGTGTTTTCCCAGGCGCAAAAAATAAAAAGCCTTAAACACTGTTACAATCTTCTTATGAAAATTGTGAAACATTACTACGTATGACAAACTTTCGTTTGCATTTAAACACACGCAGTATTCATATGTTCACTTATCGTTCAGCTAAACTGAAACTTTAAGCACTCGATTTCTTTGGTTAGTATGACCAAAATCCAAATGTAAATTAAAAATCATAAAGTGATTGTAAAAATTATCCGGATCGCCCGGGAATCAAACCCGGGGTCTCCCGGTAACTAGCCAGATGTCTTCGCCATTAGACCAACGATCCTGTGTTCCACAGCCACCCGAGCCAGACAATCGTTCAACCACTTATGTGTATTGGTACCCTCCAAGCCAGACAATCATTCAACCACTTATCTGTATTGTTAATGGCTTCGATTCCCGGCCGATCCAGATAATTTTTCAATCACTTTGTGATTTTTAATTTACTGTTACAATCGATTTTTTTATCAGTTTTTTATTACCATTTAAAAAGTACAAGCTTTTTTCCTATCGATTTGTTTAGTCTAATTTTTCCTTGAAATAATTAGACTTATACAGCCTATACGATAAGAACGGCGAGAGGTGAGAGTAGGGGCGCTATCCGTTTTTGGATCCTTAGGCCTGAGAAAGCTCTTTCGACACTCCGAAATTAGAAAACCTAGGAATATAAATTTTCATTTCTAATCCAGTAGCCTGTTCCTTTCCTATCTAATCTAAAATACCCCTGTCGCAGCATCTGCATAACATAGCGAATTTCCAAATCTTGGGCACTGGCGGATCTCATCTAAGACCTGTACCTATTTAAAATAGTTTAGCTTTCTAAGAGTAAAAGAATTTTCAAAATCGGTTGGGTAATTAGTTTTGGTATTTTTGGGGACCCAAGAACCCGAACGAATTTTGTGCAGCATAGTTGTATCCATCTAAAATAATTTAGTTCTCTAGCAGTGAGAAATTTTTAAGCATCGGTTCGATAGCTTATTACTGGCGTTTTCGGATCTGCAAGATCCCGGTGGACCGCATTAAAAAATCAGCTCGACCGTATATTCTAGGCGGACTTTATGTAATATATATATATATATATATATATATATATATATATATATATATATATATATATATATATATATATATATATATATATATTCAAAACCCGTTGTGTAGCATTCTACGCCGCATTTGCATCCGCAGGACAGTTGTGGATCTCAGATAACACAACCTGTACCTATCTAAAATAGTTTACCTCGGTAATAGTAAAAAAGTTTCAAAATCGGTCAGTTATTTTATTTTTGACACTTTTAGGTCCTACTGACACTTCAGACCTTACATAACGTAATGTATATGTATCTAAAATGGCTTAGCTCCCCAACAGTGAAAAAATTTTCAAAATCGGTCGGTTAGTTTATTTTTGACACTTTTGGATCCGATGGACCCTGGCAGACTTTACATAACGTAATCTATATTTATCTAAAATAGTTTAGCTCTGTAACAATGAAAAAATTTTCAAAATCGGTCGGTTAGTTTATTTTTACCACTTTTGGGTCCCATGGACCCTGGCGGACCCTAAATAACGTAATGTATGTCTATCTAAAATAGCTTAGTCCCGCAACAGTGAAAAAATTTTCAAAATCGGTCGGTTAGTTAATTTTTGACACTTTTGGATCCCATGGACCCTAGCAGACCTTACATAACGTAATCTATATTTATCTAAAATAGTTTAGCTCTGTAACAGTGAAAAAATTTTCAAAATCGGTCGGTTAGTTTATTTTTGACACTTTTGGATCCCATGGACCCTGGCAGATCTTACATAACGTAATCTATATTTTTATCTAAAATAGTTTAGCTCTGTAACACTGAAAAAATTTTCAAAATCGGTCAGTTAGTTTATTTTTGACACTTTTGGGTTCTATGGACCTTGGTGGACCTTACATAACGTAATTTATATTTATCTAAAATAGTTTAGCTCTGTAACAGTGAAAAAATTTTCAAAATCGGTCAGTTAGTTTATTTTTGACACTTCTGGATCCTATGGACCCTGGCAGACCTTACATAACGGAATCTATATTTATCTAAAACAGTTTAGCTCTGTAACAGTGAAAAAATTTTCAAAATCGATCAGGCAGTTTATTTTTGACACTTTTGGGTCCTATGGACCCAGGCGGACCTTACATAACGTAATCGATATTTATCTAAAATAGTTTAGCTCTGTTACAGTGAAAAAATTTTCAAAATCGGTCAGTTAGTTTATTTTTGACACTTTTGGGTCCTATGGACCCCGGCGGACCTTACATAATGTATTCTAAATCTATCTAAAATAGTTTAGCTCTGTAAAAGTGAAGAAATTTTTAAAATTGGTCGTTTAGTTTATTTTTTACAATTATGGGATCAGTAAATCCTGGCGAAACTCATTCAAGTCTACACTCTAAGAAAAAAATGTACCGTTTTACTATTATTATAGGAGGCAATTAAATGCCTTCTATAATGACAGTAACATTACAAACCGTAATGTACGAAGGTGAAAAATACACCATCATGGTGTAATTATTACTCACTCATATGTGTAGTTTTACACATGTCGTACGTAAAATTACGGTCCAGGTGTGTAATAGATTACGTTTTATTTGTGTATTAACTACACAACAAGATGTAATTTTACACATTCAGTTCGCAATAGTGCGCAGTTAAACGTAAAATTACATCATATTAATGTATTTTTAAACCACGCCTGTACACCTGAAAATGTAATTTTACACACTTATATAGTAATGTTTACACCCAGAAAAGTGTAATATTAATCCAACTGAATCACTCATTCTGATTCAATTCAACTGAATCAGTATGAGTGATTCAATTGTGCTGAAAAAAATAAACTGATTCAACTTAATTGAAAATAACGAATCAAAAAAGATTATTGATGGTTTTTTTACATAAATATTTATAATAATATGACGTATAGAATAATTTGGAATTATATACAAAAAGATTCGAGATGTTAAATATTTTGCTTATTATGTCTAAATTTCTATATAAGTGTGTCGTATGATAAAATAATAATTCTTTTGGTAAATTTTAAAATAAACACTCCAAAAAAGTAAGATTATAAAAGTTTTATTATGAACGTTTACTTGCTTTCATGAACATAGGTAATCTTTATTTTGCAGTGTAACTGCCAATTAAACTGGTCAAAATTTTGAGATATGACTTTTTTTTACAATGCTTACGTTTTGCAGACACAATTATTTAAGCAATATCTTATAAAAAATTTAATTGTAATTAGATTACAATGATAATATTAAAAACTTATGGATTAAAATTGTAGTTACATCATATCAAAAATATAGTTTAAGAAAATTAACTAAACAATACTTAAATATAAGAAAAACAATATTCTGCTGACTCTTGCCATTCTTAGAACTTCGCAGAAAATGCATGCTGTGCTTTCATAGATGTCTTCACCAATTCCAGTTTCTAAACAAATCAGAAAATAAGGGTTACTTAATTTTATAACCATTTTTGATTATTATTTTTTTCTTTTTTTAATAACTATTTCACAGCAATTTAAAATTAAGAAAATTTCGCTTTCGCTACAAAATTACTTCTAGGCTATTTTAATGAATGTACAGATATTAGATTTTTGATTAAAAAACTCACCAGCAAAGTGACCCGGCGTGCTTATGGCACTGGCACTTCCGAACTGGTAGACGGAGGGTTTGAATTCCGTAGCCGGTTATATGCTGGCGAAAGTTTTCTGCTATTTCCCATCATAATTCCAGATGAATATCGACATTATCCTCAAGAAGATGGTTGCAAACAGACACCTACCAAATCCTTATACCGCTTTTCTTGTCCTCCGCCCAATATTCTGCTGACTCTTGCCATTACTAGAACTTCAGGGAAAATGTAGGCTGCGGTTTCACATATGTCTTCACCAATTCCTTTTTCTAAACAAATCAAAAAATAAGGATTACTTAATTTTATAACCATTTTTGTTTATTTATTTTATTTATCTTTTTTCAATAAATATTTCACAGCAATTTAAAATTAAGAAAATTTCGTTTTTGCTACACAATTACTTCTAGGTTATTTTAATGAATGTACAGATATTAGATTTTCGATTAAAAAACTCACCAGCAAAGTAACCCGGCGTGCTTAGGCACTGGCACTTCCGAACTGGTAGACTCAGGGTTTGAATTCCGTTACCGGTTATATGCTGGTAAAAGTTTTCTGCTATTTCCCATCGCAATTCCAGATGAATATCGACATCGTCCTTAAAAAGATAGTTGCAAACAGACACCTACCAAATCCTTATACCGCTTTTCCTGTCCTCCGCCCAATATTCTGCTGACTCTTGCAATTACTAGAACTTCAGGGAAAATGTATGCTACGGTTTCACAGATGTCTTCACCAATTTCGATTTCTAAACAAATCAGAAAATAAGGGTTACTTAATTTTATAACCATTTTTGCTTATTTATTTTTTCTTTTTTCAATAACTATTTCACAGCAATTTAAAATTAAAAAAATTTCGTTTTTGCTACACAATTACTTTTAGGTTATTTTAATGAATGTACAGATATTAAATTTTTGATTAAAAAACTCACCAGCAAAGTAACCCGGCGTGCTTAGGCACTGGCACTTCCGAACTGGTAGACTGAGGGTTTGAATTCCGTAACCGGTTATATGCTGGTGAAAGTTTTCTGCTATTTCGCATCGTAATTCCAGATGAATATCGACATCGTCCTTAAGAAGATGGTTGCAAACAGACACCTGCCAAATCTTTATACCGCTTTTCTTGTTCTCCGCCCATATCATCATGAAAAAGTTGAGAAATAATGATGTGAGTGACGTCCGTTACATACCATTGTCTAAAAAACGAACGTTAAATTCCATTATTATTATTACCATTGTTATTATTACTTAAAAAACTCGATTTCCATACGTCGCGTCGTTTCAATTTAAACCTGTTATGAATTTATATTACTGTAAAGCAAAAAAAAAAAAAAAATCGTTAAGTGCGTGTTCTTGACACGCACTAACAAATAAAGGTCCCGAGGCCGGACCTATCGATTTCGATGAAACTTAAATATATTGTAGAATACTAAAAACTAAGGGACACGTATTTTTTTTTATCTGCGGAAAAACGGTTTGAAGGGGTGAAATCGCCCTCCAAAAATTGGGGTAAAAATTTAATTTTTCAAATATCTCGAAAACAGTAAGAGATAGAGAAAAAGTTTAAATTGGCGATATTGCTCTTTTTTAAAGAGCTATCTATTGCTATGCAGTTTGTTCATATTACATCAACAGGAGTGGTTGGGGGTTAAAATTTGGGGGTTAATTTTGCAAAAAGGGGGTGAAAAATAAACAATATAAAAATTTTGTTTACAGATTTGAAATCTACGTCAAAAAACCTAATTGACCTGTTTTTGCTCAATGCCCTAATATTAAGTCTAGGGGTAGTTAACTAGAGGGTGACTCTGTCGAATAGTCGTACAATTTGGGTATTTCAAGGAGTTCTTCATGGAAAATAGCTTAAGACAATTAGAATAACGTAGAAATGAAATTCTCGAATTCAAAATTGAGTTTGAGCAACATTGGAGAGGGGGTGAGTCACCCTCTTAAATTACATACTAGTTTATATACACTAATTTTTGCTATTAACACACTGATAGTGGGTAAAATAATGTCACAATAAGTGGTTCTGAAGTTGGACTATCATATGTAAGGTCTTTATTAGGTTTGTTTTTTAATGGATATTATAGTTTTCCTTATCGAAAATTATCGATACCGAAAATTACATAACCTCAGCTAAAATAACGAAACCTAATAAAAACCTTACATACGATAGTCTAACTTCAGAACGATCTATTGTGACATTATTACCCCCTGTCAGTGTGTTAAAAGATATCTGAATTGTAGATAATGTTTTAATTTTCACAGAAATTGAGAGCCCCACAAAATAAATTATTAGTCAAATTGTAAAATAAACTTTTATCAAATTACATAACTATTTGTATGAAGCAAAATTAAAAAAATTAACTTACCTGAAATATTTTAAATGTATCATCAGGACAGCATTTTGGAAACAAACAAATTTATATTACAGTATTCTTTGCACATTATTCCAGAATCCATTTTACACAATGCATATAAAAAAAACAAAACATCAGTACACCGCTATAACACTGTTTTTGTAACATATTTAAAGATTAATTTATCATACACGTAATTATATTAACTATATATTATATCCTATCAAAAAATACTTTTGTTTAATTCAGCTAATTTGAACACATAATTTTTAACCTTTAAGAATATTACTTATGTACGTATAAATATTACAGCAATTCAATAACAGATAATTTTAAAATACACAAAATCATATGCGCGCGCATGGGTTTTGCTATTTAGTGGTGTAAAAGTAAACCAAAAGCGTTGTAAAAATCCAAAGTTACACCTTTATTTGTGTAATGTTAAAAAAAAACAGTAATTATACACAAATTATATAAAAATACACCAATTTTTTCATATTACACAAATAATAGTGCATATTTTCAGAGCGAGGAGTAATTTTGCTCTAAATTTAAGTTATTTTACACGTTTTTGACCCTTTTTTCTTAGAGTGTAGTACTCTAACAGTAAGAAAAGATTTCTAAGGATCTCATATAATTTATGGCAGTTCGTAAGCTTCTTGCGGACATCATTTAATTAATTAATTCAAATACTTTAACTTACTAACTGTGAAAAAATTTTTAAAATCGATTGGTTAATTAATTTCTGGCCTTTTTAGGTCCCGAAAACCTTGACCTCACATAAAATACCTTAAATCCTTTTGAAATGGTTTAATTTTTTAACATTATTAATTATTAGTGAAAAAATTTTCAAAATCGATTCAAAATATTTTTCCGTACATACATATGTACATTGTACATATTTTGTTTTTTTTCATATATTTAATAATATTATATCATAACATAATCTTCAATTTCTTGTTTACTTAAAAATTCAATAAAGAAAAAAAAATTCTTCATTACATTAGCTTAGAAAATCTGTTTAATTTACATTTTTTAACATGAGATAGAACCATGCTAATTATAATGCAATAAATGAGAAACAAAACCCTATACATGTATGTGTGTTATATCACATATATGTGAACAGTTTTCACTTGTTCTCACAAAATTCTTTAATAAAAAAGTGAAATATTTTTATATTTCATAAAGAACTGAGATATAAATATAAATTACTTATTAGACTAACAAAGAAAGAATAAAAGTGAAAATTTACATTTTCTCGAAAACTACTTAACATAGAAAGAAAATTATAAGAACATTTTCTTCATAATTTTTTTTTCCTTTTCAACGATGTAAAAATCGAACTGTCTTATGATAAGATCGAATGATAAAAAATGGCCAGAAAACCTATTTCTGGGCATCCGACGTGTCTGGCTAACGAACTTAGCCAAGCCAATTCAGAATCCAGTCCGCACACAAAATTTCATAAGCGTTAGACGTTTCGTTCGAGAGTTATCGTGGGAACACATAAATATATATATATATATATATATATATATATATATATATATATATATATATATATATATATATATATATATATATATATATATATATATATATATAAATTTTAGTGAATATCATTTTCGTATTCTAGGGACCTCAAAACAGATTTCTGCCATAGTCCCGGACTCAGATTGCGTCATGACACCTATTGTAATAGCTGAATTTCGAGTTTTCGAAATTCGCTAAAATAAATATCGTCGAACGCAGATAATATATATCTGTTAATATCAATTAATATTGAGATGATACAGTAAAAAATAAATAAATAAATAAATAAATAAAATAAAATAAAACAAAAAATATATTTTAACGACCATATGTACGTTAGAAAAGTTTATTGGTTACTGGTTACTATAGAATAAAATTAAATATTGAATTTCAACTATGAACCGGGACGAAGAAGATAACAGTTTCGTTTCGGTTAACGGTTTTTAAAAAAAATAATTTTGCTCCAGTTAACTGTTACTTTCCGGCAAAATCAATCGGTTTTACCGGTTTTCAGTTACGGTTACGGTTCGGTTCGAAGCCTTGTTTATAGATGAGATCGAAATTGATTCACAGAACTATTGAATACGGCTTTAATTAAACAGCTGGACCGATCTTAATAAAATTTTATCAAAATAAATTTTGTTATTGAAATATGAATAAGTTTACTTTAGAGTCGTTGAGCGAGCCAAGCGATGTACTATAAAAAACTGTTGTAGAAAATTTTGTATAAAATTTCAGAACATCAAATTTAAATGGATATGTGCTCAAAATTGTCCATCAGTGGCACCAAATAGATTCCAAATTGAACAGTTGAAGGAATTTTTGACAGAATTTTATTCAAATATTGTTGAAAGCTCTGGAAAAAATTAAAGTGAAGTAAAATTGTCCCCTAGAAAAGCCTAAAATAGAAATACTTCTAAAACTATTAACATGGGTATCTACATGACGGTGCGGAAATTAGCCATGCTTTTGAAATATGAATATGGTTACTTTAAGGTCGTTTGACGAGCGGGGCCACGCAAAATAATTAATTGATTATGTACAGAATTTCCGAATATCTAATTTAAAATTTAACCAATATTTTTGACTCTAAATTCAAATAATTTTATGCGAGTGAAACCGCGGGTCGCAGCTAGTTCTTAATATTAAGATCGATAGATTGTGTTTACATGATATCATTTCTACCAGATTCTTAAGGGGAAAACAATAAAAACCAAATGTGACAAAAACAAATATAATTTTATTTTTCAAAAGAAAAAAAAATACACATACAATAACCTAAAAAGTAGTTTTTTTTAACAAGACTGAAATTAGACGATAATCAATCATATTTCATATTTTCTATCATAAAAGTAGTATAATTATGTTAAAAAAATTATGTTAAACGTTAAACATGAAATTATATTCTTTATTCCGAAAAGTTATATTCTTTTTTCTAACAATAAAAATTTCTTTTTTCTGAAAATTTTTTGCCATTGTATAGGTGAAAATATCTAAACTTGGTCATGAACAGATGAAATAAGAGGTACAATTTTATATCACTATAGTTACTCTAATACAAAAATAACAATTAGAAAAAGAGACAGAAAATTTTGGTATTCCACGTCTTTTTTTGATAAATTTGTTGCACTTGTTTAATAACGTCAGTTTTATGACAACGCGAATTGCATTATAATTTAGATTTAAAAAACAAACATGTATTGTTTAAACATTGTAATTTGGATGCCTGACATGAACATTTTAAAAAGCCTTGTCCTTTAAATAACGATTCTACGGAAACTGCTTCTCGCAGTGATAAAAATTTATCAAAATTTACTTGGCTTAATTGAAGAAAATTTGATCGACGCTTTTTTTTATGTTAGATTTATTAAACCAAGTTTTTATAATTTCTCCTTTCGTTCCAACTTGATATACCCCGTTTTCTACTTTAATAATTACTCCGATAAGATTGAGTGGATCATCTGGATTTTGATCTATCTTATCAACTTTAATTAAAACACAGTCACCACTATTTAAATCTGGTAAAATTTTTTTAGTGACAGCTATCATTTGTCTTGCTTGAACTTTCTGACCCTCATAAGCGTCCTTCTGATGAGTATTGATAGATTCGTTGGCAATCGACAATTTTCCGCACTTATTGCATAATATACTATATCCCAACTGTTCCCCCAATCGCATGTACCTACTGTGTTCCATTGTGGGTCAATTTATATAAGTAGCGACATACTGTTTATTATTATTATGCTTATCCCAAGAATAATACAAATTCGTTAAAATCTTTAAAAACATACAAAAAAGTATATTCGAAGACTTTACTAATAGCTATAAAAAGTATAATTTGCAGTCGAATAAGACAAGGTTAATTGCATAAATTCAGTTAAATGAAGTTGACCAAATACAAAAGCAAAATTAAAGAACAGAAAATTACAACAAATTGTTTAATATGACAATAATTTAACTTAAATTCCAATATTTTTAATGCTCTATTCTGGTTCATAATAAATTATCCTGAGCCCTGAAATTAGTTTGACTCCACGTGCAGTGAAAAATTAATTTGAATAACTTACTTTCACTCACCCTATATCTAAAATACTTTGATTGTTAAGATAACAGAGATCATTTTACAAATAAAAATATATTAACATTTTTCCAATATGTACCAATCATCACAAATAAATAAATATATAAATAAATATTTCGTCAACAGTTTAGCTACCATTAAATGTCAAATTTTAATGATTGATACGACATGTGATTGACAGATTTCGTAAAAAGTGTAATGTAATACAATAATATTTGACAACTTAACTTTAATACTCTGCTTGAACATTTCAATTTTTTATATATAATACTTATCAACTCTAATACTTACTTATAGTGTTACAACAATATGACATACTAACTGTATACTGATTTAGTGACACGTGCAGTATGTAACAGATTTAAAAGATTTATTATAATTACCAAAGTACCAAAAAAATTCCTTTGTTACATTCAAAACGATTGTTCTATATTTTGAACCAAAAATTGCTAATTTTATTTGTACAAATCGAAAAAAAAGTGTCGCAGCTCTAGAATCTTTAAAAGATTATTATAATACAGTTAGCTTGATTTTTCAACTAAAATATGTAAATCATTCAATAGTTATTTATGCAATAAGTTGCAAAATAAAGGTGTTTTTTTCACGAGTCGTAACTCGAACAGTTTTGATATTTATCGGTTTCTTTCAGAAATAACTTCATAATATATAAAACTGCACAGCATTTACCCACGGCTTTGCCCGCGTGGCGGTAGTATTGTCAAGAGTATGGACACACCTTGACTCAAGGTGTATCCATACTTTTGACGACGTAGTATGTGCTGGAACCTGCTCAGCCCATCCACTCGTGGCTTTTGAAATTATAACATCTAGTTCAAACGTATAAAATGTACTTTCATTTTCCCACAGAAATAAAATGTTTTTTCAGGGTAAAAAGTAGACAACATTGTTTTAACAATATGCAAAGTTCGAATGAAGTCAGTGATCCTTTTTTTATCGTTTTAAATATACATATTTTCCCACGAGAATAAGACTTCTCACAGGATTCAGATATTTTCTCGGGGTAGAGAATAGTCTGTGTCCCTTTCTATCCCCGCCGTAAATAATATGAAATGTTTAAAATCAATCTTCCATTTTTTAAAAGTCAGTTGTCATTATTAACTTCTGTCATTTTAAATACATTTTCCCTCGGGAATCAGATACTTTCTCGGTATAAAAACATATTTTTATCGCTGTATATCGTTCTATCTGCTAACACACGGAGTTCGAACAAACTCTAAGAATGTTTTTTTGTTTCATTTAAAATATATTTTTCCACAGAAATGAGATTTCCCACAGGAATAAGATGTTTTTCCAGGGTAAAAAGTCGCCTATGTTCTTTTCCAACCCCTCTGTTTACAATATTCGAAGTTTGAGATCAATAATCCGCTTTTTAATAGTCAACTGTCATAATTGTCATAAATTTTCCTTCGAGAATGTAATATTTTCCCGATTTCCCGGTTAAAAGATGGCCTATAACCATCTCCGTCTTCCAAGCTATGTCTGTGCAAAGTTTCAAGTTGACTGGTTAAGTAGTTGAAGCGTAAAAGCAAGTCAAACAAACAAACAAGCAAACAAACAAACACTCAATTTCGCATTTAGGGTAAAAGCCCCCATTATGGAACGGTATCTAATACTGGAACAGTTTTGACATTTACATATTTATTTCTTTAATTAAGTAAGGAAACATTAAATGCGAGGTGAATTTAAATTGAAAAACCATCATTCATAATAATAATTTTTGTTATCAGACGTTTCTTTTATAGAAATAACTTCATTAATATGTAAATGTTCATAATTAGATACCGTTCCAAAAAGGGGGCTTTTACCCTATATAGTATTAGTGAGGATAAGGATTAGGATTTACACATTAAGCAATGAATTTTTAGCAATTGTAAAATCACCAGCATACCATACCATATTAATTTCCACATTTCTAATTATAAAAACGACAGACTTCCATTTAAAGTTTCTTCTCCTGTTTCGACCCTCTAAGGAATGAATTTTTAAAAGCACTGAAACTTTTTTGTTCAAACCAGTAACCTAACACCAATTTCCATATTTCTAACTCAAAAAATTACAGATTTCTATGAAAATTTTCAGCCCCTATTTTACCCCCTTAGGGGGTGAATTTCCAAAATTCTCTTCTTAGTGTTCATCTACGTTATATAAGAATCCCTGTTCAAAATTTCACAGTATTTCTAAGCCCAGTCAGTCAGTCAGTTTTGATTTATATATATATATATATATATATATATATATATATATATATATATATATATATATATATATATATATATATATATATATATATATATATATATATATACCTACTCTTTATTTTCGACCGCCCACGTTTCTATCCGTATACCTTTTGCCGCACGCAAATGACGCAGTTATCAACGTCCACTACTACCTCTACAATATTTCTGCTCAATTTTCGTCATAATTATCCTTGTAAGAACCACCTCTTTTTTGAAGTCAGTTAAAAACAGAGAAACCGACCTCGATTTAGGAAGTTACAGAAATTCTCAAATCATTACTTTTCTGTATAATATAAATTGATGTATCTATGCTATAATTATATTAAAAAGTTTCTTTCCAGTGCTTCCACCATAATTGATGTGAGTATGATTCCACTATTTTATCTAGTAATTAGAAATCAGCATTAGTCAAGATGAAAAATGGAATCGATTTATTTAGAAGACGTTGTCGAAAAATGACTCCACTTACAATCTTACATGGTTCATTATTTGTTACATCATATTGTTATGTAACTAGTAACTACATACGTATGTAATAATTTTTATTATTTATTATGTGTGTATAATTTACATCATTAAACAAATATATATCTACATGATTATATGCACTTAATATGTATACATATATTAGCACACGTACACTCCGTTCAATAACTATAGCACACTTGTAAAAATAAGTGATAATGCGGGGAAAAAAAATTTAAACCTCTTTAATTGTAAAGTATTTATTAATGTAAAAATATAATTATGTGTATTTAATTAAAAAAAAAAAATTAACCATTATAAAATATAAAATTAGTGCTTTTCGTAATTTAACTTGTTCAATAACTATAGCACATTAACATATTTTCGTATTAATTTAATTTGTAATTTAAAATTTAATAATTAATTGAGTTCCCTTGTTTTCGAATCACTTCATATATTCTATCTTTCATCGATAGCACTAATTTTTGAAACAAATTTACGTCCAACTTGTGCCACTTTGAACTAATTGTGTTCGTTAATTCTTTCACCGTATTAAACTGCCGCCCATTTCTATATACGGCTCGTGATAATTGAGCCCACACGTTTTCCATTGGATTTAGGTCAGGGCTGCGTGAAGGCCACATCAGCAGTTCAATATTATTGGCAGAAAACCAATCCTTCATGGCCTTGGAACAATGGACAAAAGCATTATCTTGTTGATATATCCATTCGGGGCCAGCAAGTATTTCCGCAAATGGTAAAAGATACCTTTCTAAGACATCTTGGTATACTACTGAATTAATTTTTTCAGTTACAAAAGCTATGTCAGTTTGTCCATTAAATGACATAGCTCCCCATACCATTATTCCGCCACCACCAGACTGGCGTTTAGAGAAAATTTCTTCTTCTTTACGAAGATCGTGCCAATAATACGAATAGCCATCGGGACCATCTAAACAGAATCTCTTCTCGTCTGAGAAAATTACCGAAAGCCATTTGTCGCCAAAATCCATGTATTTCCTTTCAAAATTTAAAGGATCTATTTTATGCTGTTTAGATAATGGTGGCCTACGCAATTTTTTCTTATGTACTATATGTTGTGAACGTTTCACAGCATTCCATATTGTAGTTTTTGAAACATTCAACTTTAATTTAGCTTTTACTTGCGCGAGAGATAAATTTTCCCGTGTTATCAAGCGACAAATTTGTCGTTCTTCTCGCTGCGAAAGAATTTTTTTGGGTCCTCCAGTACGTTTAGTCCCGTAAGTCTCGATATTTTTAAAAAAATTAGTAATCACCTTCCTCGATCTTCCAATTCTTCTTGCTATTTCGCTAACAGACTTATTTTCTTCTTGAAAAGCGATTATTTGTCCTTTCTCAATTTCCGTTAAATATTTTCCGCGAGGCATTTTTTTAAACAGAATAAAAATCAACTTACGCTACCCAATGCTTTTTTAAAAATGTACGATAAAACAAAATTAAAATGTAATTAAGTATTCATTTAAGTATTTGCTGCAAGATAAGCAAATTGGAGTTTATTTTATAATCAGTTGTGTATACTGTGCTATAGTTATTGAACATGTAATTTATGTGTTTTCATATTTTTGTTTAGTTTATGCAGTGTGACATTTTTTTAGGGTATAAAAATTATGTTCTATTTATTATACACATTATAGTTAATAACTACATTTTATAGAATAGGAACAAGTAAGTTTCTATTTTATAAAAAAGCGGTTTTGTAAAGTGTGCTATAGTTATTGAACGGAGTGTACCAAAGCTATTTATCAATTTAATTGTTTTCTTTTAAAGTATGTATATATACTCGTATTATATATATTGTTATTGTGATGTGATGTACATACTCATTTAAAATCCATTTAGTGTTATTTAATTTATTTTATTAATTAATACGAACGTAGAAATTTATTTTAAATATATATTTTATGGTAATTTAATATGTGGTCCATTATACTGTTATATATACATACATATTATGCTTGGGTTACATTTTCACTGGCGTCTAGCCTACGATAATGCGTTAATAAGTGCGATAACGATAAGAAAAGAAAACATTACTTATAGCAGGCAATTAAGAATTTATTCCGATGTGTATTATATGAGAGTGTGTTTATTTTATTATTTAAATTGTTTGATTTGAATAAAAATCGAAGACTTTTCCTGTTAGGTCTAACATCGATTGAATACGGAAAATTCCGAAATGTGATTCGGAGGATTACACACGTTTGTCATTTATCCAAAATGATACGCCTGCTATTCGTCCACTAGTCGGGGTCGGCGTGACCATATAGGCGAATAAGGCGACCACCTAGGGTGCCAGAAATCGTAGAGCGCCAAAAATCTGCCTATTTTTGTTAACAAAATTCACTTTCTAGACAGTTTTAATATTTATGTATTTTTGTGTCAAAAAGGTTGATCGGATTCATTGTATCCAGAAAAGTACATTAAGAAAGGGATCAGTCAATCTTTTTTTTTTTCTTAAATTATCCCCTTTTATGATTTTTTATTAAAATATTGTTTTAATGCTCAAAAAAAGTGTCAATGTTTATCTGCATTACATGGTTGGCCAAGTGGTTGGAAAACCACATTTCATATTACACGATCTTATGTTATTCCAGGCAGTGATGGAAATGACTCCAGGCTGCAAGAACGATACAGTTCATGACGCAAGGAAGACTGGTAGGCTTGGTGTCAATATCAGTTGAACAAGAACTAGTGCAAACCGCTGTCTTTAATGAACTACCCGACTAGAAATTTTAATAAGGTCCAGACAAGGACCTTATCAGGCGTGCCTTACATTCTGATGAGGTCCAGATCAGGATTACCGTATGAGGTCCTTATCAGGTTTGTCACGCAAAACAGTCATCAGGTCCTTACCATGACTACCTTATCAAGTCCTCATTAGGACTAGTATATCAGATCCTTATCAGAATAACCTTATCAGATCCTAATTAGGAAAACCTTATTGAATCCTAATCAGGCTGTTCTCATCGGGTTAGCTCAATGTTAAATTATACATACAGTATTTATACTTCAATGTAAAAGATGTAAAATAAGTTCAATGTTAAATGTAACCAGTGTTGCCAATTCTTAAATCTAACTGATCGTGGAATTTATAAAAAAATACCGTAGATTTTCAGAAATTATGTTGTAATTTATATTTAAAATACGGTAAAATTACCTTGTTTTTTCAGTAGGACAATAAAGGTCAAAATTGAGAAAAAAATTTATATTATTAATCTGCATCAGATAGTATAATTGCTAAGTCATCATTTTTGTACATATCGATATTATGCTTCTGAATCATAACGTTTGTGGAGTTAAAGTCAATACACAGTTTTTACGAGCCATTGTAAAACGCCTCCTACGACAAAAGATTTTCTATGATGGATTTCGTTAGGAGCTTATTACGCTTTTGCAAACAAACTAAATTAAAACGTTCTAACAATAAGTATTCATCTAAAATCAAATACGTTAGTTACCCATCGAATTCGTTCGCATATCTTCAAACTCATTGCACATTGTTAGGAGAAATTTTGAAAAAAAAAGTGTTTTCATTAAAATAAAACCAAAATACCCTTACGAAAGTAACTAAAATTCCTGAAATTTAAAGTTAATCGTAAATAATCATATAGTAAATATCATAATTATTTACAAGTTTCTATATTATAATATTAAGATCGTCAATATTACCGTGTTTTTTGCTACCGTAATTGTAACCCTACCGTAGGTGGTAGATTTATGCTGATTACCGTGTTTCTAAGGTAATTACGGTGTAGTTGGCAACACTGAATGTAACGTTTCGTGTTTGTGTTAAGTGAAAATATTAACAGAAACAAAAACAGATTTAACAGAAACAAAATGTTAACCTGTTTTGAACAGCAAGGAAGTAACACAAGATTTGTGGACAGCAAAAGAATGCTATAACTACAAGTATCTTACTTACGTTGGAATATATATGTACCCAAATGTATATAATAAAAAAGGTGAGAGTAGTTCTTATTATTAAACAAAACCGAAAAATTATAAGTTTTTTCAGTTATTGACGAATATAATTTTATTAAACGTTTAAAAATGAAACAATTTTGTTACATTTTAAGGTTATTTTGTTACAGATTCGGTTACAAAAAAATTATGTAAGCTTACATGAGATTGTATTATATAATATAGTAAGTACAAGTAAGGTTATCCTGACATGGACCTGATAATGTTCTGAGTATAATGACCCGATAGAAAATTTGTTTTTTACGTACGACTATCCTGATATGATCCTCATAAGGCTCTGATCATGATAACCTGTTAAAAAATATTTTTCTTACAAGTAAGTTTATCCTGACATGGACCTGATAATGTTCTGAGTAGGATAACTCGATCGGAAATTTATGTTTTTTACATAAGGGTATCCTGTTATGATCCTGATAAGGTGCTGATCATGATAACCTGTTAAAAATATTTTTCTTACAAGCAAGGTTATCCTGACATGGACCTGATAATGTTCTGATTATCCTTATATGATCCTGATGAGGTTCTGATCAGGATAACCTGTTGAGAAATATTTTTCTTACAAGTGAGGTTATCCTGACATAAACCTGACAATTTCCTCATTAGGTTAACCCGATGAAAAATATTTTTTTTTTCAAAGAAGTTTATCCTGACCTCATCCCCATAAGGACCTTATCAGGTTTTCCCTATTAGGGATTACCTTATCTAAACCTGATAAGGACCCGATGATACTTTCTGCAAATAAGGAAAAATTTCTAGTCGGGTAGTTCTTATATTTCCAAAGCTTAAAAATAGGAAAAAGTAGACTATAATCTTCAGTTTTTTGTTGTCTCTTTTATTATAATTTGTTTTCTCTATCTTTTTGTTTTCTTATCCTTTTTTATTAATTATGTATTTGTAAATAGATAAACATTAAGTACTGATTTAATTGTGACTGTGTAAAAAACTTTTACACGTTAAAAGTTATATGACTTTTAACTGTTATTATGTCTAAATAAGTGTTTATCAAATTCGCAGGCGCCAAAAGATATTTCATCTAGGGCGCCAAACAACTTTGCGCCGGCTTTGTTAGTAGCACAGTATTCGTCAATATTTTTCAGTAGTATGCTATTTATGGAATATTTGTTCAATTGTAAATTTTTTTATTTACCAGGATTATAACAATCAAAAATATACAGTGTCTATAGTAACTAATCTGTAACTGAATATTTTTCTATTAGGCTTTTAATAATTGGTGTAAAAAACACAACAGTAAATTTAATACAATCATATCCATTCTATTATATAAAATTGTGAATTCGTCGCGTCTGTACAATAAAAATAATTTAAAAAAAAAAGAAAAAAACTATTTAGAAATATTACTGGGGTCGAATAAAAGCCAAAACAACAGTTTCTACAATTTTCGTTTGTCTGTTTGCCTGTCTATTATCTCATCTACTACTGCATGGATCTCAGTGCGATTTTTACTGGCCTAGGATCCAGATTACATTAATAACTGGTCGTAAGTAAAGCTATATCAATCACGGGAGTTGAGTTATACTTCATTGGTTATGTCAAAACCCATACTCATCACATGAAATTTTCGATCGTGTTGTCACTGACGTATCTCTAGGGTCCATAGAGTATACGAATAACTAATCGTAATAAAGTTATCGTCGCGGGAAGTGGGAACTGAGATACGTTTAACTCATCATAACCCAAAATATGATTAATTATACGTATTAAACATTATTTTTATAGGATGTTTACCTCGTTAATAAATTGTCTATAAATATGCGGTTTAGCAATTTAGGAACTAATCAACACTTAGCTCTTTGGTATTATAAAGTCACATAAGAGATAGATTTACCCTCGTGCGAATAGCCAACATAAATTTAAAAATACCCCTGTCTCAGCATCCTGCATAACATAGCGAATTTCCGTTTATAAAAGTTAGTTTTTCTCGGAAACTAGTTGATATAGAACAATAGTTTAAAGACCTTTTTTATGTAATTTTTCCTCCCCTTTTAAATGGTGTAAAAAATTTTCGCAAAAATTGTTGATTAAGTGGAAATTTTGGCAAAAAACTAATTTTTTGCAAGAACAAAAACCATGTTCCTGGCATCCGATATGTCTGGTTAACGAACTCGTCCAACGGTTTGGAAGTTCCAATATTTTCACCAAATTTCGTAAACCTAGGACATTCCGTTCGAGAGTTATCGTGCGGACATATATATATATATATATATATATATATATATATATATATATATATATATATATATATATATATATATATATATATATATATATATATATTTACAATTTCGAGATTTTTCGAACCTTTAAAAATTCATATCTCTAAAAATATTAACTTTATCGTTAAAAGTCATAGGACCTTTTTTATTTGTATTTCAATAAAGAATACAATAAAAAATTGTCCGGTTGAAAAATACTTAAAGGTATTTTAAAGGTAGGGGACACATACTTGTGAGCGCACGAAATTAACAATTAAAAAACAGGTATAAACAATGAAATTTTTTTAAATCTCTATTAAGGATATTATTAACTATTGTATAAAGAATTAAAAAAAATTATTTATATTTCATTTTTTTTTTTTAAATATATTTTTCATGGGTCAAAATTACCCAAATTTGAGATTTTTCAAACCTTTAAAAATTCATATCTCGAAAACTATTAACTTTATCGTAAAAAGGACCTCTTTTATTTGTATTTCAATAAAGAATATAAAAAAAATTTGTCCGGTCGAAAAATAACAATTCCTTGCAATTGTATAAAAAATTTCGGTTTAAACAATATGGCCCCGGGTTGCCCCCTGGCAACATGCATTTATATCATCAGTAGGGCAATGTCAACAGGATCGCATAAAAAAATTGGAGTGGAATAGTTTTCGGTACTCATGCGCCAGTACCTCCTGTACTAACTAACTAATATACTAATTATTAATAGGATTAATTAAAATAGAGCACGATTCATCAATTTTAAAATTTCGCCAATTAGCAATTTTTTAGTTATTTCCATAGAACACTAGAAGCAAACTAAAATCAAAAAAGTGTGAATCGCTTGGAGTCATTTGTTGGTCTGTCACAGCTTAAGGTATTTAGTCATTCGGTGTCGGTCACCGAGTGTACGACAATTGTTATGTATTATTAGAACCATTATTACTCAAACTGCGCACGTTGCTCTGTTCGCTAATACGTGTTATGTAGTTGTTTGTGTGACCATTCACACACATGCAAACAACAAACCCATACGACTACAAATAGTATCTAGACAACATAGTGGGGAAAAGTGGAAGCGATTTTTTGTCTGCGCAGGTATCAGTAGTATAGAGATAGCAGTGTTTCCTGTGTTCTCTGTGGTTATTTTGATATGAACAAAAGATAGTTGTCGGAATTTAATGAAAATTTAGTTAGGTGTTAATTTCGTTTTATGCGTTGAATAAAACCGATCCGGAGTCAATATTATCATTACTTGTTTTTGAGATATGTGAAACGAAAATTGAATTTCACAAATGTACTTATATGTAAGTAGACACGACAGGAAATTAACTGAGATGTATGCAAAAACGTATATTAAAACGGTTCAGTCATTTTTAAGGTAATTTCGATATCTATCAAACAGATGTGTTTTATAAACCATAAGCCAGTGAATTGATTTATTTTACCCACTATACTTGCGCAAATGAAGCAACTAGCAAGATTTCTCATTTCAAAATCGTTTAGTTATAGATACACACACAGAGAGGGACAGATAGACATCATCTAATGATAGTGTAGAATTCTAACGCCTTCAGAAATCAGAGAAATCAGATTCTGCAAGGATTCTTTTCCTTATACATCCTGATCAGATAGAAATGCAATTATATTTCTATCTCTTTTTAAATACAAATTCAGAATTTATACAGGACACAGGTTGATAACTATGACTTGCGATTTCGATGTGTATAGAAGTCAAATGTATATGATAATTGTTTGCAATACATTTTAGTGCAAAATATATAATCAGTTTCAGTAATCAGTAGTTATACTTTTATAAAAAAATAAGTGTATTTCGTATTAAAAATATATTTCATATTTAATACATGAAACGTCTTGTATACAAATTATATATTCGTAGTACATGCTTAAAAGGAATAAAATATATATTTCTTTTTTTCTTAAAAAGAGTATGAAATATGTTTCTTTCTTTCTCGTACGTGTATTATAAAAAGAATCCTTTTTGTCTTTCTTGAAAAATTGTCTTTCTTGAAATATTTCTCTGAAAAGTGAGAATAAAAATATTTCTCCATGTACCTCATCATGCAAAGATATTACACTTGGCGTAAACGATACAGACGGTTGAGATACCATTGCGCATCATGTACAAGTTATAGTGGGAGAAAATGTCAAACATTTTGAATCGTAGTACAGTAACGCTCAACGAATGGTATATTATCCATTGTATTTTGTGCAAATAGTTGTGCAGTAGTTATACTGAGTTTTACCATCTTGTCGTTTGTTTCATAATTGTTTTAATATTTGATTTTGATATAAAATAATATTTTTGAATAAAAAATTTAAATTTTGAATTCACTTCTTATACTGAACATAAAATTATTGAACGTCAGTACCATTTTTGTGTCCATTACGGTACTTTTTGTACATATTTACGTGACAAGGAAAATAATATGTATATATGCGCAGTACATTCTCTCTCAGCCGCGTGTATCGTTACCGTCAGTTATACTAATGTTTAAACACTTATTAAATTGGGCATCAAACATTGCGTTAACCACAGTTGTGGCCCAAGCACTATAATAATTATAATATAAAACTAATGGTGCTATTTACAACATAGATAGGTACATATTAAGTGTGTACGCATATCTGAAAATATATCTAATTTATTATAATTACTGTAATTACTTATTATGAAAGTTCTTTTTTTAATTAAAATTTACAAAAATCAATGTTTTAACACCTTTAGTAAAATCTGATAACGTTTTATATACACGAGTAATTAATAAAAAAATTTAAAATAAATTAACTTCTTAAAAATTAAAGTTGAAAACAAATTTAATGTTTTTAAATAAAAAGTTTAAAAAAAATATCCTCAAAGAAATATTATAGGAAGCTACTAAATTTTCAAAAGTTTAAGTAAAAAGAAACCTCAAGTTTCGTTAGTGTATATTTTAGGATATTTCGAAGTATCTACTTCAACCCGTACCTACTTGCAATCAACCTTTCTCATACCAATATTATCAAATTTTTATTAAAGAAATCATTTTTTGGGGAGGCTATTACAATTAATGATATTACATATTATCATCTTGAATTATTTTACCAAGATAAAATGAATAATGAAGATTTTATAACATAAATTCATTAGTCAACTAATAAAAAGTTTTTCACCAAAGACATAACGATTAAACTTTTATAAGTAATAAAATTAAAATAGTTTTGGCAGACGTAAGTAGTAAGTTCATTATCATTAATTACAAAGTGTTATTATACATATACGCACGCAACTTCTTTCAATGTGTTTTGAAAACTGCAATAAATTTTGAAAAGATTATGTATTATATAAAATTTGTTTGGTTATTTTTTTGCTAATAAATTACAGGTCAACAGAGTGCTGTTTTAAAAAGAAATTTCTAGGCATTAATCAACTAAATACACCTGTCTCATACGAAGGAACCGCAACACCTTCAAACTATATTAATTATTTAATAATTGCTATTCTATATTATTCTGATTATTAGTTATCTATTTAAATAACATTTTGTGCTGCAAAAATCAACGGTTAAGGGGGACCACTAGTATGACCGCCTGAAAAAAGGCGATTTTTTGGAATTTTTTTTAAAGAAAACTACTATATGGAATGTTTTAATATTTTAAGAATATATTCGTCGATATATAATAAATTCATGATAAAATTTTTGGACCAAAAAATTGAAAATTCAGTGAGTTATTCGCGATCTCCCAAGGTTCAGAAAAAAAAAAGTTCCCCCACTGCTGCAGTGATAGCACCTTTACAGTGCCTGAAATCAAAAAAACCAAAATGCCTGTTAAACTAGAAGGTATTGTCCGTACCGTGAACCTCAATCGGAAAAAAAGTTGAAATTTAATAAAATGGCGGAGTTTTTTAAAAAAAGTTTCCAATTTTGCGTGAAAATTTGATGATTTCTGGCCTGCAAAAGTTACATTTTTTATTCGATCAGAAAACTGGAGGTTCATGGTACGAAAAAATATATACAAAAGAAGCTGCAATAAGAATCAACTCGATCGGATGATTTGCTTTCGAGTTATAACTGCAGCAAATTTGAAAAATGTAGTTTTTTTTTTAATTTACCTTTTAGTTTTAATCACTGAGAATATTTACTAAAATTATTTACGGTGTACTCACTATAACGGTCATAGTAAAACTAGATGAGTCGTTTAAATGTGCCAGGGTCTAGCTTCTCCACAACATGTGACTGGCAGCCACGTCCAGAAACTCCCGAACTATCAACTTTCATACACTTCTAAATAGCTTAAAGTTAACAATGAAAATCAGGATCCGCTCTTCGGATGGCTGTCATTCAAAAACTATTTAAGATATGCACTTGAAATTTTAGTATGTTATTTTTGAAGGTATAGACTATCGAAACATGCAAAAAAAATTTTTCAATTTTTAAAAAATGTCACACTAGTAGTCCCCCTTAAAAATAGAAATATTCCTTGCTTGAAATTAACCAACGGAGTGGTCCAGTGTGCTTAAGCACTGACACTTACGGTTCGCAGCCGATTGTGCTCGTGAAGGTTTTCTTCAGTTTCCCTTTATAATTTCAGATGAATGTCGACATAGTTCCTTAAGAAAAACGACGTCACACGCATACTTACCGAATTCTAGCCTTCATACAGGGCCGATTTTAGCTTCTTGCCGCTCCTAGGCTGCATGAAGCCTGCCGCCCCCCTACACCCTCCTCAGCTACATAAGGAAAAAAGTCGAATACAGTATAGTAGTACCTACACTCGCATACTGTGCTTAAATGTTGATAATTTACCAATTATTAATAACAACTTTTAACACAGTAAAACAAAATCAGTAATGAATTTACTGTTTAAAAATAACTACGAGCTTTAAAGTAATTATTATCAGTTTTTTAATACCCTTGTTTTATTGCAATTATTATCTTGTAGTGTCCTATATATGAAAATTGATCCTGAGAATCTCATCTTTCTAATAGTATCAGTTTTATCACGTTTTTTTTTTTTACAGGCAATGTGTTGCAAAAGTGCTCGGAACAGCGCTATGTCGACTTTGTCGATTAATCGACAAAGACAGCCGGCGGACAGAAATACTTTGTCGATTAATCGACAATTGCCTGCGCTAGGGTTAACAGTGGTAATTTTTAAAGACACTATTATAATAAACCAAAACTGAACATGGACTGTTGACATTGACCGCAAACAAATAACGGAAAAACGACGATCGCAATTTACTATATCTTAGAATTCCAGATATGTTTTTAAGCAAGCCTGCAATATTTTAAATAAATTTGTCTGTTTGCGAATTCAAAAAAAAATAAAAATATTACCAAAATTTACCGTCCCCAAAAATCTACCGCCCTAGGCTACAGCCTACTTAGCCTAATTAGAAAAAAGGCCCTGCCTTCATACTATTTTCCTTGTCCACCACTCACATCATAAAATTGTAATATACAATTTACTAAATAAAGTTTGAAATATAAGGGTATGTATGGCGTCTGTTATAGATTTCTATCTGAAAAATAGACGTTAAGCCACTATTATTTCCTTGCTTGAAATTGTCTTGCTGTATATTATCAAAGCTATCATTTTTTTAGAATCGATTACAAACAGTTTATTTGGAACTCTCTACGCTAATGATAGAATTCGAGTTGAACATTAATTCTACTCCCTCGAGACAGTTTTTTCATAACTTGAGTTGCCATGTAAATCCAGTCAGAAGTTACAATTCGAATTTCAGTCGAATTTTCATAATTTAAGTCGTATTATAGGTATTATTCGACAACTCTAAGAAAAAAGTAAACGTAATACAATTTTACAAGTTGGATTTACACTATAGCAAAAAATGAAATAAATTATTTTCAGTACGAAACTTCCCTCTTGCAGCAACATTCCTAAATATTACTTTTCAATTCAAAATAGAATATGGCAATACAAAATACGATTTAAAAATGTTAAATTATAATCTAAATCAATAGTTTTAAAAAGTTTTTTTAGCTATGTAAATCCGATTTAGTTTGATACATTTTTATGTGAGAGTGATAAGTAAATTGAACTGCCACTGTACAGGCTGCTTTTTTATGCTTGTCATCTTTTTTAACCAATCATATTTTTTTCAAAATTTTATTACCTTACTTTTTTTTTTAGAGTTGTTGAATAATATTACGGTTACGTCCGACGAGAAGGTGAGGTAGCCAGGGTTGCAGCCCCGGGGCTCAGGCTTGAGGAGTGAGTTCGTAGCTGTCAGTAGAGCGCCCGGGATAAAAGTTAAGAGTTTTTTTTTTTGCTCATCACTTAATTTTTTAGAAGAAAATTTTTGAAAGATGCTAGAAGTTAGGGTAGTTGGGTTTCTTTATACAGGGTTAGTCAAAAGTATGTAAACGGTCAAAAATCTCAGTAGAAAATCATTTTTGGGATGAATAGTGATGACAGAAGTTTCAGCATTTTTACGGCGCATCCGATGGAAACCTTTCGACACATTTTTGTATTTTCAATAACTATTTACTTAATAAATCTCTTACACTGACTGACTGAGTGACAGACAACGCATAGCCTTAACCGTTGGGTTTAGAATTCCCTTTGTAACGTAGGTGAGCACTAAGAAAGGATTACTGAAACTTCACCGCCTAAGTGGATTAAATAGGAAATGAAAATATGTGTGGAAATTTCTGAAGTTAGAAACAATAAAGTGTGTGTTTAAGCATCTGTTGATAAATAAAAGTTAGTTGTAAAAGCGTTTTTAGAAATGCATCCCCTAAGGGGGTAAAATCAGGGACGAAAATTTGTATGGAAAGTTCGTCATTTTTGAAGTTAAATACCTACGTGGAAATTGGTATTTAGACTTTTGAAGAACTTCGAAATCCGGCAGACAAGTTGCTCTTCAAAAACAATTTTTTTTTTAAATTATAATTCTACCTCCTGAGGTGTTGCCGATGGGAAATCCCATTGAGTATACGGCTAGTATTATAATGAAGCGCACGATATTCTTTTTATTCGTGAACAGTAAACACACTTGTCAATAAACGTTTATTTATTTTGGTACATTTGCCGCAACAGAGTGATACAAAACAAAATAATTTTTATCGAAACTTGAGTCAATACTTGAATTTAGCAAGGTAGTCTTTAGTCACGTCTTTTCTATATTTTAATGCAATTCATAATGTTCATTTGTCGTTGCAACGAACACCTGTATTAAGTTTAAAATTTACACCCTGTATTTATACATGTATGTTTAATTTAAGAATGATTTTGCTCCGTTTATTTGAAAGAGACATTAATTTTGTCTGTCACCCTTAATCGTCTGTATGTAATAAATATACTTTTTTTTGTTTTCAAAAATTTGTTTTTAAATGAAAAGTATATAAATATTATTAAGATTAAAGTGTCTTTAGTTTACATACTACTACTATACGTGCTATACGTAGTATTATTTCTCATTTTTGTAACACACATTCGACAAAAATTGTATACTAATAATATAAAATTTTTTATATAAATTAAAAAATCTTGCTATCATAAATATAATTTGTGAGTCTCGCTTCATACACATTCGTGTGTTAAAAAATATCTTAATCAACAGTGGTGTAGAGTTAATCATTATAATATGACAATAAAACATATGTTTATTTTTTTAACAAAAAAAGAACTATGTATGAGAAAAAAAAAGTCATGAAAAAATTCTTACAGAAAAAGAAGAAATGCTGCCGAATAATATTCTGTTTATTTTTTTCATTGTAGAATTTAAAAACTTAAAAAAGGGACATTAGTCATCAGTGCTAATGAAGGGTTTTCTTAAAGTTTCTCTTCAAGTAAAGATCCTGGGGTCGATCCTGTCGATTTTGATGAAACTTGAATATGTTACAGTATAGTAAAAAAGCGACACGTATTTTTTTTATCGACAGAACAACAGTTTGAAGTAATGAAATCGCCCTTCAAAAATTGGACTAAAATTTCTAAAACGGTAAGAGATAAAGCAAAAGTTTAAGTTGACAATACAGCTTATTCTTAAAAAGGTGTTTGTTGATGTATAATTTGTTTAAATTACATCAACAGGGGTGATAAGTGGTTAAAATCTGGGGGTTAATTTTGCAAAAAAGGGGTGAAAAATATAAAAAAATATTTGAAATTTTGTTTGCAGATTTCAAACGTACGTTAAAAAACCTAATTAACTCACTTTTGCTCAGTTTCATAATATTAAGTCTAGGGGTAGTTAGACAGGGGATGTCGGCATAATGGTATTACCTATGTCCGACAGAAGATTTATACGAGAACACGTTTTTGGTATCTACAAAATAAATAAACTATTTTTTGCACGATCGTGTATTTTCATGTGCTTACCAATGTTGTTGACAATGCTAGTAAGCTACATTTTCCGAACGTTTGTTTATGTCTATGGAAACTAAAAAATAACAATGCGGTAAGTAAAATAGGTACGCGGTAAGTGAATAGGAGTGCGGTAAGTGAAATTAGCTAAAAAATGATTGTAATTATTTATTTATATTGAAATTAAAAGTACAGTTTGAACAATTAGAAAAACTAATCTATTAATATGAGAATTTTACTAATTTGCACATTATTATTATTATCATTGTTACCATTAGCCTTCATATTTTATAGAGATTTCAAAAGGTTGTTCAATCATTAAAATGTTCTGTGTCTTTTTATATTCTTTCTTTCATTTTACCAGAATAAATTTGCAACCAAAATTAAAATGCTTCATCAGTTTCATAATTCTCACGACACTTAATTTTTTATTTACAAATATAAGTAGTTGTCAATTGTCACTACAAAGATTCGTAGTTGCTATAAAAATTTGTAATATTTATTCATGGCATTCTATGCAATAACATAGAAATATAAATTTCACCTATATTATCCGAATTTTATTTTTTATTTAATATATTTTTATTCTTTAATTATTTTAAATCGATCGTGCAAAAAATATTAGGTATACAATACACGATGCGTTAAGTACCTTTGTTGATCTCGAAAATTACAAAAACTAGACTGGCGCGTCTCGTTTTCGCAACATTTTCTTGATCAGAAAAAGCAACTTACCGAACTTATATTGTAAAATACTATATTTCATTTTAACTGCGACCTACACAATATTAATTCAGTTATCAATATTATCTATGTTTTTCGTATTTTAACTGTTTATTACTTTAATAATAAAACAAATCCTGATTTATACACGTCTGAATACTTAATTTTTTTTTGACAAGAATTGTGGGAAAATAGAAAGAATAGTAATCAAAAATAATCAGACAAAAATGTCATAATTTAAAGATAAAATAAAAAAAGTAAAAGAAGTCCTTGATTTTTAAACAAAAATAAAGAAGAAGACAATACTATATCAATTTAATTTACGACCAAGTGTAATATATTTTGTCGAATTTGGTGGTCCTTTCAAAGATAATTACAATAACAATATTTATTCGTCGGTAACTGTTTTTTTTTTTGTCTCTTATTTCATCAGAATAAAATTATTATTCTGTAAAGGTTTTTCAGCATTTTTTATTTGTTTTTTATACATTTTCTAAAACGTGAAAATATTATAATTTTCCTTTTGTCAAAACTAATATAGAAATTAGCGAACTCACCTATATATCTTCCTTTTGAATAAGAAGAGACAAATTAACTAATCAAGGCAACATTTTACCGTAGCCCGAGCTCCGAAAATTTCATAACGAGCATATTTTGTAACAAGCATATATTTATCTTAAAAAAAATGGAAAAAAGTACCTAAATAAAACTTACGCCTAGAATAAAATTTCTGCCTGGAAAGCTCTAAGTATATGAATATATCTTAAAATACGTAAAATGTTTGCACTGTGATAAATCTTTCCGTCACGTCGCAGTACAACAATATAGATATCAGATGCTAACTTTAAATCCAGTCATTTTATTATTATACCGTTATTAGAATTATATTACATTCGTAGAAAATTACAGCCAACTTCCGTTTTGGTCAATTCTTTCTCATAATCCTCAAAGTTACGAATTCCAGTCTGCTTTTAAGTATAAAAATATCTTAAGCTTTGTTCCTTTTTCACGAATTTTTAGTTCAAATTAGTAAAAATCATGCGCAGTTGGAAAAGATGAAAATAATGCGTTCCTTTTAAAAATAGTATTTTACAATATAAGTTCGGTAAGTTGCTTTTACTGATCGAGAAAATGTTGCGAAAACGAGACCCGCAGGGTCGAGTTTTTGCAGTTTTCGAGATCAGTAAAGGCACTTAACGCATCGTGTATTGTATATTTTTTGCACGATCGGTTTAAAATAATTAATGAATAAAAATATATTAAATAAAAAATAAAATTCGGATAATATAGATGAAATTTATATTTCTATGTTATGACATAGAATGCCATGAATAAAAATTATAAATATTTATAGCAATAATACGAATCTTTGTAGCGACAACTGACAACTACATATATTTGTAAATAAAAAATTAAGTGTCAATATTTTATCGGCGCATCGTGAATATTTTTTTTGAATTTTTTATTAAAAAAATTGAGGAAAATAGTTTGTTAAACTATAATATTAGTGAGAATAATGAAATTGATGAAAGCATTTTATTTTCGGCTGCAAATTTACTCTCGTAAAATGAAAAGAAGATTATGAAACCACAGAAAATTTTAACGACTGAACGACCTTTTGAAATGTCAATAAAATATGAAGACTAAAAATGCCAATAATAATAATAATAATAATAATAATGTGCAAACTAGTGAAAATTTTCATATTAATCGATTTATTTTCCTGATTGTTCAAATTGTACTTTTAATTTCAATATAAATAAAATAATTACAATCATTTTGAGCTAATTTCACTTACCACACTCCTATTAACTTACCACGCATCTATTTCACTTACCGCACTGTTATTTTTTGGTTTCCATGGATATAAACAAACGTTCGGGAAATGTAACTTACCAGCATTGTCAACAACAGCGGTAAATGCATGAAAATACACGATCGTGCAAAAAATATATTACTTATACTGATAGTTCAATGTTCCTTTTACTATGAATTTCAAAACAGTTCAATCAGTTCGGGATTTTTGTCAAGAATTTGAACTAGAATTTCAGTTTGTGTACAGTTTTGAAAAAATTATCAAAAAAAAAAAGTTAATGAAGAATAATATCTACGATATCTACCCATTATCTACCATATTTACAATATCTACGGTTAGCGTTGTTAGCGTGGTAACGTTGTCATACGAGTGCAAAGTTATTAAAATTTATTTTTTTATAAATAATAATTAAAATATTTTTGTTGATTATAAAGTGTAAATAATTGACGCTAACTGACGCGACTGACACTGATACTACTTGAATATATATTATATCTGTGATCCTGTTTCTCATCGAGATTTTTGTTGCTTTTCTCTGTGATGGTAGTGTCACATTTCTATGCCCTCTATAGAGTATTTTTAGAATTTATTGCGTTCCTTTTTAAAAATTCAGAATTATTAGTTCAAGTAATAGTTTAATTCGATCATGCGTATTTGACAAATTCATTATTATTTGAACCGTTCATTTTCGAAAAGGAACAAAGCTTTAAAGTATCATGCATGTATGAAAGGCACTTCCGTACTTTATTCATTCTAAAAGCGAATTATACATATAGGTACTTATTTATCTGTTCCAAACTTAAAAAATTTCATTAACTGAGTCGCAGGCACTACTCACAAATTTTGCAACAAAATTTTTTAATAAATTATCATCAAAAGAAAAAAAAAACATCGTATTTAAATTAAAAATTAGAGACCTTAATGAAGATTTGATATTTTAGTAGATATGTAAGTGGTAATATTTAATAAAATTCAATCGATATGAATTAATTATAAAATTTAAAATGAAAATGAAACCGTATTATTATCTAAATCAAAATATTTCAAATTTAATTAATATTAAATTGAAAAAAAAAAAAAAAAACTGTAATTGTGCATAAAAGCATGTCTTACGAATCGACTTCAATACCGTAAAGTCATACAACTTTACCTATTAGTGACAACTTTATCATATCACAATTATTTATGTTAAAAAATTTAAATTTAATGCGGTTCATAATATCTGCAACATTTTTGTTTAGTGACATGGCTATTTCTAACTAACTCTCGATGTTATCATAAATGTTTTTGGCATCGGCAGCCCCGATTTGTGCAAATTATTAATGTGCTAAATTAGTGTTTTCGACGAGTTTGAGAACTTTAACTGGTGTTTCAGACACTATAAAACTTCGGTAAGTAATTTGATCATAAGCAAAATTTCATAACGAACGGTAAAAACATTGCATTTAATACAAATAGGTAAGTATAATGAAAAGAACGACAACTAAAAATGACTCATTCCTAAAAGTTTCTGTTTTGAACTCGTAATATAGCTATCTCTCACAAGATCTACTATCTAATATATTGAAAAAGGATAGTAGAAATTATAATAACTTTTATATGTGACAAAATTGTATTTTTTAAATGAGTCATTTTCAGTTTTTAAAAATAAGAATACCTAGTTACCAGACCAACTACTCGACATTTCCATTCTATTACGTTTTATTATTAGCAATTACTTGGAATTAACAACAAAGTGTGAACAATAGCGGTATATTTGAACGCGTTATGTAATAACACATTAGGCGCCAAATTGATTTAGGTAAATAACAGTACATCTTCTTCTCAATAGCAAAGAAGATGTATCGTTATTTACCTTAACACTATGAGGCCCGAGCACTTTCACAGTAAACTTCCCCGGAAGCCGACAATATTTTTAAATAAACAAATTTTATGTAAATAAGTAGATAAAATTATTCCACAGAACACTAAAAGATTCAACATGTATGTGTTATGCATACACATATACATACAAGCATACAACACACACATGCATACATATATGGATAAAAATATTATCGTAAATAAAAAATGAAGCCTAGATATTTTGACGATAAAACATATTATGCATATGCATATTTATATGTACAAAAAATGAAAGTGTCAAATAATATAAAATCTTGTTTATAAATATTTTTAAGTGTTTTGTTTATTATTCTAAATATTCATCGCGGTCGGCCTCTGTGAATGTTTTGTTTGATTTCGAATGCCGAAACCATGCGACTGAAAGTGTTAATCTGTTTGGCGCTTAATCTGTTATTACATAACGCCGTCCATTTAAGATTTTATTTTAACAATATTTTTGACATTTTAGTAAAAAACATGGATAGGGAAAATTGTTAATTATTTGACATTTTTACCTATTACATTTTTTGACTAGTCAAGTATTTGGAAAACTCACTTATGATTCAGATCCAAGATCTATATTTTCATTAAAACAATTAAAATAACTAAACTAATTTCATCTTAGGCAATGATTTAGGCAACGTTGGCTGTGTTTGCGGTACCTAAAATTATGAAATTTATATTTTTGTGGCCTCTAAATTAAAATCTGATATCAAAAACATAATCAATGTTACAAATGATATGTCGTTTTCGTTAAAGATGATTACATATATCTATTTTGATGTCAGTAATATCATACTAATATTGAAAAAATTCTTACCATATTTTATTATTTATAAGCAAAACTTTTTAGATATTTTCAATAAGATAAAATGTATTTTTATAAGATGATAACTAATTGTCAACATGCATATATATGTATGTAAACGAATTTGTGTTTGACACATTCAACAATTTTTATAACGACTGTCATATTTTCTATAAGCATGCATTTTTTTGTTTTAGTTATATTTTTTGTTATTTTTTTTTTTTTTTTTTTTTTTTTTTTATTAAAATTGGGACACTGCTGCCGGTGGATGGCGCGGTCAACAGCGTCCGGCGGCATCGCCAACTAAGGGCATGCGCCGCCAAACACGATATAAATAAAAACAACACATAAAGACAGGAACACATAAATGCAATAGACAAAGGACAAACATACACATAATAAAATTCAACGATGGACCCTGCCATCCCAGGGCTTCACAAAGAGTGGACAGTCCTCGGTGGCGGCACGCTAAGTACTAGCCAGAGCGTCCGGCCACCAAGGTCTGAAAACCAACGATGAAACTCCGAGGTGTAAAGGGCCCCGGAGTGGAGAAAACTGACTAGACAATACACAGAAAACGACTAGAGAAAATATCACAGGTAAGTATCACAGAAAAACTTATTGCATCGCTGGGGAGCCAAAGGCCCACCAGTGACGCAATAAGGGGTTAAAACAATACCGCTGTAGAGCCATAACAACAGGCCTACAGCGGCATAACAAAATATCACAGAAAGTAAAAACAAATGATGTACCACCTCGGGTGTAAAAGGCCTTCGGTGGTACATCGATAAAAAACAATAACGAAAACAAATAACAAGGTATAAATAACGAAGTACTACTAAGGGTGTAAAAGGCCCTTAGTGGCATAACAACAATACTAAAAGTACCCTGCCAGACCAGCTGGAGCAGGGTATAGGCAATAAATAAATAAATAAATAAGACGCACACAAAGCATTTTGAACACAAAATTAAATTAAAACAAAGCTAAAAATAAAGTTTAAAATATCGGGGGAGACAAAACGAGACGACTTGTAAAATCTGAGATGTAAAGCCCCTACAGTCTCTGAAGAAGGTTCGAATTTCTGAGAAATCCAAGCATCTTTCTTTCAGAGACTGCATCATAAGCTAAAGCTTCGGCTACACTACCTGGGAGCTGCAACCTCTGGCGCAATGGCTCAAAGGCTACACATTCCTCAACTATATGCCTCACGGTCAGCGCCGTCCCGCAGGCGGCGCACCTTGGCTGATCCTCACCGGCGAGAAGATGACGATGTGTTAACGCCGTGTGGCCCAAGCGTAAACGCGTCAGGGCCACACTCTCTCGCCGGCTCAGATTTACAGGTGCCGGAGTTCTTCGGACCTCAGGTTTCACCTGTTTGAGCTTAGCCGTGAGGTTGTTCCACTCACGTTGCCATTTCTGATCGATCGCGGATCTAATGCACACTCTCAGATCCTCTGGGCGAATGGCAATGTCCTGTGGCTCACCGACTTCGGCTGCATGACGTGCTGCCTGGTCGGCGAGTTCATTGCCAGGTATCCCCACATGTCCGGGAATCCAAAAGAAGGTGATAGACTTTTGGCGGAGCATGTAGAGACACGTTCGGATGTTTTGCACCAGTGGATCGATGGTATGAGAGTGGCAGATCGCTTGCAACGCGCTCAACGAGTCGGAACAAATGAGGAATGCGCTGTCTTCGGATGTTCGACAGAATCGCAGGGCTTGCAAAATCGCAAATAACTCCGCAGTATACACAGTGGCCTGGGGAGGAAGTGACCAAGCGTGAGGATCGTCACGAATGACGATGGCACTTCCAACACCCGTAGCTGTTTTGGAACCATCTGTGTATATGCAGAGAGAGTCAAGTTCGCTAATGATCTCATAAAAGCGGGATCGATATTCGAATGAACTGGTCTCCTCCTTGTTGAGACCAGTCAGGTCGAAACGACACCTTACGTTAGGGATCAGCCAAGGAGGTACTTCCATAGGACGTTTGGGAAGTACCTTGGCGAACTGTAAGTGTAGACTCTCTAATAACTCCTGCGTTCGAACGGCCACTGGTCGACTTATGGTGGGACGTCGACCGTAGAGCCCCTGTAAACGGTATCTGAACAGAGTCGGGTAGTTTATATGTGTAGGTGTTGCATATACCCCCGCTGCATAATTGAGCAAGAGACGCTCACGTCTCAGTCGCAGCGGAGGAAGGCCCGACTCTACGCAGAGGCTCATAGAAGGGCTCGTTCGAAATGCTCCCGTAGCCAGTCGTATGCCTGCATGGTGAACAGGATCTAGGAGTAGAAGCGCAGACGCCCGGGCGGAGGAGTAAGCAATGCTGCCGTAATCAATCCTAGTCAGAACTAGCGATTGATACAGGCGAAGCAACGACTCCCGGCCCGCACCCCACGATGCACCAGCCAAGCACTTAAGCATGTTGATTGTCCTGCGACAACTCGCAGCTAAGGCTTGGAGGTGTGGGCGCCACGTAAGTTGTTTGTCAAATATGAGTCCTAGAAACCTGACGCTATCAACGCACTGAAGGTTGGATCCTTTCAATGTGAGAACAGGATCCGGATGTGCGTTGCGCTTTCTGCAGAAGTGAACCACCGATGTTTTTTGTGGTGAGAAACGAAAACCAAGAGCTTCTGCAGAAGTCACCACTTCGTTGATGCCTTGTTGCAGCCGTTGTTGGATATCCTCAATGGAATCGGCTGCATAAAAAATTGTGAGGTCATCAACGTACAAGCAACGACGAATTGGGGCTGAAGCTGCAATATGACTGACTGCGATGGAAAACAAGGTGACACTAATGGTGGAGCCTTGAGGAACACCATTCTCCTGGGAGTGGGCCTCAGACTCAGTGTCACCTACCCGGACACGAAAAGAACGGTCAGTCAGAAAACTTTTAACGAACTGAGGGAGGTTACCTCTTAAACCCCAGTCGTGCAGCTTCTTGAGAATGCCATACCTCCAGGTCATATCATAAGCTTTCTCCAAATCGAAGAACACAGCCACAAGGTGTTTTCGTTGGAGAAAGGCGTCTTGAATGGCATTCTCGAGGCGAACAAGATGGTCCGTAGTCGAATGGTATCGGCGGAACCCACATTGATGTTTAGGAATGAGACTGTGGGATTCCAGCCACCAGACGAGACGGTTGTTCACCATTTTTTCCAATACCTTGCTGAAACAGCAAGTCAAGGATATTGGACGGTAGCTAGATAGTTGCGATGAATCTTTACCCTCTTTTAGCAGCGGAATGATGGTAGCTTCCCGCCACTGCGGAGGGTAAACGCCTTGCCTAAATATTTCGTTGTAAAGATCCAGTAACCTACACTTACCAGGATAAGGCAGGTTCCGGATCATGGCGTAGGGGATCTCATCAGGTCCAGGGGATGTGTCCCCAGATCCCCGAAGCGCCTCCAGTAATTCTTGCATAGAAAACGGTTGGTTATACTGGAGGGATTCATCTGAGAAAAAATCAAGATCGTTTTGTTCGTGTTCGATCTTGATCCGCAGGAAGTCCGGGTCATAGTTTTGGGAGCCACTGACGCGCTCAAAGTGTTTAGCTAAACAATTAGCTATTTCTGCGCAGTCAGTGATGTTCCGACCGTCGACGATGAGAAGGGAGGGCATTGGTGAACGGGAGGATTTCCCTGTAATGGCCCTCACTCTTCTCCATACCTCTGAGGTGGTGGTGGAGGTATTAATGGCCGAAACATATTGCTCCCATGATAGCCTCTTCTGTTCTTTAATAGTTCTCTTACAGCGTGCTTGCGCACGCTTGTAGGCTATCACATTTTCCTGCGTGGGGCGACGTCTGAGTTCGTTGTACGCCCGCTTTTTCTCTGCAACTGCTACACTCACGACTTCATTCCACCATGGTACATGACGTTTGGGTGGAATGCTGGACGACTTTGGTATACTCTGATATGCTGCTTCAATGACACTGGAGGACATTTGCTCCACATCATCTTCTACGTCTCCAGTCAGCTCGGGTGTACGGAATGAATCTACGTACCTATCCCAGTCAGCTTGACGAAGACGCCATCTCGGCGAAGATGATTGTGGAGTCATCGGCGTGGTACTATTCAATATAATGGGAATATGGTCACTACCGTATGAATCAGACGCCAGCGTCCACTCATAACGGTGTGCCATGACCGGTGAGCCAAGTGATAAGTCGATAGCCGACAGCTCACCGGTTCTTGCATTGATGAAAGTACCTTGACCGGTATTCAACAAGACCGTTTCAGACTCGTCTAGAAACCGTTCTATGAGTCTTCCACGGGCGTCTCTTGTGCTACAGCCCCACATGGGGCTGTGAGCATTGAAATCTCCTAGTAACAAAAATGGACGTGGTAACTGTAATGTAAGCTCGGTCAGGGATTCGACATTCCAGTCGAAATCTGGTAGGTAGACCGAGCATACTGTGAACTGGGGCGGTTTTAAAAATTGTACTGCAATAGCTTGTAGGGGGGTGTTTAATGGGTGGTCCCGGAAGGGGACGCCATCTTTTATAATGATGGCAACACCCCCCCTCGCCCTGATGTCTGGCTGTACGTTGTGCCGGCGGATATGGTAATTTTTTACTGAAAATTGTTCCGCCGGCCGTAAATGTGTCTCTTGTAGGCACACGCACATAGGCGTGTGCTCAGCCAGAAGCATCTGCAATTCACAGTAATGGTGCTTAACACCATTACAGTTCCATTGTACGATAGCCATTTCTGTTACTACTTGGGTTGCTCCCTAGGAAGTGTGGCTACTTCCTAGGTTTCCCCTTTGGCCAGCCTTTTTTTCTTTTTATCACTTTCACCTCGGCGTCTGAATTGTCAGATTCGGTGGCCGAGGTGTTAGTATAGGCGTCGGACGTCGGGCGCTTTGTACCCGTACGTACCGACGCGGTCGCACTTTCCGAGTCGCTCATCGGTGTTTGGATAGAGCGACTCGAGAGAGGGGTGACCGGGCGTTCGGGTGTGCCCGGTCGGGACGGTGCCGTTGGTCGTTGTGGCAGTGGCACCGTCGATTGTGGAGGCAGCATGGTTTCTGCCTCCGAGGTGGTTGTGGAGGGTCCCTTTTTGGGGGACCTTGGTTTTACCACCTCCTTTCCCCCCTCACTGTAACGCCTTCTAGGAGGCGAAGCCTTCTTCAGTGATGTCTTCTTTGGAGAAGACGTCACAGTACGTACGACGGGTCCCTGAGGGGTGGTTGTTAGCACCCTCTTGGCCTCAGGGACCTTGGCTGACACAACAGCGGTTGTACTGGGTGTAGACACAGCTACACCCGAAGAGCGCATGAGACACTCTTGCATTTTCTGCATGTTCACCTGCATTTGTCTCATGGCTTCCTTTATTTCTCGAATTTCACTTGTTTTCTCAACCGCTGTAGGGGCGGGGGCCGCAACAGCGCGTGCATAACCGTCAAGAGCTGAGCGACGAGGCGTATTGCCTAAAAGCTTCCGTCTAGCCTCTGGATAGGTTAACCTCTCCAGGGCTCTCAACTCCTGAATTGCGGATTCTTGTTTAAAAATGGGGCAATTCCTCGACTTAGCCGAGTGATTACCCCCACAGTTAATACATTTGATTGGCTCGTCACATGGTCGTCCTTCATGTAACGGCCTTCCGCACACGCAAATCTGCTGCTCTATATTACATCTTTGTGAGACGTGGCCGTACCTTTGGCATTTATAACACCTCATTGGTGCTGGGATGTACGGGCGCACGTCCACTTTATTGAAAAGGCCCAGGATCACTTCTTTCGGTAGAGTGACCCTGTTAAATGTTAGAAGAATTAAGGGGGACTCAGGATGTTTGTTCCCCCTGTTGTACTTTAGCCTTTTCGCTTCTATTACCCCCTGTGGAGACATCTCCGACACTATCTCTTCCAGGGTACAGTACGCTAAAGACGGATGCATAATGACGCCCCTGGAGTAATTTAATACACCATGGGGCATCACGTCTACAGCGTACTGTCCTAATACTTTAAGACTTTTTATTTTTTCGGATTGTGCCGGTGAGAATGCCTCTACGAGCAACCCATTGCCCGATAGTTTGGCATCTTTAACCTGCCCAATTTCATCCTTCACTAACTTTGCCAAGAGGAAGGGACTGATCTTACTAAAGTCACCTTCCTTTGGCTTAATGACTAAAAACCTTGTATAATTTATACCTGACAGTCTTGAGGATTCCAACTGTAATGGAGTCCCACGATGTTTCCCTTTTTTTGATTGGGGAGGGTTACCCCTTTTCGTTTGGGTACCCACTCCACTGGGTTGTGGAGCAGGTACTGTTGACGCAGTAGCGGGACCAGCCACGCTACTTTGGCTCACGCCAGATGACGACGGCGGAGCTTGGTTCGCGTCCGGTTTGGGGGGCCCGGACTCGCCCGAAAGAGAAATATTTTTAGTACCCATAAACAGTAGTGCAACAAAACCCCCACCCCGCTCCCCACCCTCCACGGAGCCTCATAAGGGACGTGGGACTCCCACGCCAGGGATACGGGAATGAGGGGCCCTAGGGACAAGCCCATTGCCCCAGTGACACGCACGACCCCGGGGCGCTCGAATTTACTGCGGCCGGTGCATAACCGCAGCCACGGTCTATGCCTGAAGCCAGGGCCGAAGTGACGTGTTGTTCCGCCGTACCCGCAAGTAACGGCTTCCCTCAGTCACCAGGATCCCCTTTTCCAGGCAACGCCGCTAAGCCACACACGAGCTAGTGTGGGTCCCGAAGATGACTTGAAGTTGGGACAACAAAGAAGAACGAAAACAAAACCAAAAAACAAAAAAGGAAACAAAAGATAAAAGAAAGCCTGAAACAAAAGGAAATAAAAATAACGAAAACAAAAAAATAATAAAAACGAAACGAAATAATAAAAAAGGTTAATAAATGAACGATCGAGGATTTCTCCTCTAGATCCGGCATCTTTTGTGAAAACGGTGGTACCTCGAGAAGGAACGGTGCCGATCTTGGGTAGTCAGAGGCTACTGGAATCCGAAGATTACTGTATTGCGCATAAACTACCCCTGGGACCCTTAGCCTCCTTGACACCAATGGGGGATAAATATCCCTCACGGGTGCCAAAGGTAGCTGCTATAAGTGCCCTCACCACCTTTTTGTTATTGTTTTGTCTTTTAATAAATTTTATGAAGGGGAAAAATTAGCATAATGCCTGTATAGATTATAGCGTGCGGGAATATCGTTAACACCAAAGCGGTAAGTAGGCAGTAGTAAGGCAACTTAGAAGTATAATACTTTGCATGTCTATCACACTATTATATTTTTCTGTCCTATTTATGGATTCTACCATTCTTATTACTTACTACTTACTGTTTCGGTGAGAACGTGGTATAAAACTCAGCTACAATTCACCAAAAATTCATTTTTGAGGCTCAACTTGAATTTTTTTTTCTTTTTTCAATCAATTGTAAGTGAATGCCAGTTTTCAATTTGTTGCTAAATAAACAATATTTTAAAATAATTCTATAGTTACCACCAATAATAATAATATTTTTACATACCGTCATCGTGAAATCACCGTATAAAATTTACCATACCAGGGCCCGCTCCAGTGGAGGGCAACCCGAGAATTTGCTCGTGGCGGCAAATTTTAAGGGCGGCATTTTTACAACTAACGAATAAAAAAAGGTCACCGGTTGTGTCAAAAAAGAAAAAAGGGCGGTATTATACAGCTTATGAGCAAAAAAAAAAAAGGTCGCCGGTTTCATACTGGGGTGGAATTTTTCCTTTTTGCCGGGGCGGCGTAAACGCTAAAGCGGGCGCTGACCATACAAAATACTATCAGCTATATCCTATAAAGTAAGGGGCGGTTTTGTGCATAGGCTTTATGGGTTGCTGCCCAGAGCACCATTAAATTAAAGAGGCTCCCTTGACAATAAAAAAATGGCCAAGTGCGAGTTGGCCATTAGTAATTAAGAAAAATAATAAAAATAAACCGATAACCATCCAGTTATCATTAACTGGCACATAATATGCTCTTCTTAGAAAACTCAATACAGATGAATTTTCCCTTGAGCGGGGCTCGATCCCTCTGTTATAGTTAAAAATCTTAAAAGAAATGTTAATAACATTTTTTCTTCTTTTACAGAAAGATGCTGCTGCTACCATGATTGAGTTAAAACTGTAAGTACTTTATTTATTATTTTTTATTATTTATTTATTTATTTTCTTATAAAGTTAATTAAAAAAAATGAGTTGCATAAATATATTAAAATTCGTAATTCTTTAATAAAGTTGTAAAAGAGTGTTCACCCATTTTGATATCACGTTCATTTTTCTTCCGAAATCACAACTATTAAAATTTACTAAAGATTTATTCTGCCGTTTGTTTTGGATCCTTCTTGAGATTCGAATATCCTGACCAACGATTTTAACTTAACGTTCATTTCTTCTAAGATTGTATTTGAGCAAACTTTGATCAAGATTTGTTTATTCTAGGGTTCCTTTCTTTGAAGTTCTAGTGCCAATTTTAACCTTTGGAATATTAACTGTATTATAATATAATTATGGTAGATTTCATGGCACTTAACTATCCTCCATTGAAAAAAAAGAAACTTTTGTAATCGGTTGGGTAGTTTCGGAGATTAGTCCGAACTGATAAAACAGACTAACTTAGAAAACTTTACTTCTTTATTATATAAATATGATTTCATTTTGATGCTATAGCACTAGTTGATTAGATATTTCATTAAAATTAAAATTTCAAGGAAAAAATTTATTTGAATATTAGAAAAGAGCCACAAATAGCACCAACAATAAATTGAAGAACTTTTTCGAATTTGAAAAGTTGCCCTTATCAAGCCTTGTCAGCAAAATAAATAAAAATTTATTAAAAATTAAAATTTTTTCAATATACTTGTAGGTGAAATATACAAAAAAATATTCTTTTAGAACGTCAGTTAAGATAAAACGAAAAAATAAAAAAAATAATAAAAATTATTAAAAAGTCAACAAAAGGTTAAAGAATCGCACATAATTAAATAAAATATTCTTTTACGTAAAATATTATAATGAATAAAACAAAAAGGTTAACACAATTTAAGCAATTAAAAAGAATAAAATAAAAATTCAAAAACTTCCTTTTTACTTAAATGACTAAAATAGGATTGTGTTTTTATTTGCGGATTGGTGTATTTATTTAACATTTGTTTAAATTCTTTAAATTAAGTGATTGTTCTGCGCAGTTACACACATGATTTAGTTATTTTTATATTGAAACACTTTTGTGTCATTAAAAACAAAACGGTGATCTTTTTCATTTGAGTGTTGTGCCAAATCAGTCTGACTGTCACTTCTTCTCAAATCTCACCGACGTTGTTTTCGACGATACTTAAGTGTTTTAAAGTGTGACCGACGTATAATGCATTACAGAAACCGCAAGGAACCAAATAAGCCAAATCATTCTTCTTTTCAACTGATATGCTAATAAACTGTATTTTTTGAATCGCCTTACAAGGGATCATCATATGAAAAATACCCAAGGCTCTCGTACGGGTAAATCCGGTCCTGAGTTTTCTCCTCCATTACTTTAGTGTCTTACGGTGGAATCGCAGATAATCACAGTATAAACATTATAGAAAATATTATTAAGAAATTATTATTACCACAATGTAACATTTATATTAAAAAAAATATTAAGAAAATTTACATTGTACTACGTCAAACACTCAACATCTTAATTTAAAATACTAATAAAAAGTAATAAAATATTATGAACATACCAACACATCGTACATCATTACATTATTAACTTCACCGTTTTTAAAGATATCCTTTACCTGAACAATGGAAAAAAGTAAGAATTGTGTGGGAATCCCACACTCATAACAAATAGACTCGTAAAATATAATAACGTAGACGCATACGAGCGAGTACCTACATGATGTGTAAACTGAAAGCCTGGAAGCAATTCAACAAATAAATTATATAAGCAACCGCGAAGATGAAGAACAACTTGTGGCCATCATGCTGCAGAGATGAAGAATGTAGTGATGAGAAAAATGTATATGTATATATACATATATGTACAGTATTTTAACGCATCAAACAAATAACTGCTAATTGCCACTTAATATGTGTGAGAAATAATAATAATAACATACAAGTTCATAATAAAATATCCAAACAGTTATCTACCAACCTATAGAACGTAATAATATTTTTCAACCACTTGAATCGTAAGTTTACGTTTACATAGGCGGGTCACTTGACGGTGGATGTAACATTTACCATTATGTTTTCTGTGGTTGCTGTAGTTACAGAAAATAAGGTCAGAAAAGTTTACTTACGTTTTTAGGGTACGTGTCCATCTGAGAGAAAAACTATCGAGAGCTGCTCTCGAGAGTCGTAATTAGAAGTGGACACAGGAGAATAAATAGATAAATTTCTAGTTCTCTCAAGTGGACAAGCATAAATTCATCTCTGCGACAGTTACTCTCAAAATTCAAAACATGTTCGTATTGTGGCAGCACTCTCAGCTATATTATATTGATTCTGTACGTTGTTTCTATTTATACTAATTTGTCGTATTTTGTTGTACGCAGAATGTAGGTTTATACCTTTACACTTTTTATTTGTTCAATAAAAAAACTGTTTAATTGAATATTTAAAAAAATTAAAATTATTTATTAATTATTGTTAATTATGAGTTAATTATTGAAATTAAATTAAAAATGAATAGGAAGGAGTGAATTAAAGACGAAGATATAAAATTAATATTTTTAATTAAATATTTGTCAAACTTAACATTTTTCTTTTTTTCAATGGAAAATATAAAAATAATAAAAACTGTGATCATAAAAATAAAATATTGTACAATAAGTCCACCGTAAACTGAATAATTTGAAAAATCACCAGAAATTTTTTTAAACAGTTATTTCTTTTTTAAAACATAAATATGACTATTAAATGAACCAAATTTTTCTGTCCCCATAACTTTTTTTAACGATTAGCAAATAAAAATCACATTTAATGTTTCTTATCAAAATTTGACATTAGCTGTCAACTGTTGTATGTCGACACGGTTTTGAGAGCACTATCGGAGAGTTTGCTATCAGACAGTTTTCTGCAGAGTGAAAGTTATTGAAAGTACTCTCAAGTGGACAATGAACTATCAATTTTTTGGATAGTTACTTCTGCTAGTTACTCTCAAATGGACCCTTACAGGCATCTAAGTAATTGCTTAGGTACTTTCAATTAATACATAAACTCTATGGAAACAGTTATAGGCGCCTGCTATATATTTATATTAAATTTTATCTTCAGTACACTTTTTTAGCGAATTTCCAAAACTGGAAATTCAGCTTTTACGCCAGGTGTCATGGTGCGACCTAAGCCCGGGACCATATCAGAAATATGTTTTGAGGTCCCTAGAATACGAAAATGATATTCACTAAAATTTATATATATATATATATATATATATATATATATATATATATATATACATATATATATATATATATATATATATATATATATATATATATATATATATATATGTATCCGCGCGATAACTCTCGAACGAAACGTTTAATGCTTATGAAATTTTGTGTGCGAATTCGATTTTCCAAATCGTTGGATGAGTTCGTTAGCCAGACACGTCGGATGCCCAGAAGTAGGTTTTCCGGGCGTTTTTTGTCAACAAAATGAGTTTTTTGCCAGAATTAAGCAATTTTTCAAATTTTTTTTACACCAAGCCATAGTAAAAGGTAAAATGCATAAAAAATGTTTTTATTCCGTTGCTCTAAATTACTTACTTTTCGAGAAAAATTAGGAAATATGTCGTTCTCCATTTCACTCGCACTCGCATTCTTTTTTTTCTGTCTCATTTTTTACGAGCTAAATTCGAAAAAAACCGCTTTATAAGTAGCGTGTCATGATTTTTTTAATCCAATTTAACGATTCGGCTATATTCTTTTTCTTTGTCAGTTAAATGTTTTTATAATGTATCTCTATTCCATTTTTTTTAGATAAAAAATCACGGCGCAGTTTTTTATGTGATATGATCAGAATTTAGATGATGTTTACACCTTCCTAAAATTAATAAGAGCTTGCTACAATCGCATAAAAATTACGTTAAATCATATTCAAACAATAATATTTTTACGTAATTTTCTATCCAAATGACAATACTACGTTATAATTATATGTATAAACCCATCATTTTAGTGGTAAATAAATTTGCACATTCAGTTTTTTTTTTCTTTTGACAACAAAACAAATAATTTTAAATTTTGACAAGTTGTATCATACATTTTTGAAAATATTAAATATTTTAATGCAAAAATGTATTAAAGAACTGAAATTTGTTTAACAAAAACCATACATCTGCTCGTTTTACCTTAAAAATCTCGGAAAATAGAATATTTTTCAATAATTAACTCAGAAAAAGCATATATGAGGTAATTTTCATGATATTTTTTTGAAAATTTCAAAATAGTAGGGTTAGAATGTTTTTTTTTTTAATTATTTTGTAGAATTTGGTAAACACACATCGTAAAAAGTACTCGCCTTGAAAAAATCAAACAAGTATTTAAAAAAAAAATACTATTTCTTAAAGAAAATATTAAAATTATGTACAAATGCCGTCCTGACCAACTGATATATTGGAACCGATTTTGAGCAGCTGGATTTACTACAGGCAAAAGCTCATAGTGAATACACACATTTTTTAACATCCTTTTATATTTGAAAAATATATTAATTTTAACCGGCTTCAAAATAACGTTTCGATTTTTACAATAAAAATATTTAAAAAAGTGTTTAAGTTCTGGCAAGATTGTCAAAAAGGTACGTATTATCATATAAACACATTTGGTTTGCAATTTTTTAATAATTAGTTTCTACGCTACTGAAATTATCTATCCATTTGAAAATTGGGATCCAGTGATGTACATTGGCACTACAAAAGTGTGGGTGAAAAATTTCATTTTCACTTTTACTGAAATTATGTCATAAATTCATATTTTCAGAATTTATTCATTTCACAGAAAAATTCTAAATTATTAAAAAAGCCAAATAATTAATAACAATTAAAATAAAAAAAAAAAAAAAAAAAAAAAAAAAAACAAAACATTTATTTATATTTGCATTTTTATAAAAACATGTAGGTATTATATTTTATATGCACTTTAACTAAAATGTCAAATTTCACACGTTGTTAATTTTCAATTTCACTCATAATATGCTTAAAAATCAAAACTTAAAGTTTATAACATTCACAATCCGTGTAGTGTCCGTACGTCTTGGTTTTCCCGGATTTGTCACGGTTCTAGCTCCGGTGTCCCGACAGACTTTTGACTTCGATTTGTTCCGGTTTTTCAAACTACTAATTTTTTATTTTCATCATCTAATAAGTACACAATTTTTCATTTTAAATAATGAATAGTTCAGTATCATATTAAAAGATCAACAGTAGATTCATTTACAACCAAACCTAAAAATATTTTTAAAAAATTAATTACTAATTAAATTTTCCAAGTTTTTTCGATTTTACCTTAAACACGAACTTCCAAAAAAACATTTTCTTTTCTTAACTTTCCATCATATATGTATCTACATAAATAAATTGTAATATTATTTTGCTTGCTTCTATGATACTGAAGTTCCTGAACAATTAAAAATTAAAATGACTGGAATTTTATTCGAACTTTTAAATAAAGTAGTTAACTAACGCTGACAACTGATAGCGCCACAATACAGAAATTGCCAACATTTAAATGTTCATGTTTTAATACATTTTCTTGAAAATAAAATTGTCTAAGAAGTTCACTTTCATAAGAAATTTTATAAAAATTTAAAAAATATATATTTCCTAGAACAGGGGGCGATTTATTTTGAAAAAAAAAATTAATATTTTATATAAAGAGCCATTAATAGGTAATCTATAGATATAATACAAATGTAACGAGACCGTTTCTGTATAGGGAATATTTTTTAAAAATTGTGTAGATACTGTAAATAGTTATCGATGTAGATATCAAAACAGCGATTTTTAAAATTTTTGTCTGTCTGTCTGTCTGTCTGTCTGTTCGTCTGTTCACGCATCAAACAAAAACTACTGGATGGATTTTAATGAAATTTGGTGTGCTGACAACTTATTACCCGGATCAACATCTAAGATACTTTCTACTTTCTACTTCGAGAAAATGTCTCATTCCCACGGGAAAATGGAAAAACCATGTTGAGCATGTGCATACAGTACGCAAAAACTATTGAACGGATTTTGATGCAATTTGGTGTGGTGATAACTTATTACCTGAGTCAGCATCTCAGATACTTTTTATTTCGGGAAAGTGGCTCATTCCCACAGGAAAATAAAAAAACTTTTTGAGCATTTGCACATATTACGCGAAAACTATTGAACGGATTTTTATGAAATCTGGTGTAGTGATAACTTATTACCTGCGTCAACATTTAGGATACTTTTTATTACGGGACAATATTTCCTTCCTTCAGGAAAATTCAAAAATTATTTTGCTTATGTGCATGTATACTTAAAACTATTGTTCTATGCGAATGCTTTATAAATACTATACTTATATACTTGTCATTTATTAAATTAAATTTACCATAATACAAAATTTCTGGAGACTAACTCTATTTTAAATTAATTTAGAAATTTCGAAAATTTAAGTGCCTATATTTCCGAGAAATTTATTTTGGATGAAACTTGTTATATTTATAGGATAGATACTAGTTTGGGATGCAAATATAATAAAACAATAAAACGTTGGAAGTCCAAAAATTTTGTATGAGTTCTCCAGTCAGACACGTCCAATTCCAAAAACCTCAAAAAAATGAGTTTTTTGCAAACAATTTGCCAAAATTTAAAAGTTTTTCCAATTTTTTTTACATTGTGGTAAAGAACCAAGAAAGACACAGAAAATACATTTTGAACCATTATTCTAGGTAAGCGTGTTTTCGAAAAAAAGTAACTTTTATGATTGGAAATTCGCTATGTTATGCAGATGCTGCGACAGGGGTATTATATTTTTTCAACCCCTTGAATCACATAAGTTGGCACTTACATAGCAGGTAACTTGTCGCATAAGCGACATTTACTATTCTGTTGTCTGATTACCGTAGTTACAAAAAATATCAGGTCATAAAAGTTTATTTTGCTAGAAACGTAACTTATCCTTATTAAATTAAATTATATTGTATTAAATTAAATTATGTTATATTTATAAATGAAATAATTAAGTTGAGGTTCAAATTCAGTTCAAAAGAATTTTATTAATACCGACAAAATTCTCCCAGCTTGTTATTTAATAAGAAGTGGAAAAAATGAAGAAAATTTAATCAGTGATACTGTGAGTTTTACTGCATTATATTTAGAAGGTTCCCATTTAAGAAAGCGGCCACATGAACTTAACGAATTAGTTTCCGAAAATTGAAAAGTTTTAGCTCTTAAATGCTTAAATGCAAAGTTAATTTGGGTGGAAATTGTGAGCACATGGTGAACACTTCATTACTTTGCTACAAATGTATAATTTTCTAAATGAAGAATTCATCGTAAACCAGTTACTACTACTTTGTAAGGATTTTTTTTAAAGTTAACATAATAGTATATTTATTTATTTATTTATTTTTAGAAAAGCGGGCGAATTAAATGTCTTTCTTGTAATGACAATAGATATCCCCAATTTAGTTCAGTCGCCAATTAGTAGCATATCATATCAAATTGTAAGTACTATTATACCACTAAAAATGATATTTCTTTATCTACAAAAAGATGTAGGTAATTAGTTTCAAGATTTACAGTATTATGGAGGAAATCTCAGACATGTTCAGTTATTTAAAAAAATATGTTATTTTAACATGCCTGTTATTAGTAATACTTTTTTAGAAATTTTCCTGAAAAGTAGAGTTGACGAGTAAAAAAATAATTTCCTGTTTTTCTATTATACTCCTGTTTTGAGAGATTATTTTGGGCAGACCCCTATTGTGTGAAAAATTACAAATTATCTTATTAATTCAAAAATTCAAAATAGACAGTTTGACCGAGCGCTTCAAAAAAAAAAAAACAAAAAAACAAAAAAAACGGGCTCCTAGATATTTGTCTCATTTGACTGTGCGATGATTCGGCCCTAGCAAAATTAAAATTCAAAAAAAAGACGACGTAAAAAAAATAAGTAAATTGAAAGAGTAAAATAAATTTTATTGTAAAAAACCTATGAATTCTAATATTGCCAATATTATTTTTGCGGACTGTATTGTTGAATTGAGCTAAATATTATTTATTATGCTTTTATGTGTAATATTCAATATTTTTGTCAGTTTGTTGAATATTTTTATAAATTATTCAATAATCGAAAGGTTTTATGGAACCACTATAGTACAATACGTATACTAGTAAGAATTTTATACACTTGTGTTTTCATTCTAATTATATACATAGATACTGAATAATTAATGTAATTTCAAATTTATTTTGATTTATATAATTAATGTAATTTATTACTTATTTACGTGGGTGTATTATTTAAATTTTTTTAACAAAAATTTATTTATTTACCAAATCGTTAATTAAATATCGTCTTAACTAATATATATATAATTTATTATTTAAGGAGTCACCTCTAACTGCAAAAAAAATTTTTTTAACTATTTGAAGTATAAGCATCCGAAATTTTTTTTTTTCCTAATTTTTATAGATAATTTTCCGCAGCATTACACTGAATTAAAAAAAATATTTGACCAATTTTTTTATTTATTGACAAGTATAAATACCCCAAAATGGTATTCACAAAGATTTATAAGCGGAAAATGGATATAGCAGGATAAGTATAGGTGAATCTGCCCCGGAGCGAATTATTTTAATAACTATATTACCGGTATGGTAAGGCTGTAAGTAATTGATATCTACAATTTTGGCGGCCAAAACTGAGTAGTTATAGAGATAACTAAAAAAAAATTTAAAAAAATACAAAAATTTTTTTCTTGGTAACTACTCTACTTAGGAAAATAATTCCAAATCCACATGAAAGCAGACACTCTCAAGAATATTAGACATATTTATTATCGTATCAGTCCTCATTATTAAGGATAATAACAAGGATACAATCCAATGTTATCCGATCCAATGTTATTTTTATAGGGTTTATATCAATGTTATTTTTATAGGGCTCAATGCACTTAATTACTGCACCAAGTCTCATCAAATTTCAAGGGCTGCAACATGGTAAAAAAAATATTTTTCATTTCTAATCTGCTAAACCGCCCCTCCAGTGGGTCCGACCCTGAAATTATATACATCAATCGAAAGTACTTTAAAACTAAAGTGTTGTGTCTCATAAAGTGTTTTTTCCTATCTCCGATAGTTTTCGAGATAATCAAGAATAATCAAGAATATTTTATCTTGGTTTCTGTGTCACAAAAGTAAACTGCTATCCAAGATTTATTCGTCTAGTTTTAGAGTAATTTCAGAAGATGGATCAATCAGTAAGTTAGAATATCGTTACTTTTTCCGACCAAGCTATTCATTGTTTGACTTTGAGCCTCTTTTATAGAACTTTTTTGATGGAATAAATGTTTTTTCACTATGAAATAATAATTTGTTAAAGCATCTAACACTAATTTTTCACGAATTGACACTATGATGATAGCAAGTTTTTTTGCTATAAATCCGAATTTTTGTACTATAAAATCCAGAAATGTGAAAAAAAGATGCAAAAACTACACTAAGCACCACTGGTAATAAAGTCTTTTACTCATATTTTCAAAAAATCAATTATATTTAGGACATATATTTTTTAGCTTTTTCTTCGCCTAAGTACAATGACGTCATTCATCTCATTTGACAGCTACTAAAAATTTGATATCGTTTTTGCGGCTAATTTTAAATCCAAATATTTTTATGGTTATAATTCTCAAGATGCAAGGTATTTTTAAGAAAAAACATTTTTTATAGATTTATAATAAAGCAATAAATAGGGCTCGGCACATTTCTAAAATTAATCAAATAGCCTCTCACAAGTTTGACTAATCAGAAAAGGTTAATTTTAAATAAAAAACTTTACAATCTCCAAAAAAACCATTGTGTCAACTTTACTCCGAAACAATCACCTTGTCTTTCGCATAATAATAGTTTTCCGTTACGACGTGTCGTAACGGACTTAAATAATTTGTAGAATCTTTCCATAGTGGATAGTGATGACCGTTGCCTTGTGGAAATTAATGATGAAACCTACAACAAAATTTTTTTTTAAAGTTTTCAATACTCAATTTGACGCCTCTTTACAATATGAACATGGTCAATTATATTTTACTTCAGATAAAATCTTTCACTCTAATCTTTTCTAACATATTCTTCCAGCACAAAACCACAATTGAACGATTTCTATTTGGCTAGCCAATTAGAAATTGATTTCAACTTTCATGACAGAATCTTGAATTTGCCTTCTATCCAATTGAAACTCGATGAGATTGACTTGTTGTCCAAAGGTCTGAAGTTCTCTCCAAAAACTCCAATCTCATCAACACAACTTATAGAATTTTCTGCACATATCAATACACAACTCAAAAAATTTAAAATTGATAACGCTAGTTTCTTCAAATTCATTGAAAATTTTGACAGTTTAAAATCTGACGTTTCAGCAGTACATAACCTTAAAGTTATAAATCAAATTAAGCATCAACTTAAAACTGCAAATTTTATTGTTTCAAAAGCAGACAAGGGCCAAGCAATTGTATTAGTCAATAAACAAGATTACATTAGCAAAATGGAAAATATTCTGGACTCTTCACCCTACTGAACGAAAATCCCACAGAAAGATTTAAACTTAAAATTAAAAATTTTATTAAACAATTTAATCTAGGATGTTATTAAATTACCAATGAACTCTTTACCCCCCAAGATTATATTGACTCCCTAAAATTCACAAACTCGGTAATAAATATAGACCAGTTGTTAGTCAGATTGATTGTATTTTTAACAGCCTTTCACATTGGTTTTTACATAACATTTATAGTTACACAAATATCAATTTCAAATATTCCTTAAATAACACAAATGAACTTATTACAGAATTGTTAAATTTGAATCTTTCGGATAACTATATATTGATTAGTTTCGATGTCCAGAATCTTTTTACCAAATTCCAACATGTGAATTGATATCACTCTTCATGGTTTTCTTAACCAGTAATCTTAATAATCTTCCAGATGCCCCAACCTAGAAACCATAGAACACTGTCTTAAATTATTATTACAAAATCATTATTTTCAATTTAACAGTAAGCTTTACCTACAGACTTCCGGTTTACCAATGGGCGCGGGATGTTCTCCGTTCTTCGCCAATTTTTTCATGGACCATATCGAAAATTTAATTTTCGGTTCCGGTAATCCTTTGTTACATAACCTCTGCTTTTGGAGACGTTACGTTGATGACATTTTTGTAGTCCGGTCTGGTACAGAAGTACAAGCGCTTGAATTTTTGGATTTTTTGAACACTATTTACAATAATATTAAATTTACAATTGCAATTGAATACAATAATAAACGAAACCCCTGAAACCATAAAACGGGGCCCCTTTTCATCTGGTGTTGAAATTTCAGTATTTCGTAAACCTTCACAGACAGACCATTGTATACCTTTTGATTCAAATCACCCTCTTATCCATAAAACAGCCTTCTTTAACCATGCATTCCATAGAATTTTCTTATATTACTTGAATAAGCCTAATTTTTGTCGTGATTTGGCACCTATTATTTACATTGGTAAACAAAATGGTTATGGTGTGGATTTCTTATTTAGATTGTTTGCCAAACATTACAATAAATACATCGATTCCCGTTTTCTTTCCGAACTTAACGAATACGTTAGATCATGTTACATCAAAATATGCTTCCATTCCATTCCTTTCCAACCAATCTAGTGTTTTTAGTAAATTATTTTCCCAACATGATATAAAACTAAGTTTTTCTTCTAGCAACACACTATCAGATTTTTTCGTTAAAATTAAAGATCCGATTCCGGCATTACAGAGATCCGGTATTTCACTTGTAAAAATTGTCTTTCTTTTTATATAGGTCAAACAGGTCGAAAATTTTTGAGTAGATTTTCCGAGCACCCTTCCGCTATCAAGTCCGCTAATACCAAAAATTTTTTATTCATTGCTAATCATATCATTAATTCGGATCATGACTTTGATTTGTCCGAAGATTTTACTTTCCACCATTTTGCTAAAAATCCTAGATGAGTTGGAATCATTAGCTACTGCGCAACACCTAATTCAACATCAGTTTTCTTATAAATAATAGTCTATTGTGTACAATTATGTGTGTGTGTAATTTTGAATTTAATTTTCTTCGATCATTTTTTCATCGTTGATTTTTGTGAAAATTGCTCCGGCCGACAATCTACTGAATTTATTTTCTTTTTTGGCGGCTTATGTCGACTCCATATTTTCTTTGGCTGGAGTTCCGAAAACCGCATACCTCCGATTGAGCTGAAACTTGGTATACACACTCTCCTTGGCTTAAGAAGTTACCCCCTAGACGGATTTTTGGCACGCGGACCAGAAGTGTATTTTTCAACCCTCCGAATGTCTAAATCTAGGGGTTACTAAAAGATGGTTTCCGTTACCATGGTAACAAAAATTAAAGATAGATTCTTATAGAACTTTGTGAGTAGAGCAAAAAAGGAATAATAAAATTTTTTGATATCTTGCTTCGTTTTCAAGATATGACGTGTTAAAGTTCTAAAACTTACTATAATTATTGAATAGATAGATAACGTACTGTACTTCTTATACATACTATGTATCGTATAATGTCGTATATCGTATACCCATTTAGCATAAATTTTTATGTGTATGTTAGCTAGTTTTTATATCATACACTATTTATAGCGTATATTGGACGTAATTTTTAAACTATTTAAAAAGTTGAACCTGAGAAACATATTATTTTTTACGATCAAATAGTAGATGACCTAAAAATTAGGTGGTGAGGTTAGTTTAGTTAGTTTTGACAATATACTTCGACTTTGATATAAAAATTACGTGGTAAGGTTAGTTAAGGTTAGGTTAGTTTAGTTAGTTTTGACAATATACTTCGACTTTGATATAAAAGCTAGGTGGTGAGGTTAGTTAAGGTTAGGTTAGTTTAGTTAGTTTTGACAATATACTTCGACTTTGATATAAAAATTAGGTGGTGAGGCTAGTTAAGGTTACCTTTTGCCCGAAGCTTAGGTTAGTTTAGTTAATTTTGACAATATACTTCGACTTTGATATAAAAATTAGTTGGTGAAGTTAGTTAAGGTTACCCTTTGCCCAAAGGTTAGGTTAGTTTAGTTAGTGTTGACAATATACTTCGACTTTGATATAAAAACCAGATGGTGAGGTTAGTTACGGTTAGGTTAGGTTAGTTTCGGTTAGTTTACCATTGAAATTTCATTTCCAGGCAAAGGGTAATTAAATTATATATAATAATAACCCTTTGCCGGACGTTTCAGTAATAAACTAACGAAAACTAACCGAACCTAACCTTAATTAGCCTCACCACCTAGTTTTTATATCAAAGTCCAAGTATATTGTCAAAACTAACTAAACTAACCAAATCTTAACTAACCTCACCACCTAGTTTTTATATCAAAGTTGAAGTATATTTTCAAAATCAACTAAACTAACCTTACCTTACCTAACCTCACCACCTAGTTTTGCGTTAAAAAATACATTTCCGGTTCGAGTTGCCAAAAATTCATTCAGAGAATACTTTTTAATTTATGAGAAATATATTTAAAAAAAAATTGTTCAATTGGGGGTATTCAATAGTATATTTATTTACATCTACTATACTACTTCTTGCTATTTTAGACCTTTAAAAGTACAACTTCCGGTTCACGTCACCAAGAATCCGCCTAGGGGGTAACTTCTTAAGCCAAAAAGAGTATGTATACCGAATTTCAGCTCAATCGGAGGTAAGCGATTATACTACTTTTTGCTACTTTAGTTAGACCCTCAAAAGTATAACTTCCGGTCCGAGTCACCAAAAATCCGTCTAGGAGGTAACTTCTTGAGCCAAAAAGAGTATGTATATCAAATTTGAGCTCAATCGGAGATATACGATTATACTACTTTTTGATACTTTAAACCCTCAAAAGTATAACTTCCGGTCCGCGTCGCCAAAAATCCGTCTAGGGGGTAACTTCTTAAGCCAAGGAGAGTGTGTATACCAAATTTCAGCTCAATCGGAGGTATGCGGTTTTCGGAACTCCAGCCTTTTCTTTTGGTGTGGTACCTGATTTTTTGTTGTTACTTAAATATATTTGATAAAATTTTTTCTTAATTTTTTCTTATTTCTTCTATTTCTTTTTCTTTTTCAATATGATAATTTGCCACAATCTTTAATAATGGCTTTAACGCCGAAAGATGTCAGATTTTGACGTATATTCTTTACTTTTTTGATTTTTTAATATTTTGACATGTAGATCTATGTTATTGTTTCGATCTACAATTGATTTACTTTGCAGGAAGTCGATTCCTTTTTGATTATTTATAGTTTTATTTATGTTTGTGTCTACCCTTATCAAAAAAATATGTTCTATTAGTAGTGCAAAATTATAAACTAAAACGTTGTCTTTTTACGAAAGTAGTTATAAATTGTAAATAATAGATTAATTTGTGTAATTTTTATTTTCAGTTTATAGTAATTTTATAATATTCTTTAAGCACCGTTAAAAAATACAATGATTTAGTAAACAATTAAGAATTCAAAAAATTAACTGATAAAATAGTCGAACAGCATTCTTAAGAAGTTGATTATTGAATCAAATAGAACAGATATTAAAAATAATTAATTAGTTGTTTATGCTTTTATATAGAAATCACAATTATAAGAAAAATGTACTAAATATATTGTTTTAAAAGCAATGGCAATGTTTTAATTAAAATAAAACCGTTACTGTTTATTTACAAAATGACGCCATTCATAATATGTTGATCAATATTTTGGAAAATGCTTCTTCCTTTACAATATTATATATCTTTCCTTCTTCCATGGTTTTCATAAAAGATGTAACGTTGTAACATCATTAACTACAAAATTTTATAGGTACCTATCTACATTTCATACAAGTAAAAATATCTACAAAGTATTTTAAAATTATAACTCTGTATAAATCGTCAAGTCCGGCGAGAAAAATGACGGGACTTCGGGTACAACAAAAAATTTTCAAAAATTTTTTTCCAGCAATACAATTGACGAGCAGAAAAAAAACGTCGTCTTATTTTCTCCGGGCTCCTAATCGAGCCTGCGGGGCCCCTTTTTAGATCCGGGCCCCCGGACAATTGCTCCGCCTGCCTAACCCTCTCGCCGACCCAATAAATCGCATGTGACTTCTAGTGATAAACATACGAGATTTTTTTAAGTTTTATTTTCTCTTAAAAGTTTATTTCCAACACCCTGTACTTAAACTTATACCGATATACGTAAAATAAAATGTGTAATCTATAATTAAATAATTGATTATTAATTTCTAAATACATATTAAATTATTCTAACCTATCCAGTGTTAATCTTAAAACGTATAATTAATAATTTTATTAAGTTGCCACGTGTTTGATGAATAGCCGAGTAACATATTTATCACTTATTGCACTTACAATAGGGAATATGCATGTTTTTCATTTATTTCAAAAATAGTTTAAGCTGATGTCAAAAAATCATAAAAATATATTATGAGTACAATTTGTGCTTTTATTTCAGAAAAATAAAAAAAATTTCATTTTTCATTATCATTATTTAAGCATCACCATTTGGCGCGCTGACGTCACTTGTAGATATTCAAAAGAGTTATTACCACCCAGGTCAGAAGCATTGTTATATAATTCGTTCTGTAGATGGCACTGCTTCTGATAATATTAAAAATCTAATCGTTTATTTTCCACTGCTTTCCATATCTGTCAATATTTTAATTTTTTTGAGGAATAAAATTTAGCAAATATATTAAAATAATAGTTAATGAATTAAATAATTATTATTAATTAATTTTCAATTTAATTTTTTAAGATCTTTCCTCTTACGAATTTTTTCAAAAATTAAACTCAATAAATATTTTTCTTTTATTTTTTTCATAGCAAATCATTTTTTAAAAAAAATAATGAATTCATGATCAATATTTAATATTTTCCTAGTTACCTAAATCAATTTATTTAAAAAATAATAAGTATTGATTGTGACAAGTTACTTTAAAATTAGAAAAAGTATCGAATATCTGATTTCACCACCAAATTTTTCAACGAAAAGTGATCAATTAATGGAATTGGGCAAATGTTCGAGAATACTCTATTCGGAAAATAGAAAATATATCTAAAATCCGACTTCACCATTGGATTGGGAATCAAAAAAGTGTCCAAATAGCAGCATTCGTCAAAAGTTCTAGAATATTCTTTTTGGAAATCTGAAAAATTATTGAAAATTTGGCATCATTATTAGATTGTTCAAAAATGACAATTCGATATTTTTCGTAATCGCAAACTCTTAATCGTAAATATCTCGTAAACGGTACATCGTAGTGAAAAAATAACGAAATTTTTGAAGACTTAAGTGAAGCAAGTTGTGGATATTCCGAAGATATTGCGACTGTTAAAACTTACTTTTCGTTATCGAAAATTAGCGATAACGAATTACTCATCATAAATTGGTTATAATTGATTAATTCAGGCTACATTAGTCCCATTGATCTGGTCAGTAACAGAACAATTTTTAAAAAAACTACTTTTCGTTAACTTTCGCTATCGAAAACTTTAATCGTAAATATCCCCTAAACGGTGCGTCGTAGTTCAAAAATAACGAAATTTTTGAAGGCTTAAGCGAAGCAAGTTATGGGCATTCCAGACATATTGCGACTATCGAAACCTAGTTTTCGTTATCGAAAATTATCGATACCGTGTGACTTGTCATAAATTGGTTATAACTAGTTAATTTAGGCTCTCTTAGTCCTATTGATCTGGTCAGTAACAGAACAATTTTTTAAAAACTACTTTTCGTTAACTTTCGCTATCGAAAACTTTAATCGTAAATATCTTCTAAACGCTGCATCGTAGCTCAAAAATAACGAAATTTTTTAAGGCTTAAGCCAAGCAAGTTGTGGGTATTTCGAACATATTGCTACTATTAAAACCTACTTTTCGTTATCGAAAATTATCGATATCGAAAATAATGATATTTCCAAAATAGATGATATAAGGAAAGGAAATATTCTTTCAAATATATAACATCTGCTATTCTACTTACTTTTCGTTATCAAAATCTTTCGATCGAAAAGATTGCAAATAGTATCCAATTTTTTTAAACTTATGGTTGTTTTTTTATGTTCCGAACTACCTTCGTGTAAGTTCGGAACATTATAAGATTGGTGAGTAACCGAAAATTTGAGAGAAGTGGTAAATCAGAGAACAAATGGTAAATAATAATAGAGTTTTACATTCATATATTGAATATACGCAAGAGGACTATGTATTGTATGTATTTCATGTACCTGTGAATTCTATGGTTTGGTGGCCAATGCACAATCAAGTTTACTTGATTGTACACAAAATTGCAATAAAAAAAAATTTCTCTTTCTATTTCTATTTTATAGAAACGTGTATATATTTATCTCTTTCTTTCGCTGTTTTTTCTTAAAATTATTAATAATGGAACAGATTCTAAAAATTGTTATCTTTGTCTAATAACTTATTTTAATACACAGAGAGCCATCTTTACGTATTTGTGATAATTACATACTTGCCGACCAGTCCACATAATTCATAGAAAAAATTATATACATATAGAATCCTATCAAAAATAGGGCCATATTGCTCATCATTGTATTTCTCCCCAACTGTAAGATGGCTCTCAGTGTCCGTTTTTTCGCTTATTTTATACCTATTCGTTTCGTCATAGTTCGTCCGTTTCCGTTCGTCGTCAAGTGTTACAAGTGTTAAAATATACTAATTACATATATATTGGGATAATACCAGTTTTAATATTTTTTTCTGATTATTATTAATTGTAATTTTCTTTTAAAACATGTTTTTGTTGTAAAAAAACTGAATAATATTTGGGAAATTCCAGTATTTGGATAAGGGTTAATATAAAATATATAAGGTAACTGCGGGTAATAAGGCCTAGCTAAGGGAGATCTTAAATAAAATGAAAAATACTGCATATAATCAACTTTTTTATTAATAAATAAACTCCAAAAGTGTCAATCAACCAACAAAAAAATATAAATTAGGAATTAAAATATTGGATTAGAAAATATTTTTGAAAACTCTGTTCTTAAGCTTATGTGTAATTTTGATAGCCCTTATTTGCCGCCGATACCCAAGTAAATAAAAAAAAAATTAATTATTTTGACAGATGTAAAATTATTTAATGCACTGAATTAACAAAAAGAAGAACTGAAGAACAAAATTAGGTGAACAGAAAAATAATTAGCAGCATTAATATTATAATTACTTGAGATAATTTTCGTTGATATTTTATTATTCGAGCTCGAAAATCTCACTTTATGATATATAGCTCGTTACTGGAGACAATACGCGGGATGGCGGCAAGTGGAACATATGTTGCAACTTATTGGTGTCTGAGGCTTGCATGCGTCAAACATTGGTACGCCTGTACGAATGTTTGAACGAGTTATGAATTTTAGGCCTTATTACCCGACAGGCCTTATTACCCGCAGTTACCTTAACTGAGGTTACAGTTATATAGGTTTCTTTACAAGTGCATTATATAAATAATTCAATATATGTAATTCAAATTTTTTTCTTTTTTGTGAAAAGGTTGTATTTTATTTAGATACAAAAAAAAAAAAAAAAAAATTAAAATTTTTTCAAAATTTTCTGTTTTATGAGACCGCATGTAAAAATATGTATATCTCTTTTGAAATAGAGTGTACAATATACATACAAATATAAAGTATCTAGGACCATAAAACAAACCTTTTTCAAAAAAAAAAAAAGATTATTTTCAAAAAAGGTCGGAAATAGCAATAAACTTTACATTCCTCCATTTTGAAGTCAGTTCACCCAATATTTTTCCTAATAAATAAATCTTATTCCTAAAGTATAACCTATTTTTTGATTTCAGAACGATCGTGTTCGTATGTGTCACATCGTGAACGTATGTGTCCGGACTGTTATATTTTAACCCTAGAATCATACGTTGGTCTACGAGAAACGTTAATCATACATCGACATCGTTTTGACGGATGGACTTTTTACGGAGAGTTTTAGAGTTTATTTGCAAAAAACATTTTTTTTGACATAACAATACTACAAAAGGGAACAAAATATTTAAAAAAAATTGGATTTGGAAAAATTTCTTAATGTAAATATTTATTAATTTTTTTAATCTTTTTATCAAAGCATATTTTCATTATAAAAATTAAAAAATAGATAAATACATCAATTGTAATAATTAATTTATGAACTATTATGAGTCAGTGGACATGTGTGACTTTACAGAATGTGAAATTTCTCAGTCATAAATATTCCTATAGATATGTAGTTATTTCCCCATTAGGCACATTTGTAAATTTTCTAAAATTTGTTAGTAATTTTTCGAATAAGATCTCAAAAAATAATAAAAATTAAAATATTTTCCACAAAATAAATTGTTAATCTTTTATTAAGTCATTCGAAATACATTCTGTAGTTTTCGATTCAATATATTAAAACTTCAGTATTATGTCGTCTCTATAAGTCAAACAGCTGTAATCATCTTTCACATTATCATAATCATTGAATAAATTAATTATAACATCCATATCTTTAATAAGTTTTAAAAAAATTAGGAAAACTTTTATACGTAGTGTACAAAATCTTCAAAAAAAGCATACGTTAATCATACATCGACGTCCTTTTGTCGGACAGTATTTCAATACAAACAGAACGACAATGACTATAAACAAAATAAATATATGTGGTGTGTTATAATAACAAATAAGTTAGATAACAGAAATCTTACAGCAAACAAGTAACAACAAGTCGTAGTATTGGAGCAGGTAGAGAAGTTCGTACGTCGTTTTGACGTGTACGTATGATTCTAGGGTTAAGAAGTTTTCGTTATGACCACTGATTGTGAGGAACATTACTTAGTGTGTGTGAAACACGCACTTGACGAATTTTATATTGTTACTCATGTTTGTTTATTACGTTTTTATGTTCAATAAATAATCAGAAGATAAAATAACATTTTCCTGCCTTTTTTGCTTCTACGATAATTTCAATAAACTTCATACTATAGTTTTAATAGAATTATATATAACTAACAACTACAGTCATTAGTTGCAAAAAAATATTTTTATGACTGGTTTTTAATTATTAGTTGCAACTAATATCTAGGCGTCTAGCCAGTATTGACTATCGTTTTGTTGAAAATTAATATATTAATAAGGTGTGCTACACTTCACTGAAAGTATCATTTTCCTTTGCATTTACATACATAATAACAATTAAAATTTTTGAAATTTTGAAATTACAGTTTATTTTCATTTTTTAACTCCTCATACCTGTTTTTGCGCTACTGGAGAAGATTCGATTTTTTGACAGAATGATTTATAGTACACTATACATTCCGGACTCTAATAATGATCAATATTTAATATTTTCCTAGTTACCTAAATCAATTTATTTAAAAAATAACAAGTATTGATTGTGACAAGTTACTAAATGTTTTTAAATATTCAAAAATTATTTTTTATTCAAATTGATATATGTATTCGTAACAGTGACAAAGTTTATAGAGTGTATCCTGTTATTTATGGTACTCTACGTTATACCTTTAGTGCATATTTCATTCAGTATAATATGTATATCTGGCATATTTGGTGAAAACTTATACATTTTACGTCACAACCAATAGGATCGCTTATTGCTCAAATGTACCGTTTCGGCGGAATTTTTATTTAAGGTAGATAATGTACATTAATTTCGTTATGAAAAATTAATCAAACAAAAAGAACTGTCATAAGAATTTGTGACTTGTATAGAATATTTTAAAAAATGTTTCACAATTTTCTAAAAAACATGCATATTCCTTATTAGCTATTGGTGAATTAAGACAACTAAGACTACTCTAGGCAAATAACTTGTGCAATTTATGCAAAATTGTGCAAACGACGAGAGTTATTTACTTTTCACCCTGTATAGACCTTGATATTTTTTATGGAAATTGCTGTATATGGGTACAATTACCCAAAAAATTTGAATTTTGAATTTTGTATTCTTTTATTTTTACAAATTTCCAAAAACTGATTTTTTTTCAAATTTCAGAACTTTGACGAAATTTAATGTAATATCATAAACAAAATTCTTAAGTTAATTTTTGTCGATTATAGCAATTCTAAGGAAATCACGTTTGAGGATTATTAATGTGTAGTTTAAAAAGTTGTCTTAACATATAAACTATTTAGTAGTTTTACCTTAATTTACTAATAAAATGTTAGTCTTACGTGAGCGTAGTATATTTTTATACTATTATTATGAATTTATATTTAATTAAAACGTATAAAACTGGACAGATTTAATTTTTTGTTATTGACAACACCTTATGACATTTCCGTAAAATGGATAATCCAGATTATCCATTAACTAAGACCACACAAATTCCAAGTTTAAATACATAAACATGTGTCTATATTTTATAATAATAAATTTAAATTCTTAATTTTATTATAAAAATATCTTATAATTTTTATTACCTTTTGGATTAAAATATAAAATAATCTTGCTGAACATAATTGGCAACTTTTATTTATTTTTTGAAGTCTTATAAATACCAGATAGTAATCTAATTTTGTTGATATTTAAACTACTTATACAGAGGTTATCAAGATTTCACGAACAGATAAAAATAACTCTAACTCCTACAAAATTAAAGATAATTCAATAATATTCGAGTACATAGCTCAACATATCTTGGACTTATTATATATGCAGGGAAACAAAATTTGGTAAACATACCATTTTTGGGTGATCGGTTTATATATTTATAGAACTGCTGTGGGAAAGTATGTGCTTTCTTTCAAATATTCAAATTGGTATTTTTATTCGAGAATTCCTTTTACTGTTAATTTTTTACATGTTTGCAGTTTCATAAACTTGGCAGTAGAGTATCTACTTAGTTTTTATTTCTTATTTGATTTTTTCTAAGAAAAATTTTAGATTATGAGACGCCCTTGTATAATACTAAAGCATTTTTAAATCATCTAATTTAAGTCGTTTATTGTGTTTATTATATTTGTTGATATAGTTCATTCGGATCGTCTTTCACGCCAAGTTAATATAATCATTTTCACTTAAATTTAACCATGATTCATCTCACTTATGAATTTAAAGAATTTACGTTTTCTTGGCTTTATCTCTTTCATTAGTGCACTTGCGTAAATTTTAAATTTGCAGTTTGTTTTTAAAAAAGAATTGAAGATTGATTTGTTTCGAATAAAAGAATTATTTAATTCTTTATAGATGACTTATGCTCAATTGTATTTGAAATTGGGTATACCAGCGTTGACTTCTTGAAATACTAGATGCACATCTTGTACACGCTTTCTGAGCGTTACATTTACTACGCTTAATATTGATATACACGGAGAGAAAATTCCTATAAAAATTACTGTACTCATACTACAATCGACGTGTTACAGGCGAACATATCCAATTTTTGTACGGTAAAATAATAAAAATTATAGTTATATTATTGTAATTTTTATAATTTTACCGTACAAAAATTGGATATGTTCGCCTGTTACACGTCGATTGTAGTATGAGCACAGTAATTTTTATAGGAATTTTCTCTCCGTGTACATTTAGTCCAGTGCAATTAGGTTTATACCTCGGAATCCAATTATAATGGATGGATTTGAATGGTTTTGAATTTTTTGAACTTCTTATGCTCAAAAGTAAAAAGTTTACCTCTTGAAATCTTCAGCTTTTTTTCTTCTTATTAAGGATGGTTTAATGAAAATGACGTTACTTTTAGTATAATATATTCTTTTTGCAGCTATATTTTTCTTTTCTTTTGAGAATTATTTAAATTCTATATAAAGTATAGAGAGGGATAGCAAACGTCTTTGAAAGGTAGGTATTACATAAAGGAGAATGGGAATAGAGTAGGAAAGTAGTGATAGCGAAGAGTTCAAGATGATTCTCTACTAGAAATACAGTTAGGATTGCCAGATTTGGCGTATTTCCGCAATCTGGGCGGATTTCAAACATGTCTTGCGCTCATAATTTGTATTGGGCGATTTTCCACAATTTGGGCTATTTTGAAAGTAGTCCATATAATAGCTAAGCATGTCTAAATTTATTAACAATGATTTTTTGCTGATGTAAAACTGGTTGTAGCTCTGCTTGTGGATGTAGAAAAAGTGCCTTACATTGTTCAATAGAATGTTAACTGCTTGAATACTCCATCAATAATATTAATAGATGACATCGAAAGTGGAAACGTCGAAGAAAATTAGTTTAAAGTAGCTGTAAAACAAACGGTTATTTACCTTTTCATTTTCACATGTTTCTAAAACATTTAAAATTATTTCACGCCCTTGGCTATGAATGATTTTGCCTTTTCTGTTGTTTGGTATGTTAAAGAAAATTTGCAAAATTAAGAAAAACTGAAATAATGTTAGCAGAACTATAATAAATAATAAAGAAAACTAAAATTAATAAATATAGATAAATACTATAAATAGGTACTAAAAAAAAAAACTAATGCCACTATGGAAAAACGAACAAAAAATAATAATACTAAAACACACCGAAAAACAGGAACAAAATCAAACACGAGGCGTACGAAACTAAATAAACATTCATAATGGCTTGATACTCTAATAACATTCCGGCAAAATAGATATATTCTGTGACCGTCACAATTAACTGTGACCGAATTAACAGAGACTGTTGAGTCAACAGTCTCTGTTAATTTCATCTAATTATCTTCAATAGTTTTGAAGAAAAAAAATTTTAAAGTTAAGGGTTGTTATACCTCCATATTTCTGACAATATAGGGGGTAGAGGTCTAATACCTATATTTTCGAACATTACTCACCATAAGTAACATTCATGAAAAAGAATAGCCGAAAAAGCCGCTGCGCCGAAATCACATATGCTTACCCGGCGAGACCCTTTACCGATATGGTGTTTAAAATTTTAAATAATATCTAGTGTATATTTTTAATTCTGGGGAGGAAGGGTCATGATCCGTTGACCCCCCCCCCCCCTGTATATGCGCTTGATTGTATCTACTACGTAAATTTTTTTTTATAATTTTATAGAATTTATTGAAAATAAAAAAAATATATACCCGTACAGTGATCCTTGTCAATAGTTCCGCAGAATGAAACAAGGAGAACAGCTTTTCCAGGAAATACTGTTCCCCCACCAAAGTCCGTATAAAATTTCTTTACGTCTAGATTCAGAATTTTTAGTGGAGTTCAATAATTTATGATTCTGTCAAAATTAAAAATTTTTCAGGAGCGTCAAAACAAGTAAGGGGGTCTAAAAATAATAATATAACTTAAAAATTTAAATTACTATTTATATAACATTGTAACAAAACTCTAGTGGTTTACGTTTAATATATGCATATACATAGATAATCATAATTAATATAATTATTCTGTGTGCGTATAATGTACCTGTAAACAGTATTGGACTTAGGTATATGTATATAATGATTTAATGATATAACCTACATATCATTTTCATTACAATGATCTATTTATGTACGCAGTTAACAAGTTTATTTTATTGCATTTTATTATTTAAAATCTAATTAAAAATTATTGACTATTGTGTAACGTTTTTCTCTTACTGATTATCTCCTCATAAAATATTGCAAGACTACGCTCGCTTTTCTAAATGTTTTTTCATAAAATCATAATTTTTGTTTTGTATAAACAAATCAATTTTTTTTATACCTGATATTGATATATCTTTAATTGTTTACAACTGAATACACTAATTGATACATATCAGCGATGCACTGGAACAATATAAGTAGTGCTGACTAGTTAGTCGAATAATGATGTTACAAACTTAAGTTGTCTTACTATGTTTATTTCATTTAGGTAATTTTTCTTTCACTTAAATATAAACAAAACAAACTTTTTGATTCTTAACTCTTATGAAATAAATATTATAGAATTTATAATAGGTGGTAAGGTGGGGGTAACGCTCGAGTCTCAAACTGAGGAAGCGGAACTATTGAGAGCGGAAATATTCAGAATGTGCACTGTATCACTTAACTGATATGCAAAAACAAAGCTTTTAGAATATTTTGTTAATTTCAGTCACAGTATTAAAAAATGATTTACCTTCATTTTTATATTGTCAAAATCATAGTGTGATGTCACTATACAGCAAGAGGACTACAGGAAAATGTGACATGACGGTGGGGTCTAAAAATAATGAAGATTATGTGAAGTTGTTTACAGAGAGCCTGTAAACTAAAATGTTTTTGTTTTAAACGGTAGAAGATAAAATAACTTATTTAGTTTGATTTTTTCGCCGATAGTTACTATACTTCTAAACAAATTGATTCCTAATAGACCTGGTGTATACAATATCTTCAACTGGCAGGCTATAAATTTTGCATCATCGAGAAGATATCAGTGTATGTGGTGGATGGAATCTAAAATTTTTTTTATCAGAACATAACAAAGAACTTAAAAAATAGTTTTAATTTTTTTAAAATTAAAAATAAAAGGATGAGCAGCAAAACGTGGCCATACCCACCAATAATGTTATGCATATTTTTAATTTTTTTATTTATTTTTAAATACAAAATATTTTTATTCGATTGTAATATTTGCGTACTGTCTTTTCCAGATAGTCAATCTCCGTCAAAAGTATCAACTCATCAAAAGGTTTATATTCTTCACAGAGGTCGTCTTTATCTGCCAGAACTCGTTTTATGGCTCTTATTTTCTTATCATAATCTTTTAAAATTTGTTGATCTTTTTTCAATCTTTGAAGAGTTTCCTTACTAATGTTCTCTTCGTATGGTCTCTGATTTAAAAAAAATATATATAATTACAACGCGCGTAATTAATAAACTATTAACACTTATAAAACAATCATAATATTAATTACCGGTAACTTGAATATACTGTTTTCTGCTACTTGACTTCCACATTTACACTGTCGATCTATACAACATAACTGGTCTTTTATATCCTGATACGTTACATCAGACAGCAGTTGTACTTGTGTCAAGTCTTTCAGTTTAGTTAACTGTAATAAGTTAGGAGGTAATTAAATTTTTTATATTTAATATGAAATTTTAAAATAAACCTATACTCACCAAAATGTGAAAGTCTTTCTGTTGAGACGGATTTAGTTTTAATTTGTTGTATAAATATACTAAAAAGTCCTTTGGTATTGAAGGATCTTTTGCCACTTCAGAGGATGACATTACAATTGATATAGTAGGTGTCTCTTCTGTTAAGGTAACCTCTGATGTACCGGAATCTTCTTCCATTTCAGGAGATGATATGGCGAATGACATAGAAGATGTTTCTAGTATTTCGGAAGACGACATGACGATTCCGAGTAGCTATTTGTACCATACTAAATTTTTTTATAAGTGTAATACCACTCTAGTTAATTGTTATAATTTTTACAATGAATTTTGATTTTCTAATTATTTTTGAGAATATAATATGTTATTTTTGTTATTAATTGACAATTTATATCGTCAAGGAAACAATAGTATATTCTTCAAGAAGCTGGTAATGATAGCTATTACTCACGAAGATGAAATTGCGACACGAGCCGAGTTTACGAGGCGAGTGTCGTAATGCATTTGAGTGAGTAATAACCATTGCAAGCAAGTTGAATACGATATTTTTTCTACGACTTTTTTCCTTTTTGATTTAAATAAAATTGAATATAAATTTTAAATTAAAAGAATAAAATTTTTAATCTGTGTCTAATTTCATTAAATGTTTATATATGTACAAACGATGAAAACAAAATACAAACTACTCTGTTTACTTTGACGTTATTACACAACATATATGAAATTAAAATTTGATACATATATTATACACAAAACAAATGCCGGCCCATTGAATAATGGTTAATATGGTGATTTCATTGGTCGATAGCTATTGAGTAATGGTCATTCTTCCACATCTTTGAATAATGCCTAACTTTCTCAACAATTTACGGATATGTAAAGAGTGTGTTCTTCAACAGGAGTAGAAAAATAAATCTTTATCACTTATTATTACGCGAGAGGTTTTTATTTTTTTCGAATAAATTTGAGTTTGTCTAACGAAAATTTGTTGCCTACCAATTTAACGAGAAGAACGAGAAGAATAAAAACACGACTGCGAAGTTGAAGCGTTTTTGGGTTGATAATTTTTCGAGTTAAATTTCTTTTAGGCAAGAAATTTGAGTTGTTGAAAACACAAATGTATTCAGAAAAAATATAAAACTCAAGCGTAATACGGTAAGACACTTTAACGAATAAAATGAATTAGTATTATTATTTAATACACTGTTTAATACTATGGTTCTGAAATCACTTAAATTTACCAACACGAATTTTTGTTTCGTGCTTATCGTGATTAGTACAGTGAAATGACTAATGAAATGTTTTGTACCATTTTTTTCGCTATAAAAATCTGTCCTAACTTTTTTTCATGTGAAAAAAGAAAATACTACAATATTCTAATGGGACTGGATACGCATGTGACATGAGTTAAATTGTCCTATTTAAACGGTTCATTCCCTGGATTCCCTCTGTCTCTGCTTGTTTACAAAACCTCACTGTGTAAGTATACGTATTAACATTATTAACAAACAATAAATCAATGAATCTATTGATATTGATAAATGATACGTGTTCATGTTTTCATGTATTATCCAACTAGCCAATAAAATAAAACAATACGTTTATATTTAAAAAGTAATTGTCATTGGCTATTGGAAAATTTTATTGAAAGCAAATGAAGAACGCGAACGTACATAATCACTATAGGTACTCGAATGTAATTTATTATCATTGCTACTTGTTTGACATCAGATATATGTATGTATAGAGCATTTAATATTATACAGAATGTTCCTAATAAAATTAATTGCCAACGTAATTCCGGTTAAATTAGATCAATTGTGCAAGACTCTAGACACATCGAATGCTGTCTTCAAACATTCCCAAATTCCATGTAATTTAAGAGCTATATATTCAAAATATAATTCCAAACCCATAATTGCAAATTTCTTTTCCAGTCAGTAATTTCTTACTGGTAAGAATTCTGGTATCTTCATCTACTCATTTTGATAGCTTTTGTTTACATAAAATTTAAACATCCTTTTAGAATCATTCTGTGCCTACCCGTTTTCGATGTATGATTCCGAACTTTTGTTTTCCTTAGGAATGTGAAGTCGATTTTTGGTATCTACAATTAAATAACTTTTTTTCTTCTGTTTCCATCGATGTAATATATTATTTTCATGGAAGAACATCATAAATCAAACTTTTATAATTTTCAGTACAAAAGCTCAAAGATTTTATGTCATTTTTTACCTATTTATTTTATAAATATTCGTAAAATTTAATAAATTTAAATACGTATATTATTTAATTTTACACTATAATTAAAAAAGATTAATAGGTCAAATATTAAAACAAAATCTTGAAACTTTCGTATTGAAAGTTATCAAATTTTAATCTGTGGCATTCTTTCAGATATATTAGTTATCTTAAAAAATAACTTCAAAAATCAAGAAGATTCTGTTTTGAGCAATTTTCTCTAACAATAACTCAATAAGTTTAGATCCAAAAATGAATACATTACCCAGTAAATATTTAATTAAATATAAACTTTTATATTACACCAGAATTTACTTTGAAAAAATCGCAACCGTTTCTATTAAAAAATAAAAGTTCGCAAAGAAAATTAAGATCTCGTGACATCGACTCAAATTTTATTGTTACAATAGAAAAAAAAATATAGAAGAGTACAAGTCTCCAAAGCTTAATTTTCTTTTAGTGTATTATTATGTGACAGATCTGATATTTAGTGAAATAAAATATTAGTTCTTTTACTGCACAAATTAGTTTATTTCTCGACTAAAACTAAAGAAATTTTAAAAATTCAATTATTATTATTTATTTATTTTTTATTTATTTATTTATTATTAATTTTTTTTTTGAGGTTATCTTCGAAGATAAACATAATATTATATATAGTATATCGATAGAAAGCGAAGAAGAAAAGAAATTTAACTATGTCAAAATCTACTTCGCATTCCATAAGAAAAGCAAGAATTTAGCGTCATAACTAAAAAACCGATAGTCAAAGAAAAAATCTAAGAAAATGTTTAAATTTTACGTAAAGAATTTCTATCGAAAATATTCATAAAAAGATACCATTATTTTTAGGAGCTATAGCTCCTAATTAAATAGAATTTGGAAAGTTTAACACTCGACGCTTCTAGTTCTTCTGTAAAATTTATCTAATTTAACCGAAACTGTATCTCTCTCCGTTTATGAGATTCCCATGCTGGCAGTTTTATTGGGGACATTCTGTACAATCTGTGTATTTGATGTCACTGATAGAGTCATATTACGTGAAAGTTATTTATATGTATTATATAGGAATCTAATGATGAATCTTATAAATATTGAATAGCACGATATATCATGATTGTTGCTAATGATAGTTAAAAAAATTGAATAAATACTACTTTTTACAATATTAATGAGTTTTATACTTACGTATTAAAAATTAATATTGTATCACAAGAAATCTGGGTTGTGAGTAAATTATTATCTACAAATTACAAATTACTTCACATAATCAGTAATTCAATGATCTTGATTTGGTATACATATGTACATACATTAATTTTGTATATATTTTAATAAATAATTCCACAATATATGTAGAATTACATATATTACATTCTGTAATCAATAATCTCCAAAAATTCGATTATAAATGACAATCTAAAAAGTAATCCCATAAAATTCGATACACATTACTTCTTTATTTGTAATATTGTAGTTTTACTACAAATTACGTTCTGAGTAAGTGACGCCTCAATCGCAGAGATACTACATTTAAAATTATCACCAAATTTTCTGTAGTTACTCTTAAAATTCCAGTAGAAATGAACATGAGATTAAAATTATTTTCTAGAGTTCTGAACACCTAGAAAATACTAAAAATAAACTGCTGGTCCGATCCTGACTAATTTTTTAAAAAAAAGTAACGTAAAAGCCCCCATTATGGAACGGTATCTAATACTGGAACAGTTTTGACATTTACATATTAATGAAGTTATTTCTGAAAGAAACGTCTAATAACAAAAATTATTATTAATAGAATGATTGTTTTTCAATTTAAATTCACCTCGCATATAATGTTTCTTTACTTAATTAAAGAAATAAATATGTAAATGTCAAAACTGTTCCAGTATTAGATACCGTTCCATAATGGGGGCTTTTACGTTATATAATTAAAATCCCGGAAAGAAATAAATGTCGGGTTGAGTTTGCCCCTCAAGATTGTAGAACCCCATAATAAAAGGTCCAGTATTAAAATACTTCTAAAACTGTTAACTGAATATAATTAGACGCATAACTAAGGTGTGCTCAACGGTTTCACCCGTATAGAATTATATTAGTCATTTAACTTAACTTTAAGCCTTTTTTGATCCTCAAGCCTCTGGAGTACAAATTTAACCTTACATTTATTTTTTAGTCAATTCAGAACAATTGACAACCCAAAACCTAAATATTGGTAGGTCTATTGAATGTTTATTGAGTTACTGTAACTACTGTATTCAAGCTTTGTGTTAAATATGGTGGACAATATAACAATTTCCTTCTATTGACTACACCAACCTAAAACGTTTTACTCCAGTATAAAGCTTGTTTTATGTATAGTAATATTCGTATATAAAATTATATTAATGGTAGAAGCGCAGTGAAATAAAATTTATAAAGGAAATATTGAGAGGCACGTTGATCTAGTTATCTAAAAGTGAAATTTAACTTTAATACTAATTTATACGATGAATAGGGGCAGAGGAGACAGAAAAGAGTGAGGGAGCATGACTGGATACTCCCATTATCACACCACCTAAACACACTATGTAATCTGAAGAAAGTATCCAAGTTCACTCTGTCCTTTCTGTTTTATAAAATTTTCTGTTTTATGAGGCCCCCGTTAACCTCCCAATTCCATATGTTTAGTCCACTTATGGAATCATTTCGATGTCAGTATCCGTCTGTCACAGGCGATTTTCTCTGAAACTGTTCAACGTGAAAATTTGAAATTTAACAATGAGATGTAAAATTGAATTTCGATTCCGAGTGTTAATTTCAAATGCAACCTGGAAAGTTGAAAAAATTTTTTCTTACAAGAGCACAGATTAGGGTTTTCGGGAAAATCTTATTAAAGAACAAATTCAATAATATATTATATAACTGTGTTTTTTGTTCATTTTTCTTTCTTTTTTTGGAAAAACCTTAAAAATTACTGTTCCCTTGTCAGAGGAATCGCTCAAAAAAATCTGAAAAAATTCAGGATGAGGTGTAGGTAGATTAAAAAAAATTATCGGAACTGAATTTTCTTACATAATTTTCTTGGTACACAAAAAAAGCTTTATTACATACTTTACAATTTTGCTTTGATCAAGATGTTCTTATAGTTAATAATTATATTAATCTTATGTTAAACGAAATTACTGAAGAATGAGGGAATAATTAATAAATCTACACGCCAAAAAAATAATTTCTACATACTAATAAGCATAGGCATCTTTATACAAAGTAGTCCAGAATTATGTACCATAATTGCTAAAGCTGATAGTACGTTCAAAAATAATGATACCTTTTCATTACTTTTCTAAAACTCCTTTACCGTTTCACTTTTTACCAAAACTCAATAATAAGGAAGGTACCCCTGTAAAGAGGTGAAGAAACGAAAGTCATTTTTTCTTAAATATTTTCCAAACACTTTTGAATAACGGATTGATATTTTAGGGGTACGTATTTTGCGTTAAGAGAATTAAATTTATGTTAACGCTTATTCCACCACTTATGATCAAGCGGTAGTTTTGGCTGGTAGGTGTGAGTTATCACGGCTTTTCTTTTCTAATTTGCCAATTATTTAAACAAAATTCTTAACAATATGATTCCTCACACAATTCCACACGAACAGGTATACTTGTTACATTTCGATAAATAATACCGTTTTCGAATAATTTTAAAAAGAAAGTAATTTCGAAAGGTATCTACTATTTCCAAATTATCCCCTAATCATAGGTGATGGAATAATTTATTAGTACCATAAATTTAATTCTTCTGATGTACATACGCTCCCCTAAAATATGAATCCATTATTCAAAAGCGCTTAAAAAATTTAAAAAAAAGTCTTTTTTGTTCCACCCGTCTACATTTTACCCCTATACTTCATCACCCTGATTACTGAGTTTTGGAAAAGAGTATAGATGAAACGATACAATTATTTTTGAACGTACTCTCAGCTCCAGCAACTACCGTACATATTTCTGGACTACCCTGTATATCTTATATTTGTTAGCGCATCCATAAAAATAATGGATTAAAAATATCTGAAGTATCTGACAATTTTCTTAAGTAATTTTCTGATTTAACATATTATGTTTTATAATAAATAGTGTTACTAATAAATAATTAATGAAGGAAAAACCGTTGGCGTGCATTGATACATTCAGTCGCATCTCTGTTTCTTTCTGGTAAGCGTAAATAGGTCAAGATTACGATTACCCTCATATGCTGTTATATCAAATCCGTAATAACAACTGATGGTACGGAATACTATTTGCACAGGTACAACTTGCACCTGATGACTTGTTTTGAATTAATTTGGGAGACGGATTATGAAATATTGTAGAAATACATAATTTTAAAAAGTCATAATTTCAAAAACTTTAACTTTTCTTTATCATCAAAGCTTACTTACCCCACCTTCTCATGCCTACTTCATTGTAAGTTGTATAAGATGGTAAATTTGTTGAGTTTCTTTACGTAATTGTATAAAATATATTCACTATTTGAAGACATAAATTTAAATTGAACTATGGCGGAAATAAGTAATGATTTCTCAATTATAAAATCAATTGAATTTCATAATCACAATTAACTCATAAAACAAGCTTAACAAACCATGCCCAACACTAATGATTAGACATGTGTAATATAATATGTTAACAAATCATTCAATAATTTGATCATATTACAATTCATTTAAAATATCTGATGGCCATGGCACACAAAAGATTAATATGTATTTGGATATAGTTGTAATCAAAATAAAGTTAATGACTATCAAACTAGAACACAATTTTTTTCTCGATTTTTAGAGTTCTGTAGAAAAATATCGATATTTTTAAATCTCGGAACTTTTATAATCTGATCAAATTCATCTGTTTCTTCGTCCGTCCGTCTACCACATTCCCGTAAATTCTATATCATAAAATTTTGCATGTACATACTACAGATATAAATATGAATTAATAAAGAGTAAATCACATATTTAAATGTAGGGATGAAAAATTTATTCTCATATACCGTATAGTATGTGATACCATTAGAAAGGACTCTTAAGGTAGGTTTTCGCTTACAAAATCGCACTGCTTGTTGGGCTTGTTACTTTTTTTGTAGCCAATCAGATATTAAATCATGGTGATGTAGGCACGCGCATCTCGTCTTTGTTGCTTGTTTGCTTGTCCCGTTTACGAATGTGATTCAACTTCTACTTTTTAAACAAACAAACAAAGCAAACAAAGACAAGGAACGTCATTTTCATTTTTTAAAAAGTTTTTTTAAAATTCTAATTTTTTTTCATTTTTAATTTTCAAATAGATGAAAAATTAATTAAATTTAGTTTGAGCAGAACGTTTCTAAGGGTGCGTAGGGTATCTTCCTCCTCAAACTGTTTCTTATCTTAAAGTTGCTCCTATCTTCTTCTTATATTGTTGTCTTCTAACTTACTATTAAGTGTCAAATTTAAGAGAAAGATAATTTAAGAATAGGATATCTTTGTTTAATTAGAGTAGTGATAAGCAAATGCAAGACCAAGAGCAAGACTTGGCAGTCTTGCTCTTGGTCTTGTTCTTGCATTAATAATCTTGATCTTGGTCTTGCTAGAGCAGTTTGAGTCTTGGTCTTGGTCTTGCAAAATACAGTCTTGGTATTGGTCTTGGTCTTGGTATTGCTAAAGAATCTTGCACTTTCTTGCATTTTTTTATTAGCGAATTTTTTCCTTCTAATTTTCTAAATCAGAATTTTCTCTCTTTACGGTATTAATTATACTTTTAAACTATTTAAATAATTTAGCAAGAGTCTTGCTTTTTTCTTGCTATTGTCTTGGTCTTGCTCACTTGAGTCTTGGTATTGGTCTTGCAGCCATACTTATAGTCTTGGTCTAGGTCTTGCTCTTGGTATACATAGTCTTGGTCTTGCAAAAAATGCAAGACCAAGACAAGACTGCAAGACCAAGACTAATTTTGCTCATCACTAAATTAGAGTGAAAAATTCATACAATGCTAAGCAACTATAAGCAAATTTTAACATAATAGTAAGATAAGAGAAACATAAAATACATACTTCTTGCTACTATAGTAAGATTTGAATTAAGAATCCTCTTTGTTGAGAGGGAGTTCGTGAAAAAGATAAATGCGCACCCTTATATAATATCAAGAATAGCAATTATAAAAATGTTTATTTGCGAATGATTGAATAAATACAAAATATGTTTTTGAGTTAAGACGATGTACCAAAATTATAAACAGGCTATAGCGTAACTAAACAAGCAATGCGATTTTGTGATCGAAATCTCACCTTTAACAGTCCGATGTCGCAGCATCTCTGTCATAACCGTAGAGGCCAACAGTGATCACTTGATCAGTGATCACACACGTGTATGATGCTATCGTGGACAGGTGAATTGTTAACGTGGTACAGTGTTGCGTCAGTGTATTAAAAATATTCGCGGCTCCTGCGGAAGCTTATTGTGTAGGGTTATAGTTGAGGTTCGTTTTACGATTTTTGGCTTTTGTTTTTAAACTGCAACAAAACGTTGACCCATTCCATATTTTAACTTGAAGGCTGTGAAAAAGTCTAGTCACTTAGGAACCCTGATTTAATGCATGTGTAATACGTACTTGACCGATTTCTTTTTTAATTTCAGTCATATACATATACTATCTAATTCATAATTAAACAAACAATATTGACTTGAATGAATTTGGCATAGGTAGTGCTAAATTAATTAAAAATTGTGTTATTTTTTTGTCAACGGAAAGCCTTAAACTTAATTTTGATTGACACCATACATACCTAGGTATATGTAGAGAACTCCATTATCACAATACATATTGGCTAATGAAGTTGCAGAAATGTGCGTTTATGTAGGCATTAGTAATTTTGTTATTATTATAAATATGAATGTTATTCGTACCTATAAAACTTGTATGTATTTGTGTATATGTATATTATGTTTACTTTCGTATGGCGCATACATCTGTTTATATGCATATATATGTAAAGTTGCATTATGATTTATATCTTGTAAATGGAGTGTAACTAAATGGTTTAACGCTTATTTAGCATGACTATTTTTGTTATGCTTTGTTACATTTCTTGTACATATATTATTGTAAATATGTAGATAATATTTATGATATATTAGGGTACGTCATGAAATGGAACCTACCATACAATAATTTTATAATTTCATTCCTTTTTTTTTGTCCTCTTCACAGACAGATACGTATATATGTATAAATTGAATAATATACAAATTTATAATAGTTGAACGAAAATGTTTGAATATGTACATACTTAAATGGAATTTGATGCTAATTTATACAAAATTTCTATCATGTTTTAAAAAGTTTTACGATGAGACTTGGACGTCCGTCCACTGGTCTATCCGTATATCATGGCTATTTTGCTTAGTAACTACTGCTGATATCGACAGGGCCGGTCTGGCCAAAAATGCGGTTCGGTGAAAGGAACACTTACCAGAAATCATTTATAAATTTAAAAGAAAAAATAATAATAAAAATCAATTAGATTAATGGATTAAGACCTAAAGTGTATTTTATTTTCAAAGTTTTCTACCGGCTGAAAGGACCCCGCACAAATCTTATGGAAATTTGGTCCCGGTTAATGTCTTCGAAACTTTGGGAAATAATAGTTCTTGACCTGTAGGACAAAAGTCTCGATAGGCGCAAAGCTCAATAATAGACAGATTTTGAGATATATGTAATTAAATATACGTATACTTTCAATGTAAAATCTATCACCTATCAAATAGTGTCGGCAATCGATTCTACTTTTCGTAAGTTTTTTGACGACACCATTTGATAGGTGATAGATTTTACATTTAAAGTATACGTATATTTAACTACATATATCTCAAAATATGTCCATTATTGAGCTTTGCGCCTATAGAGATTTTTGTTCTACAGGTCAAGAACTATTATTTCCCAAAGTTTCGAAGAAATTAACCGGGACTAGATTTCCATAAGATTTGTGCGGGGTTCTTTTAACTTAAATACATTGAAACATGTCGACAAATTGACTGAGCAACCTCACTCTCATATAGATACCTGGTAATTTTAAACAAATTATAGGTTCTTATGGGACCGGAGCTATTGCATCAGATTGTCAAATTTCAATATATATATATATATATATATATATATATATATATATATATATATATATATATATATATATATATATATATATATATATATAATGTCTTTCGGTAAAATTTTCAGTTGGCGAACGAAAATCTTGGCAAAAGTCTCGTTTTATAATGTTATAATGTTGTTGATTTTCGTTAATTCTTGATTTTGCAAAATCAGTCGATGCTGCGAGGCCTTCAGAAATGTAAGATCAAGTGCAGTCGGTGTTCGTAGTGCCCTTGAACCGACCATAAATATCAAATTGAGATTTGGCAAATTAATGTAGTCGTTTGCTTCCTACATTCCTAGGAAGAATTTCAAAAATATTCTTAATCCTAACCAAAGAGAGTTCCGAAATGAGTGGAGGAGAGAGAGTATAAGATTACAAAAATATAGTGTTGTGTTATCTCTTACTTTTTGTAATCTTATTGGGCCACTTACATTAATCACAAAAAGATACCTAGTACTGAAAAATACAACATAAACAGTCTAGATTTAAATCATTTAATAAGTCGAGATTACAGTCCTAGCTTAATTATTATTAGTAAACTTTGATTTCTGTATTACCTAAGAATGAATAAAAAATAAAATAAAATAAAAATGGTACTTTTGCTTTTAATACAACAACTGTATTTACATAATATACAAAATCAAGTCCAATAAACAATATTAAAAATGATGAAATTATCTAAACTTGGACTGACGTCATTAAATTAATGCAAAAAATTCATTAAAATTAGACGTACCAGAATTTTATGTCTCTTTTCCGTTCTTAGCGAATTTGCAGAATGGAATTCAGCTATTACAGCCACTGTCATAACGCAACTTGATTCCAGGACAATGGCAGAAATTTGTTTTGAGATCCCTAGAAACCGAAAATAATATTCACTAAAATTTATATATATATATATATATATATATATATATATATATATATATATATATATATGTATATATGTATATATGTATATATGTATATATGTATATATGTATATGTGTCCACACGATAACTCTCGAACGAAAGGTTCTAAGTTTACACAAATTTGGTGAAAATGTTGGAAGTCCCAAACCATTGGATAAGTTCGTTAGCCAGACCCGTCCGATGCGCAGAACATGGTTTTTGTTCCTGCAAAAAATTAGTTTTTTGCCAAAATTTCCACTTATTCAAAAATTTTTGCGAAATTTCTTTATACCATTTAAAAGAGCAGAAAAATTACATAAAAAACGTCTTTAAACTATTATTCTATGTCAAATAGTTTCCGAGAAAAACTAATTTTTATAAACGGAAATTCGCTGTTATACAGGATGCTGCGACACAAAAAAATTTTTTTAATTTTGACACATTCTTTTATGAAATTTCGATTAAGAAATATTAAAAAATTTTAAGGTGAATCATATAAAAAGAGTTAAAATTAAATTAAAAGGAAACATTTATCTATTTTAACATATTTGTAAAGAAATTTTACGGTTTACTTACAGTTTTTTGAAAAAATGTAATAAAATTTTTACATACAACAAAGATTGTATTTGAAAGGTAGGAAATCCACCAATTTTTTTTTTATTTCTTTAAATAATTATTAAATTTGGTTTTTGAAGGAAATCTTCGTCTAATTCGCTCCAAGCCGAAAGTATAGCCACTAATCAGGACATTCTACTATAAAAATGAATGGAAAATATATTGAAATTTATTTAATGAAAGCCATACATACACATTTTTAAAATATCCTTTTGAATTTTATAACTCAGTCATAAGTCATAACAAATAAAATTTGTGTAAAAAAATCTAATTAACGTGATTTCTCTCAATTTTCTAATATTGAGTCTAAGGCTAGTTAACTATGGAGTGATTGTGTCAACATTTTAATGTAAAATATGATAATTTTAACCCTCTTAAAAAGAACATTTCGATTTTAACAATAAAAAAATTTTAAAAAGTGTTTTCGTTTTTCCCGGATTACCAAGAAAAGAAAGTTATACCAGAAAAACCAATGTTCAACGAAGTACTATTGTCCATATTTCTAAGTCGAACACTGAGATATTGACCATATCTCAATGTTCGATTGGAGAAAATGATATTACATATTTTTATTTGGCATTACGTTGAGATATTTAGACGATGCTGTTGTGTAATTCAACAAAGTTTTTTGAACTTATAGAACATAAATGAAGAATATTTCATTAAAATTAGTAAATTAACAAATTTTATTTTAGTATTAGGCAATATTTTTAAGAAACCAGTTTATAACCAAACAGTAATTTAAAAATCATGCGAAAATGGTTTTTCCTGGTAAGAAAATATTATATTTAGCCTTAGTTCAGCCAAATCAGACTACCAAGCGTATATCACAATTTTTATGAAAATTTAATATCAACAACTAAATCTTAAGAATGAGTTGTAAGATGATAATAGTGATAGTGATTAATAATTTAGTATTAATTATAAGGAATATTTTGGAATAAATGATCACCAAGTTACATCAAAAAGTTTTCTTTGTTTTTTTATTGGCTACGTACGTTTCGAGAATATAAATCTCTTCTTCAGGCCATAATCTTAAAATATTAGAAACAAACATAATATTAAAATAATAAATGGTAATACAATAAATCAAATACTTACAATTTCTTTTAAAAAAACAAATCAAAATGAAAAAATTATTATAGTTATTAAGATAAAAATACACAATTTTTACAGTCAAAAAATAAAAATTTTAAATTAAGACAAACAAAATTTTTTAAAATTTTTAAAAAAATAAAAAATTATATTGTTGAAAAACTAATAAAATACTTTTTTTAAATAGTATTACGTCAAACATTGAAATGAATTAAAAATCAAAAATCAAAAAATCAAAAAACAAAAATTGCAAAAAATCAAACAACAAATTGAAATAGACAAAATAGGTCCACAGATGTACTTTATATCTATTATGTTTTATAGAGAATAATAATAATGTGTTTATGTTAGTGGATATTATTTATAGCATATTTAGATTTATTTTTGTTTATGTTTTTGAATATTTTGACATAAGGGTTTATAAAGTGTCAGATTGTCATTTTCAACTTGGTTATTTACAACACGCGTATAATTTGGACCATGTCTTCGACTTCCATAATACAAAGGTGCTACAATACGAAAAAAACTATAGAAAAAGATTGAACCTGGAAACCCTATGGATTTTCTCAACGGAAAATGTAAATAACCAAGTTGAAAATGACAATCTGACACTTTATAAACCCTTATGTCAAAATATTCAAAAACATAAACAAAAATAAATCTAAATATGCTATAAATAATATCCACTAACATAAACACATTATTATTATTCTCTATAAAACATAATAGATATAAAGTACATCTGTGGACCTATTTTGTCTATTTCAATTTGTTGTTTGATTTTTTGCAATTTTTGTTTTTTGATTTTTTGATTTTTGATTTTTAATTCATTTCAATGTTTGACGTAATACTATTTAAAAAAAGTATTTTATTAGTTTTTCAACAATATAATTTTTTATTTTTTTAAAAATTTTAAAAAATTTTGTTTGTCTTAATTTAAAATTTTTATTTTTTGACTGTAAAAATTGTGTATTTTTATCTTAATAACTATAATAATTTTTTCATTTTGATTTGTTTTTTTAAAAGAAATTGTAAGTATTTGATTTATTGTATTACCATTTATTATTTTAATATTATGTTTGTTTCTAATATTTTAAGATTATGGCCTGAAGAAGAGATTTATATTCTCGAAACGTACGTAGCCAATAAAAAAACAAAGAAAACTTTTTGATGTAACTTGGTGATCATTTATTCCAAAATATTCCTTATAATTATTATCTAAAAATCACCTAAACCTTCCTTATATTAATTATACAATGGAATTTAAAGAAATTATTGACATGTATGACATTGACAGTAAACGTGACTTACTATCCTTAAAACGACATTTTACGAAATTAATTAAAAATAATAACCATGTGAAATTTTTAAATCAGTGTAACAAACTTAAAATAATCCCAAATTTTATCAAAAATGTCAAATTGGCCAAATTTAATAAATTAAAACGTTTTTCTTGTTACAATAAGTCTTTAAATCATTTTTTTCGAACCATTTTAAAATGTCAGATTAAACTTATTTACATCCAAATTTCTACAATTAAAAAACAAATTGATTCTTTAATTAATAAATTGTCTAGTACTTTGCTCCCAACACATTTAGAAATTATCATCTCAGAATTACACAACAGTAATGCATTTTTGGACAAAAAATTAAAACTTATACATTTGAAAAAGTTGCAAAAGTTAAAAACAGATGTTTTATCAAACTTTACAATTGAGAAAGACTGGTTGGTAAATTTGACCGATATAGACATCCCAGAATATGCTATTTTTCTTTTATCTTTAAATCCTAATTTTGTCACTAACAATTTTAGCAGAGCACAAAACATTGCTTCGGTGTACGACATTGTTTCCACCATAGAGACATATTTTCAATACAATGCAGATATTGAAAATAAAAACCATATTCGTTATAAACTGTCTCAACACCTAAATAGAATATTAGTCAATAATACAAAATATAATAATTCTGTCTTGGATAGTTTTCTTAAGGATTTAATAAAAAGAACAAAAGATTTTTTAAAACAGAACAATTCTATTCTCGTCCTCAAAAGCGATAAAGGAAATAAGACAGTGTTGTTGGATACGGCAAATTACATTAAAAATACAAATAATTTAATTTTTGACAATACAGTTTATATGAAATTAAATAATAACCCATCTAGTAAATTACTGAAGAACATCAATATGTATCTATCGAAATTAAAATCTTTAGGTTTTATTTCTAACATAGATTACAGATATTTGAAACCAAGCAACTCATGCCTCCCTAAAATGTATTTTCTTCCTAAAACTCATAAACCTTTTAATAACTTAGATGAACTGACATTCCGTCCAATTTGTTCGACAACTAACACAATGTTATATAATTTAACCAAATTTTTTTCAAACATTGTACAAAAGGCTTACTCAAGTAAATATGACATAAAAAATTCCTTTGAATTGGTTAACAAAATTCAGAATAAAAAAATCCCATATGGTTATAAACTGATAAGTCTGGACGTACAATCGTTATTTACGAATTGTCCCACCAGTATTTTTCTAAACTGGGTGGAGAAAAATTGGACACATATACAGTCTTTCACTAACATGGACTATGATACATTTTTGGAAGGCTTACGCTTGATAATTAACAACTCTTTTTTTCACAACTAGGTTTACTGATGGTGTTTTTAAACAGCTGGATGGTTTTCCTATGGGGGGGTCGCTATCAGTGGTCGCATGTAATGTGGTGATGGATTTGCTGGTTGATGAATGCCTGGACAGATTGGATTTTACTGTACCGTTTTTCTTTAAGTATGTTGATGATATGCTTTTAGCAGTGCCTTATGATGGTATGCAGCATATTCTTGACATATTTAACTCATTTTCTGATAGTTTAAAGTTCACCATAGAAATAGAAGAAAATAAAAAACTTTCATTTTTGGACGTACAAATTTTAAGAGATAATGAAAATAAACTTAAAACTACTTGGCATCGGAAACCTTATTGTTCGTCCAGATTAATCAACTGGCATTCTAATCATCCGGTACATGTAAAACGGAATACTGCATATAGTATTCTTAATAGGGCCATAAACTTATCACATCCAGAATATCGACCTACAGCCATACGAGTAGCTAAAAACATTTTAGTTAAAAACAATTTTCCTCAGTCTGTTATTGAGAATATGACAAAAAAGCTCGTTCACCGTACATATAATAACAACTGTATTACGAACAACACAGACAATAGACCGCCCAAGAAAAATATATCACTGCCTTATATGGGGAAATCAATCATTCCAGTCTCTTCTTTCCTTAAATCTCAAGGGTTTTCTCCAGTGTTTAAGTACCCCTTTTCCATAAAAAATTCCCTTTACTCAAACCTAAAAGGAGTGACTCCAATTGAAGAAAGAAGCCATCTAGTTTATTCAGTTCCTTGTTCGAGTTGTGGCTCTTCGTACATTGGTCAGACATCTAAGGCTCTCGAGTATCGCCTAAAACAACACAGATGGGATTTGGGTAGGGGTGAATTACGCACAGGCTTAGCACAACACGCGTATAATTTGGACCATGTCTTCGACTTCCATAATACAAAGGTGCTACAATACGAAAAAAACTATAGAAAAAGATTGAACCTGGAAACCCTATGGATTTTCTCAACGGAAAATGTAAATAACCAAGTTGAAAATGACAATCTGACACTTTATAAACCCTTATGTCAAAATATTCAAAAACATAAACAAAAATAAATCTAAATATGCTATAAATAATATCCACTAACATAAACACATTATTATTATTCTCTATAAAACATAATAGATATAAAGTACATCTGTGGACCTATTTTGTCTATTTCAATTTGTTGTTTGATTTTTTGCAATTTTTGTTTTTTGATTTTTTGATTTTTGATTTTTAATTCATTTCAATGTTTGACGTAATACTATTTAAAAAAAGTATTTTATTAGTTTTTCAACAATATAATTTTTTATTTTTTTAAAAATTTTAAAAAATTTTGTTTGTCTTAATTTAAAATTTTTATTTTTTGACTGTAAAAATTGTGTATTTTTATCTTAATAACTATAATAATTTTTTCATTTTGATTTGTTTTTTTAAAAGAAATTGTAAGTATTTGATTTATTGTATTACCATTTATTATTTTAATATTATGTTTGTTTCTAATATTTTAAGATTATGGCCTGAAGAAGAGATTTATATTCTCGAAACGTACGTAGCCAATAAAAAAACAAAGAAAACTTTTTGATGTAACTTGGTGATCATTTATTCCAAAATATTCCTTATAATTATTATCTAAAAATCACCTAAACCTTCCTTATATTATAATTTAGTATTAGTAACTACTTAATAATTTAAATTTTTGAATTAGAATCATTATTTTTTTGTTTATTTAAATTTCTGTATCGAAATTATTAATGTAAGTTAGCAGAACCTAGGGATATTTTCTTATAAATTAATATTTTTTGTAAATTTGAAAATGTCACACTGGGATATTTATAATAAAATTGCTATAATTATCCAAAGGTTCGAATTTATGTTCCTAAAACTAGTAACGACAGTAGAAAATATAATTTTGGTCTTTATAAAAGTGTTAAAATAGTTAAAATTTAATTTAAGTAGAAGTTGTTATAAATTAAAAAAAACTCGAAAACTTTAATCCTATTTTTCTCAATAGTACTATTTTGACAATATTTCACTGTTGAATTGGAGGGACGATATACAAAAAATATTTATGTGTTAAATACTTAGTAGACTTATATGTTTTATGGGTGTTTTTTTTTAGTAAAATAACTTTTCATAGGTATATATTTGTGACTAAAGTTGCCTCTGTGTTTTAAGGAAATAAAATATTTTTAAAATTTTGTGGAAAAAAATAAAACACAATTTAAAAAAAAAAGTAGGCGTTCCCATATTTTTAAAATTTTGTAGTACAAGAAAATCCTTATAAATTCATCATATCTGTCATTGCATTTACTAGCTTACTCCCACTTGACTACTTTTAAATAGTCGGTGTCAGATCTTACGCAATTTAATAAACAGTATCGTTTTGATTTTTTAAACTCATTTAAGACATTTATTGTTAGTGATACATATTTGAATTATTTTCCTAATTAATAAATTGAATTCTGTAGACTGATGTTTTTGTAGATAAAAAAGATTCTAGGTGGCGTCTGTATTAGACAAAAGTCTGAAAAACGGACGTAGAATCTCACTGTTATTAATTATTATGTCTTGTAGTCTTTTGAAAAATTATTTTTTGAACTAAAATAAGAAGAGGAGGAAATTCGCTATGTTATGCGGATGCTGCAACAGGGATGCAAATATTTGTGTATATTAATAATTATTATATAGTAATATAATAAAATTGTACGTCTAATTTTATTTTATTTGTTAATGACGTCAGTCCAAGTTTAGATAATTTCACCTATAGCTATTTTTTGAACATTGCACCTCTCTTGTTTATTATATAAACAATTAGTAAAACTCGTGTATTTCTTAACATTTACATACAGACAAACTTAACCAGTCAACAACAATCATGGTGGTATTTCCGGTGCAGTTTTGATTAAATATACGTAAACTACATACATACTTACTACAAATAAAATATATAGTAAATGCTGGTGTTCTGGTTTCTTTTCTTTGACACTTCTAAAAAGAAATTTACTGTTTCTGTTTTTATAACTATTGAATAAACAAAACAAAATAGGTTTCATGAACTATTTACATATTTAATGGGGCGCCATGCACTTTTTGATACTTTATTAAAATACTATTAACATTCAAAAGTACACAATATATGTGTGTAAATATATATATAATTTTTGCAACATTTCCTGAGATACACCGGAAAAGATACAGACTCAAAGAAAATATTATTAAATATTTTGTATGATGTGCCAACGTAGAACTGTTGATACTATTAATGCAGATATAACTTATCAGAACTGTTAAAACTATGTTATCAAGGCCAAATCATCAGCGGCGTATACAGTCTAGCCTCTGGGGGAGGGGGCGTCACATAGAAAATAATAGGACCAAAAAAGGGTTAAAAAATAATAAAATGAACATCTTCTATGTCATAACCCCTTGACCCCCTTGTATAGGCGCCCGCAAATCATCTACGAATGCCAATACTAACAGACCTAGAAGAAAGCTTTCATCAGATTGTCTCTTAGTAAGCTCATTATATATAATATACTTATGTGGGAAATCGGCATTTTGATGGAATATCCACTGTTCTACAAATACCTATTATTTGTTCAAAATTGCTAGGTACCAATGGGATCGGGGTCGCTCATCCAAGTTGCCGAAATGTTTCAACATATTCAATATACTTAAATATAGGCTAGCTTTTAATCCATTATTCTAGTAAGTCGCATACCTAATTGTATTTTTAATGTATGTATATGTAATTTATTAATGACTAGCCGTATGCCCGATGGGATTTCCCATCGACAACATCTTTTTATTAGGCACTCTCTTTCTGCTCACTTTTAATGTTTTGCAAAAGCCTAAATCAATATCCACGCTTCTAACTTCAAAAATGACGAACTTGCCATATGAACTTTCATTTGCTGTTTTAACCCTTTAGGGAATAAATTTCCAGAAACAACTAACTTTTATTTATAAATAGAAGCCTAAACGCCAATTTTCATATCTCCTGTGCTTAATTTCGTCCTTCTACACTCAACAGTTTAGGTTGTGCGTTGTCTGTCAGTTAAAGTTAAAGATTCATTAAATAAGATATTATTTATTTTAATAGTCATAGTAACATATTTTTATATATACTACTAACTTCAAAAATAACGAATTTACATACAAATTTTCATCCTCTATTAAACCCACTTAGGGGACGAATTTTCAAAAATCCTTTCTTAGTGCTCATCTACGTTACATAGGGAACTCATATGCAAAATTTAATTCTTCTAAATCCAACGGCTTAGGCTGTGCGTTGTCTGTCAGTCAGTCAGTCAGTCAGTGTTAAAAATTTATTAAGTAGTTTTTTGGTATAAAATTTTGCTAAGTACATAATTATTCCCATAAGTATGGCTTGAATTTAAAATTTCTTTTTCAATTTAATGAATATTTATTTTGTAATGATCTTTAGTGTGTTGTTTAACATAATTTTTCTTTGGTTGGTTCCCTTCTAGCCGAAAAGTTGACGACACTCGGGGTTAACGTCTAATTCGGTGACACTTAACCACTGGTGGACCTTAAGAGTTGTAGTGAAAAGAATTTTATAAAAATTAAAAATTCGTCAGGATATAGTCTATATAATATACAGTAGGAAAATGAAAATCCTCATTCAGATCGCTGACTGGTGAAATACCTCCAATTAGCAACTCCTAGATATTGCTTAAACAAAGTTCGATTTACATTATTGTCGCGAAAACTACTTAGGTTGGTCAAAGATTTTTATAGAAACTAAAAGCATGTAGGATGGTTACTTATTTGACATAAGTCACAAAAATTTTAATTAGGCCGCGTTCTCTTAGGACAGAGCCAGTTATTAGGTACCTCCTAGAATTATTTAACAAACTTTGTCTAAGCTTACTGGAAAAAGTTTTTAGTTATCGCAATTGAAAAAATTACTAAATTTTTTAGTAAAATAAATGTAGTTACCGTTAGTCGTAACTAAAAACTACTAATGCTTTTAATAACTACGAAAAATTGTTGGAGTAACAAATAATTTTATTCAATTATAATCGTATAAGTACTTACACAAATAAAATAATTTCATTAAGTATATTATTGTTCTATTGTTAATGTAATCAAAACATCATTCGTGCCAAAGTTGATAGGCACCTTAAATTGCCATTGAAATATCTACGATTCGAACCAGCAACATCTATATTTCACCGGTTGCGCCATAGGACCATCAAAAGTGTTTATTATTTAAATATACTGTATACTATAATTACTTGTATTATGAAGAAAAATATTTTTATGTTTCTGTTTGCTTCAAAAATAGAAAGAATAAACTTTTGTAGGTTTTATTAAATAAAAATTAAAATAGAAATTTGAAAAATTGTTAAAATCAGTAATTTCAGTTGATTTTCTTATTTATATATTTTTTTAAAATATGTATTTTGTTGCATTAACAATAGTACACTAGTTACAGTCAAGTTTTTGTTATAACCATATTGGGATTTGTCAAACAGGCGGAGCCTAGAAAAAATGGCTGACAAAATAGTGCATTAATAATAGTTTTATATAGTTATAGTAATATATAAATTAAGAAAAAATGATAAAGAGTAGAACAATTTAGACTTGGGTTGACACAAATCCGAAGCAAATATATTTTGTTGAAGAACAGAAAATTTTACGTCTGTAAAGCAATTAAAATGTAGTAAAAATATGAAAAAAAAAAATGCACGAATGAGTTAATGGATATTGTAATTTACAGTGGTATATAAACGTCAAATTTAAATAGCAGATAAACGTTATGAAACAACTGGAGAATTGTAAATGAATGGAAAAATCAGATCATTTGTATGTAGGTACACGCTGATCCACAAGACTTAACTTAGAAATGACATTTCGGCAAATGTACCTACTTTAAAAATAGTATGATTTTTAAACACCAGATGTCCTACCGTCATTCGACAGATCCCAATAGTGTTGGTTAATAAATTTTTTAGTCGAATCTTTTTAATTATCGCAACTAATTTTTATTTGTTTGGGTGACTTTAAATAGTACCGTGAACTATAACAATTTAAAAAAGCAACTTTTATGAGGTGCTGCCCAGTAATGTGATGAATAGTTTTCACTTTCTTATTCTATAGGTCACACTCGTAGAAATTCACAACATTTATAAAACTATTCTTTGTTTAGTTTGGTGAGTTTTCAATGAATTTATATTTTAGGTTGTGGAGTCTTCTCACCAGAGGTATGAAATTATGAACTTATTGTTACATTGATATTTATATTTGTACTATATATATATTTCATCCAATTACGGACTCTTCAGGTACATTACATATATAGATCTATAAGTACATTGAAAAATATTTCTTTAAAATTTATACGTAATAGTGAAATTAATGAAATTTAGTTTGTTATATACTTACAAAATTCAGTAATTGAATTTTATTGTCATTTTTATAATAAATTATATTAATATGGTTAAAATTTATGTATAATAAAATGGTAAATTTATCAATATGTTGTTTTTTTTAAAAATCTGTATTAGATTTTTTTTGTCTATGTTTTGTAGATAATCTTTGTAAAGTTAAAATATTGTTTGTTGAAAATTTTTTTTTTTTTTTTTTTTGAAATTTCTTACATCGTGAATGTAGTTGATTTGTGTTTTAGTCTGTAATCAAAAGTTATTTGTTTGAATTTAATCTAGGTATAGTTTTATTGTTATTGATTACTTACTGTTTTTTGGTTAAGGTATTCATGATGTAAAAAATTTCAATTACAAAAATTAACATTATTGTGTAGTTGATAACGTGTTACATCGTGTATTTTTCAGTATTTTATTTAAAATTCTGTTGTTGGAGACATCTTGATTTAATATAAATTGATTTTTTAAGATTTACTGAACATGTTGTTATGAAGCACTAAGCCTGAATTGTAGGTGGGGTCGGCGCGGTCATATTGTGAGTGTTTAATGTTAGTCGCAGTTGCGCGTTACTGTCTTTTTAATGGCGGTGTTGTTTAAATTTATTATTAATTAACGATGGGACACGTATACCAATTTTTTAATAATGTTGTTGTCTCTGTATTATTAGTTTAGATATATATGTGAAATTATTAATGATATGCTATTGTTATATTAATATAATATTATTATAGAATTGAAAATACATATTTGTTATATTATTAATTATTATCTTTGTTTGTAGTTTTGAGTTTGGAGGTTCTTTTTTTTAAGAATGTACAGTCAATTTTTTTGTTTTTGATTTCATTACTGGATTGTTAAGTATTTATTGGTAACGTGTGTCATCGTTTGATTGTAATTGATTATTGCAAAAAATTTTTTAAGATAGTGGTGAATTTGTAACTGTTGGTTTCGACTTTTGAGATTTGTAATTATTATTTGATTTTAACGATGGGACACGTGTATCAATTTACAAATATTTTTCAAAAATTTGTATTTAAGAAGTGAGCTATAATTATTGTTGTGTTGTTGAATTGTAATTTAAAGTCAGTCTTGGTAGTTGATATAGTTATTGTTTTGAAATTTTGATGATTTTATTTTATATTGGAAGTATGTTGTTTATTGAAAGTATGTTGTTTTAGAGCCCGGCACTATGGCAGAAATTTGTTTTGAGGCCCCTAGAACCCAAAAATAATATTCACTAAAATTTATATATATATATATATATATATATATATATATATATATATATATATATATATATATATATATATATATATATATATATATATACAGTCCGCGACACCAGAATAGACGCACTAAAAATTTTTAATTAAAATTGGAAATAAGGGAAAATGTAGGGAAAATAAGTTAGCACAGGACACACATTGCATTAATACCAATTTATATTGAAATAAAAAAATCAACAAATTTTTTAAATACCATTTATTTAAATAAGACACTTCTTCATTGCGACACTTAAATAGACGCACTTGAATTTTCTTTATCTTTTACTAAAAATACAAAAATAAGAATTAATATACGTAACTTAGTTAATAGTTTGTATGTCCCCCATTACGTTTAATCACTTCAAAAATCCGTGATGGCAATGAATTATATAGTTCTGTTAAATAGTTTTGAGGGATTTGAGTCCATGTTTTTCTTATGCAATTTTTTAATTCTTCCGTATTAGCAAATTGTTTACTATTTTCATATACTTTTCTACTTAAGAAGCCCCACACATTCTCGATGATATTTAAGTCGGGCGATAAGGACGGCCACTGTAAACAGTCAATATTTTCATTTTGAATCCACTCTTTTATTGATTTGGACCGATGAATTGACGCATTATCATGCTGTAAAATCCATTGGCGATTTATCATTTTCGCCTTTAGTTTCTTTAAAAGTTCTAAGTACTTTTTTGAGTCTTGTCGACCCTTTAAAACCTCCAACAGAACCACACCATCGGAGGATATTGCTCCCCACACCATAACAGATCCGCCGTCGTGTTGCCTTTTCGATAAAATTAACTCGTCTTTACGAATATCATGATAGTAATATGAAAATCCGTCAGGACCGTCCAAATTAAATTTTTTTTTCATCCGTAAAAACTACTAGCTTCCACTCATTGGTCCAGCCCATATGAGTTCTTGCGAATTCCAGTCTTGCAATTTTATGAATTTCTTTTAAGACGGGTTTTCGCTTCATCTTAAGTCTTCGAATGATTTTGGATTTCTTTAAAAACCTTTGTACGGTCCGCACAGAAGCAGTTACACCCACATTTAGCGCAATTTGCTTCGCAGATGCGGTGCTATTGGACGCTTCTCTCAGGATTGCCCTTTTATTCCTGGATGAAAGAGCCGATACGGCGCAGCCATGAAACTTCTTTCCATAATTTTCGGGATCTTTTAAAAAAGTCCGAATTACTTTTTCACTGCGATTTAGTTTTTTCGCAATTTGTCGGTTAGACATCTTTTGTTGTTTTAAAATTTTTATTTGTCCAATTTCTTCAGAACTTAACAATGTATTTCGTCCCATTTTAAAAATCTTTAACAACAAATGGAAACAAATGTGCACTACTTAAACGTTTTCGAAAGACAATTACAAAAATATTGAAGAATGTGCACATTTTGCTTAAACGTAATATGATACATTTGATGCGTCTATTCTGGTGTCGTATCATAGTGTTTACATAAAATGACCTGAGTGCTCAAATAAATTATAATAAGTGTCAATGAATATACAAACTTAATAAATAGTAATAAGTTAATAACACATGCTGCACATTTAAATGCCTATAGTTATTCTTTCCTTCGTTAAGATTTACTTCACTTCTCTGTCGTATTACAAGTGCGTCTAAGTTGTCGCGGACTGTATATATATATATATATATATATATATATATATATATATATATATATATATATATATATATATATATATATATATATATATATATATATATATATATATATATATATATATATATATATATATGTATGTATGTATGTATGTATGTATGTATATATGTATCAGCACGATAGCTCTTCAAGAAAAACCGCTAGCTTTACGAAATTTGATGACAACGTTGGAAATCCAAAAATCTTGGATGAGTTCTTCAGCCAGACATGTCGGATGCAAGGAACATGGCTTTTGTTCTTGCAAAAAATTAGTTTTTTGCCAAAATTTGCTATAATTTAAAAGTTTTCGCCACAGTTTTTTACACCATTGCAAAGACGGAAAAAAATCACATAAAAAAGGTTTTTGAACTATTATTCTAGGTTAGCTAGTTTTTGAGAAAATAAGAAAACAAGTTCTGGACCCACCATCCACTACCGGGGCGGTTCTAGAAACCTCCGGCGGTGGGTGGAGACTCATATTTGTTTAAAATATTTCTTTTAAATAAAATGATTTTTTGAGTTTGTTGGTGCCAAATTGATTTATTCTGAAACTAAAACAAATCTTCAATTTATATACGTTAATGACTTATTCTTTTCAAGCCTGAATACCTCAAAAAACGGCAATTTTGTGATTGACTTTCCACTTATCATCAAAACTATAAAGCACTTCTAACAATCTTAGGTTGATGAAATTCGACAGAGTTGTAGAATTTGAAGCATAAATAAAGAGAAATACCCCTGTCGCAGCATCCTGCATAACATAGCGAATTTCCATTCACAAAAGTACGTTTTTCTCGGAAACTAGTTGATATAGAGTAATTGTAAATAAAAAAACCTTCTTTATGTGATTTTTCCGCCTCATTCCGCCAAATTTTTTTCACGAAAAATGGCCAAAACACCGTAAACGTTTTCATGAAATTTCTTAAAAATAAGATGTTTCGTTCTTGAGGTATCGTGCGGACAATTAGTAAACATATATATATAAATGTGCCGCACGATAACTCAAGAACGAAACATCTTATTTTTAAGAAATTTCGTGAAAATGTTTACGGTTTTTTGGGCATTTTTCGTGAAAAAAATTTGGCGGAATGAGGCGGAAAAATCACATAAAAAAGGTTTTTTTATTTACAATTACTCTATATCAACTAGTTTCCGAGAAAAACTTACTTTTGTAAATGGAAATTCGCTATGTTATGCAGGATGCTGCGACAGGGGTATTTTTTATTCAAATAAATAATACTTACTATGTACATGATGGGAACGCTAATTATAAATTAGCTTGTAATATTTTAATTCAAAAAAAATTTACCAAACTTCTACGATAGTTAATTATGTAATTATTTTAGTGTCAGCTTCAAATTAGTTCGGTACAAATACCTTTTTACATCAATATACTGTATTCATATACATTATCTTTAAAATTATTATATTTTTATCCAATTTCTGTAATTGTTATTATACTATTATTATGTATATTAAATGTATATTATGTATATGTATATTAAATGTAAATTATTGTGAATAAATAAGCGAACATTTATCATTTGTCACAGTCCAGTCCCTTTTTAATGTGGGCGTCAATATGAAGTAAACGACAGACTTTTAGAAATTCTTTTAACATTGTCATTTACAATGTTCACAGTATAATATTACATACATGTATAATCGCAATATTTAATAGCAAAAGCATAATCACTCTAGTTGTTAACATAATCAGTATTTTTTTATAAGTCTTAAATACATACGATTATATAAAATTCAATTAATAAATTATTTTTTTATTGAAACTACTTAAATATTTATAAATACTTCAGTCTGGTATTTATTTAATTTCACACTACAATAAGTTTTAATGTTGATTTATGCGGTCGTATAAACAAAAAATACACCATAAATATTTTTTGTTTGAATATTAAATATGAATGTAAATTATTTTAAAATATTGAATTTTACAAATGGAAATTTTTGTGGAACGAAATTCTTAAAATTGTAAGTTATCTGCCACTTTGTTGTGAACAAGTTGTTGTGTCCAGTCACCAAGATGGCAAATATCCGATAAGAATGAAAAGAATTTTGTTTGTACACAGTTATTTTTTATTATCTGCCATATTGTTCGGTTGATGTGTTCTACGCTTTCAATTAAACTAATGGTTGTACTCGACAAAGTCCCATCATATTTTTTGGAAATCAAAAACCGATATCTTTTTCAATTATTGTTTATGATCATTGATTGTGACCTATTAAAAAAAGCTCATTTACCATTTTTCAGAATTTGGTTCTCAGTAATAATATTGGCTGTGTTCGGGCAGAAAAAAATTCTTTAAGCGCTTCAAGCCGCTTCATATTACTGACTAATTTTCTGCCAGGACAAAAATCAAGTGGCACGTAGTTCTGTCTTACACCAGATTTAAATTTTACTGCGATAAATTACAAAATTTTACCATATTGTTGTTTATACTGATGATTCTTCAATAATATGACTTATAATGTTATCCATATTGTGTAAAATATAAAAGAAATAACAAATTTTCCTATGAATAACTCTTATTGAGGTTATTTTGTTTAAATATGTACGACGACATTTTGCTTTTTGGTGCTTTGTTATTCTTAGTAAATCGCCATTTTTCTTTAAAGCGCTTTAAAGAATTTTTTCTGCTCGAACGCAGCCATTAAAAATAGGTCATCATTATAGGACAAATGGTCATTATAGATGGATACCGTTGTTAACAAATTTTCAGATATGTTTAAATTAATTATTGTAACAAACTAATAAAATTATAAAAATATGTGTGTCGGCGGCCGATCATATGACTCGTCTATTCGTTATTCGCCTAGTGGTAACAGATATTTTATAAAATGGCACCTTTTCATGAAATTCTTAAGTATAAAGCTTTATTTACGCCCCAAAATAACGAAAAAAAAATGTGTGCGATTTAATATATCCTGAAAGTAGACTATGTGCCTGACAAGAAAATATGTACTTGAAAAGAAACTGCAATTGATATTACCTATGAGACGCCAGACTTTGGTCTAACTGTGTTTTTCGTTCAAGATAACACATTTTCAATAACATGTCAATTTTTTTTATATAGAGCGCATGGAGGAAGCAGTTTCTTTTTTATGTTATTTTAATGTTCTCATGTTACGGTACAATTTATTTAAAAATTACATTGCTTCCACTCTGCGCTCATAGATAAATACAAATGAAATGATTTTACAATTAGAAAATTGATCATCATATAAATGCATCAAATAAATTTATTGAAGTGCTACCGCGGCACAAACTTGTTGAAACGTGTCAGTTCGTTGTATTGACGGCGTACAGGGGTGGCTAAAATAGAATTTTCCCACTTTCACATAAAGAATCGAGTGATATTTTGAGAATTAAAATTGCATTTAGGCACACAGCTTCCAAAATATACCTACTCTATTTGGATTGAGTACAATTTCACCACTGTACTAACCTGGTACTGTCGATACAAAGTAGGGGCAAGACTTATTGGCTGTTGCGCTCATATTGCCTCCGTAATATGTTGTTTAAATTACGACAGATATCAGGATCATACTACTCGAAGAGTCTCGTGCGACTACAACAAATATTTAAAAAATTGGTGCGATGTTGAAGGTATGGTGAGATGTTGAAGGATATTGGTTGGAGTGATGAGAATTTAGACTAGATAACGAGTGTAAAGTTTAAAAATGTTGAACCTTTCGAAATTATCCAAAAAAAGTTAATTAATTTCATAATTTTGCCTTTTTATCATGAGGTCAACTGCAAAATAAATGATAAATGAGAATATTTCGGTATAATATTTATTCCAACTTACTATTTACTTTCTTTTAAACCTAATGCACATATAAGAATTCATGAAGGGAATGGGGCGAAAATAAGGTCTTAATGATACCTCTCCTTTTTTCTATAACTAATTTTTTCAATAAAAGCTATCTTAAATTCAGGCAGATCGATTAACATTTTACCAATCGACATGAATTTTCTAGTGAATAGTTAGTATAATGTGAAATATTCGTATAAATTTTGATTGTGAAATATTCTATAAATTGTGATTGTGACAGATTTTTCAGACTTTTGATCCTGGATAACTTGCTTAGCGGACACCATCTTGAAATGAACTTTTGACATGTTCTTTATAATTGTCCTGCAGTTTTCTTAATTACAAAGCAATAAATATTTAATTGTGGCAAAAAGACAAGCTACTAACATAACGATGAAACATTATTATCTAATTAGTTTTCATTTTTCCCAGGTATTATGATCAACCATTGCCTTATGATATTCGATTGTTTAACTTAATTTTTTGGACAATTATCTTGTCATCTGTGGTATCTGTAACTTTTGAGAAATGAAAATCATTCAGCGCTGCACAAACAACACTTACGTAATTACAAGTATAAGGAACTAGGTAAGTCTCTGAAGTAAAATGTGATTCAGATGTTCTTTGAAATAAAAACCATCTTGTTATATTATAATAATTAATTTATCGAGAAATATGTAAAACCAACAAAAGTCTAGAAAATCATGCAACTGCTGAGAAATTTTATAAGCATTTACAAAAACCCGTGTTTAATAAAAAAAATTCATAGTTATAAAGTGCATATCTTCAATTAGGTAAATGACAGTTTATTAGTTTTGAAACTTAAATTATCTTTTTTTGCGATTATAAGGGGTAAAAAGGGGCCCTTATACGGGTACCTCCTTTCAGAATACATACTTTTTCATAAAACTATACCCAACTAACTTAATTACCATGTATAAGAGTAATATGCCTACCAAAGCGGTTAACCATGTCGTCAAATTATAGAAATTAAATAATCTGACTGATTAGTAGGAATTCAATGAAAAGGCGCCATTACATGATTTGACTAGGCCCGTCACGACCTGCCGCATTACACGACTGGCCGCCGACATATTATTATTTTATAGTTTATATTAAAATCATGCCACCGTACCATGCCTTATTTTTGTGGCGCCGGCCGTGGATATACCTATAAATACTTCATATTCATTTGAACACAATTGAAAGACTTGTATTTATTATTTTCAATAATAGTAAATGGAACATGAAAAGCAAGCAAAAAAAAGCAACAAACCAGACTACATACTTATGTATGTGTTCGTTAATGCCATAATATCAACATAGGTGACATTCATTTCAATAACTATGACATACGTCCTTTTGAAAAACATACAATGAACTTTTTAATCGCATATAATATACAAACCAATCAGTGTAGGACTTATTATTGTATATAGATGAAATGATTTTATTCTATGAAATGCTATTTATGTATATAAATAATATAACATTTTATTTTCAACAGAAGCTGGAATTAGTCATTAAAGAAATAATTAACTGTTATCATCATATTGAAAATAATATCTTATACACCAAGGGACTAAAGAGTGAGTTTTAATCCCGAGTGTGAAGTTTGTTGTCAGAGGGCCTGTAATGGCCTGAGGATAACAATTCACACCAGGGATGAAAAAACACTTTAGTCTTGTGGTTTATATACTATTTTTTACAATTCCAGATAATTTTAACCCTTTTCACTCGATAGGCCACGGTGACACAATAAATACCCTTTGCACTCGAAAGGCGCCTCTCAGACCCCATCCTATTCTTTACTTCAAATAACACACTAAGGAAAATTATAAAATTTAATATTAAAATATAATGTTTGTAATATGCAAATAAAAATAAAATATGTAAGTAAACTACTTTTGTTTAAAATACTTATCTTTGATGTATTACAATTTTTTATTAAAACTACTGTCGAGTAGCTGAGTACCCATACTAAAAAATGGTCCGAGTGCAAAGGGTTAAATTATAAAAATTAAGAAAAAATTATTTAAATGACATTCAAATTAGTATATATGGTTCATTTCAGTTAAATTTAACCATTCTTCGTCACTTTGAATTTAAATAATTTCCGTTTTCTTGGCTTTATCTCTTTTATTATTGCATTTATGTAAATTTTAAATTTGCAGTTTATTTTTAGAAAAGAACAGAAGATTGATTTGTTTCGAATATAAGAATTATTTAATTTTTTTAACGAAAACTCATGACTAGAGAGCGGAATTATATGCACAAAAATATTGAAAAATATGCAATATAATATGCACGATTTTATGGTAAAATATGCACCAATTTTTTCAAAATATGCACAAATATGCAGTAATAAATCTAAAAATAGGGCTTAATAATTTTGATGTAGGTAATAATTTTAATGTAAAACAATAATTTTGATGTATAATAAAAAAAAATAGAATTTTTTCTAAAATCTAAAACAGAAATAAGAGCATTATGTATTTACAAGCAGGGCCAGATTAGCCTTTAGTGCCGCCTCAGGCACCGTGAAAAATGCGGCCCCTGTCTTTTACTTAAAAAGAAAAAATCGAATTTTTCCTAAAAAAATAACTGACGATCAAAAAAAAACGAAGGCCTAGATAGGCCTAGTAGGTAATCCGGCCCTGCTTACAGGTTTTCTGCCTACTTTACAGAAAGCAGTGTTATTTCTTGTATCAAATTGAAGTTCTGGGATAAATTTTATCCAAGACTGAATTAGTAAAATCTTTATTTTTGGGATTTTAGATAAATTTTTTGCAAGCTCCGTTACAAAACGTTTTGGAACAAAATTTTCTTCACGAACAAAAGCAATATTAACGATTTTGTTTCCAAATTTTTTTATTTTTAAATGTTTTTGGCACTAATACGTTCATTGCCAAGCTAAAAATATAGACTTTGTGAGGTGGCCAAATATTTTATGTTAAATAAGTAAGTCCTTATATTTATCACACGATATCGCGTGATTAGCCCTATTGTAAACTAACTCTATCATGGAATATCGCGTAATCGTCAATGATCGGTAAGTGAGTTTGATAAAATTTTTAAATACAAAATAGCTATATTTCTTTCTTGCCCGCCAAAACTTTAGGAATACAAAATATTTACTTTTCAAGAATTATTCTGCTGATTTCAGTGTAAAATAGGAAAGCATAATTCTATCTTTTGTAAAGGAAATTTGTATCTCTTTTATGAAAAGTGTTAAATGTGGTGAAAATATGCATATTTATGCAAAAAACTTGAAAATATGCAGAATTTTATTAAATATGCAAAATATGCAAATTTTAAATAGTCTTAACCAATTCGAAAAGTGGAGTTTCGGATACATCCGAAGTTTTATTGATATATGACCAGAACTTATCGATATGCAAAATATGCAAATTCCGCTCTCTACTCATGACCAATTGTATCTGAAACGAGGTATAATAATATTACATCATGTATACTTTGGATAAACCAGTCGAATTATACAATACAATATAACTGTTTGTCTTATTGTTTACAAGTTTAGATTTGTTTATTAATATAAATTACCCAGCAACGCTATTTAGTTAATTTTCGCTTGCTGATTGATGACGCTCTATAAATTCTGCTGGATGATTGACTTAAAGCATGACTAAAAGAATTTTTTAGTCCCATGGAACTAAAAGAGACACTTTACTCTTTATTATGAGGAACTAAATCATGTACTTTAGTCCCGGAATTGCATAAAATATGTTTTGTTAAAATTTTTTGTCGTAATAGCTTTAATAAAATTCTGAATTAAAAATTTTTTGCAATTCTATATTAAAAAGTTAACTTTATAATTGCTTATGGTAAGGTAAAAGCACCAGTAGCCGTCATGTTAAAACACACGGAGAGAAAATTCCTATAAAAATTACTGTGCTCAGCACTACAATCGACGTGTAAAAGGCGAACATATTCAATTCTGTAAGGTAAAAATATAAAGATTATAATTAATCATAAAAAATTTAAAGGATGGAATGTTCTTTTCGTAATATTATCTCCGTAAAATTTATAAAACAGCACAGTAAAAAGTTCCATTACCGACAAAAAAATAATTTTTAATTGTTTTTAAAAAGATACTTATCCATCATATAATTCCATCAGACGCTCTGTATCATTCAAAATTACTATAAACTCTTCTTTCTTAGATATTCTTCAATCTCCTTAAGCCAGTTTTTGATATTTTACTCGACTACCGAAGCACTTTTTTGGTTAAATTTTGAGATAATCGGTTAGATAACTCTGGATGTCTATTGCAAAAAGGCAAGAACCATTTTCGTCCAGGTCGACCATGAGTAAATGGATTTTCTCAAGTTTCGGATTAGTAGTTGGCTACTGTCTAGTAGTTAAGGATCACAGTTTCATCTAAATGTTTCATCCACTTTACTATGTTCTCATCTTCTTTGTTGGTTAAAATAATTGTGGAGGCAATTTTTACATAATATGGAGTACTTTTTTTAATTTATTTGACAATTATCTGTGATATACAGAATTGTTTGACTACGATAGAGATCGACATTTTATTTTAACGAATAGCATATCAAAAGCATTTATGAAATCTTCATTACTGTATTTTATATTGAAATTTACCTACAGAAAAGACGGTACTCAAAAACCGTTACTATAGGGTACCAGTATCCGACATTAATTTATAAAAACATACTAAAATTTGTTGCAAAAAATAATGACGGGTAGTGGTCAATAGTAGTGGTCTTATCGAATTGTACATGTAATCCGGATTTTAAAATTTTATTGTAAAAAGCATAGGGGAATATGTATCCTTTTTTAGAATACCGTTTGTTACCCCGTAACCGTCACTATGACGATTACTGGAAAATGCCTGTATTTGATGTACCAGTATTCCCCATCAAAAATAATGCATTTCTATTAGGTTATCTTGTCTAAAAACTAGTCTTTAACAAAATGTAATTCATAATAAACCTCAAAAAACAAAAAAATATAACTAATTATTCGTCACACCAAAATTACAGTAAAATTCTATTTGTGCTTATCTTAGCTAAAACTTAAGACTTTCAGCGAATATCTGCAAATTTTACAAACGCTAACTTTCAGATAAGCCGTTATTGTACCTAATGCTAACTGAATGCTATCATAAGTGGAATAACCGTCGGGCATACTTTCCAGAACGTGTAGCAGGAAACAAAAAAAATATATGCTTGCATAATATCTTAATATTTATCATTTTACTGAAACTTGACGGCTATTGGGTCAATGACGGCTACTGGTGCTCTTACCATAGTGTCAGATTGGCTTATTTTTGCTTTTTTTTGCTTTGTGAAAAAAGTATTTACCTTTTATCACGCAAATAAATTCATTTTTATAGTAAAGATACAATATAAACCAAAGTTATCGATGAATAATTCAAGCTTTTAATAATTTGCGATTATTTTTATACTTTTTGTTAATTTTTTTCAGAATTACACAAAATATTGTATGCACAACAGCAAAAAAAATGTTTTTTTCACTCTTAATTTTACAGATCGGTAAGCTTTGTTGGACAGTTATATGATTCATGAAAAAAACACCTTCAATTTGCAATTTGTTGCATAAATAACTATAACAGTGGCCTATGGTGGTATTAAAATGGTTCATTTTTTATCAGGCGTGAAAAAATTAGATAAACAATATTCATTTCTATAGCAAGGCTATAATACAAGCTAATGTCCTCCATGAATAATTAAAAACAAGTATGTATGTCAAAATAACACTAGGTTACACTAAAAAATACTCGAACAAAGTAGTGCGTGAAATTTGTAGGTGATTACCCCTGATACCAGAAATATATTAATTATGCTCAGTCACATTTCAGAGTATGTATATTAAAAAGTAAGAAATATGCATTACATTCAAACGATCTGGCCTATGAGGATTACTTATGCTCCAGGACATGGTACAAAGCCATGAGTAGAGATAAAAGTTTTTTTCCTTAAATGATATCAAAATCAAAGAAGGAATATTTCCAGGTATCAAAGGACTCAGCATTCATTTCAACCTTAAATAAAGTAAAAAAGAAAATGTGATTGTTTTTTGTCAAAGTCACAGAAAATTTTCTTGGAAATCGCAAGTCCTTTAAAACAGAGAGCAATGTGTCCTTGAAAATACATTTTTTGCACCCTTATTTAGATTTTTTGCTCTTGAAAATATGGCGAATGTTAGTGATGAACCCAGAGAACATTTCCATCAAAATGTTGCTACTATGGAAAAACATTATCAAGGAAAATGGGACCCCAGAGTGCTCGTAGACTACTGTTGGTTTTTGATCAGGGAAACTCGACCTCAAAATTACAAACGATGCAAAATTAGACGTACAAGCTTAAGTTACTGTAGATGCAATATAAAAATGGTAAAAAAAACTAGGTACATATATAGTACATATGTCTAATTTTGCTTAATTTATCGCATTTGTTTGATATCGTTATACATAGTATGTACTTTTAGTTAATTTTAAATACATATATGCTAATTATGAAATATTGTAATAATAAGAAGAAATTGAAGTACCTACATTTATTACAAATTATTATTTTTTTAATGTCTTTTTAGTCGAATTTTTCTTTGAAAAAATTAGACTTATACAGCCTATACGATAAAAACGGTGATAGTAGGGGCGCTATTGGTTTTCGGACCGGTAGAATACGATTATGTAGAAAAGATGTCTGATATATATATATATATATATATATATATATATATATATATATATATGTATATTTATATATATGTATATATATATATATATATATATAAAACTCACATGGTATATATATATATATATATATATATATATATATATATACCATGTGAGTTTTTTGAGGGTTGCCATTTTTATTACAACCAAATTTGTATGATAGAAAAATGGTACTGGAAAAGGTTATTTTCTTGGAAGTAATGGAGACGTAACCAACCAGAACACTATTGGTTGAAGTAACCTCAAGTACATATGCATATTTTTACCACCTAATTGATAAATTAAAGAAAAATTCAAATTTAAACTTGGGTAAAAAAATTTTTTTCCTCTTTTATGTTGCTAATTAATGCATTAGATCAGTTTTATCGAAAAATTAATATATAGTCTCATTTAAAAATCTATAAGTTTGTATCATAGCTCGAAAACCATAAGAGCTATAAAGCTCCTGACTATAGCAATCGGTTGCCCCCGTCGGTATCTACAACTCTTATTTGAGCAATTTTTCGATTAAATCAACGGTTTGGCTGTAATCAAAATGGCAACTCTCAAAAAACTCACACGGTATATATATATATATATATTCCCGACACCTTTTAATATGTGTAGGGCCCCCCTATGAAAGTTAAGAGCTGAAACTTGGTAAGTAGGGCTCATTTCCGATGCACCTCATACTATCAAAGTGAGGTCAAATTTTGGGCAAATTTTGGATCCGACACAACCTTTAACGGGATGGTGGGAACAACATAACAATAAAACTTTTCCAAACCGCTTGGAAATAATGTTTCGGTCAATTACCTACAACATATCCAAAATTCAGCTTCCTAGGGTGATTTGGAGGGAGTAGAGGGGGGAAAATGATTTTTGCTGGATCTAACGCGCCCATAGTGCCCCAGAATTAACTTAGAGGGTTGAAATTTGGTATGCTGATAGAGTTCGTACGTAAAGTCTGCTTTTTGGAGGTTTTAATTTTTTACTGCCACCCCTACCATTTTTAAGCTACAATTTCATGCTTTTTTCACGTTTTCGAAGTTTATACCACTCGCATAGGTCACCCAAATATACCTAGAGGGCTGAAATTTTGTATTCGGATTGAGTTAGTATCAAGGGGGTGCCTTTTTCGGGTCTCAACTTTTAACCCTTACGCCCACCATTTTTATACCAAAAAGAACATGATTTTTCTTGTTTTTTAACAGTTTCGTTCGAGTCAAAATCTCCCCAAATAAACCTAGAGGGCTGAAATTTTGTGTATATAGCCAGCCACTGCTTTTTGGAGGTTTCAACTTTTAACCCTTACCCCACGATTTTTATGCCAATATTTCCTTGATTTTTTCGCCTTTTTTCTAACACGTCTAGAGACTCTCTAAGCAAACTTAGAGCGCTGAAGTCTTGTACATGTACTGAGCTAGAATCCAGTTAATGCTTTTTAGGGATTCCACATTACTTTTCTCCCCACTTCTCCCATTTTTACATCGAAATTCAATGGTATTGTTAAATATGTTTAAAATGCTTTATATTTATACTATAAGACAAGTAGGCGAATAGTAAATTTAAAAATTTAAAAAAAATGAACTTACTTTTATAACAAATGCAATACATACATATTAAGTAATTAAAAAATGTTATTAATGTTTATTTATAAAGTTAGTACGGCAGGTACTGGCGCATGAGTACCGAAAACTATTCCACCTCAATTATTTTATGCGATCCTGTTGACATTGCCCTACTGATTATATAAATGCATGTTGCCAGGGGGCAACCCGGGGCCATATTGTTTAAACCGGAAGTTGTTTAAACAATTACAAGGAATTGTCATTTTTCAACCGGACAAATTTTTTTTATATTCTTTATTGAAATACAAATAAAAAAGGTCCTATGACTTTTTACGATAAAGTTAATAGTTTTCGAGATATGAATTTTTAAAAGTTCGAAAAATCTCAAATTTGGGTACTTTTGACCCATGAAAAATATATTACAAAAAAATAATAAAATATAAATAATATTTTTTTTAAATTCTTTATACAATAGTTAATAATATCCTTAATAGAGATTTAAAAAAATTTCATTGTTTATACCTGTTTCTTAATTGTTAATTTCGCGCCCTCACAAGTATGCGTCCCCTACCTTTAAAATACCTTTAAGTATTTTTTCAACAGGACAAATTTTTTTTATATTCTTTATTGAAATACAAACAAAAAAGGTCCTATGACTTTTCACGATCAAGTTAATATTTTTAGAGATATGAATTTTTAAAGGTTCGAAAAATATTGAATCTTTAAAAATTCATATCTCAAAAAATATTAACTTGATCGTGAAAAGTCATAGGACCTTTTTTGTTTGTATTTCAATAAAGAATATAAAAAAAATTTGTCCTGTTGAAAAAATACTTAAAGGTATTTTAAAGGTAGGGGACGCATACTTGTGAGGGCGCGAAATTAACAATTAAGAAACAGGTATAAACAATGAAATTTTTTTAAATCTCTATTAAGGATATTATTAACTATTGTATAAAGAATTTAAAAAAAATATTATTTATATTTTATTATTTTTTTGTAATATATTTTTCATGGGTCAAAAGTACCCAAATTTGAGATTTTTCGAACTTTTAAAAATTCATATCTCGAAAACTATTAACTTTATCGTAAAAAGTCATAGGACCTTTTTTATTTGTATTTCAATAAAGAATATAAAAAAAATTTGTCCGGTTGAAAAATGACAATTCCTTGCAATTGCTTAAACAACTTCCGGTTTAAACAATATGGCCCCGGGTTGCCCCCTGGCAACATGCATTTATATCATCAGTAGGGCAATGTCAACAGGATCGCATAAAAAAATTGAGCTGGAATAGTTTTCGGTACTCATGCGCCAGTACCTCCCGTACTAAGTAGGAATTTTGGATTTTTATTTATAAAATAGAAATTTTGGATTTTTTTGGAAAGAAAAAATATCTTAATAGAGGCCTCCCAGTTTACTACTTGTATTTAAGGTCCTTTTTTAATATTTAAAAATAAAACACAAAGGCAATTGGCGGATAAGCATGGGTAGGAATGCCCTCGTACGAGTTGTGTTGGCTTTTTTCCTGCTAACTGCTATCGGCACCAAATTAAAATTTACTGGAATTCAGCCCTTAAAAACTTAAAACTTTTTTTTAAAGTCCCGATTAGCCAGACACTCATCATCAGTTTTGAAACCACCAAAATGACAAATCGCTTGTAGACTTTCAATCACATTTTGCTTGTAGACATTCAATACCGAAGGTGAATGGAAAAATTCGACTTCCGTGATGGGGCCCCGCTGCTCACGGCGTTTTTATCATTTATGAGCTAACTGAATAAATCATATAAATAATAGATCTGCCCACACATTAGCAAATTTAGGTGTTTTTAAATGGAATTTATAGTAAATAAATCAACTTAAGCTTATCATATCAAACCAGCCGTATACAATTTTGTAAAAAATCAAGCACATAAAACTATTTAATATAAATTATTAGACAATATAAATATTATTTCATCATAAAATGTGACTATAATATCTAATATGACTAATAAATTATCAAAAAATTTAAAAAACCTGGAAAAACGCCTGTTTTTGTTGTAGTAGGGATGGCGGGGCTAGTTGAGCAATTTTTCACTTAATCGGTCATAGCTCCTTAACCATGAGTCCAAATTTATTGTTATGCATACTGATGTGTAGGTAATTTCTTTCTTTTCTGAAGTCCCCATAATAAACATTTTTCTAACAATTCACATTTAAGAGATACAGCTGTTTAAGTGAAGGAAGTCCGACATGCTCAACGTACCCCAAAGGTGAAGTAAGTTGAGCAAGGATACGGGGTAAATTGAGCAGTTAGAAAATATAGCCAAACCATGCCTTAGATGTTTATCAGACATAAAATAAAATGATTATTTGACGGTGAATCTTTTATTTATAATGTTTTAGTGACATAATAGTAAAAAAAAAAGTAATTTCTTTTTGGATATTAAAGACAGAAAATAAAATTAACAAAAAATCAACTTCAACTTAATATTTAAACTACAATCTTAAACTTAATATTTGGAATATACTCAGTCTTTCTACTTAATATCAGACTTTGACATTTAAGTAATTAACCAAAAAGAATTTAAATTAAAAGAGAAACATTAAGTAGATATTAAGAACTTCATGTCACATTTACAATTAATGCAGCATTATCACTGTTACAATTAATGCTAACGAAAGTTCTATTGCTCAACTTACCCCACTCAGATAATTTGAAACAAAGGTGAGGTTATGAAAAAACTGTTTAAAAATATCAAGTTGTCAAGTTTACTAAAATTTTTCCGTGCCTTAAAAAACGGAAATAAAATGATGAAATGATGAAACTGGAAGCGAGATAAGTTTTCGAAGCCGTCCTTGTAATGCTAGTCTAGTTACATTTCTTTTTTAGCATTGTCACCTAATAACTTAAAAGCTTAATATTGGTCCTTAATTTATTTTAAGCTTATATATGTAACTAGCCGTACCCGTGACGTTGTTCACGCGAAACGTTGAGTAGTTTCTTTTTCCAATTTGTAGTTTCTTGCAACACAAAATGCATTAAATTGTCTCCAAATTGACAATTGTGTATTTATTGTATTTTTCGGTACACAATTAGCAACATTTTTTTTTATTTAAAATTCAGAAAAATTTCCAAACTATATACAAAATTTATTTACAATTTTTGTTACTATAGTTATGAAATTTATGAAATATGTAAATTGGCGTAATGTGTGTAGATGCTCAAAATAGTTTTTCCATTTTCCCGTGGGAATGAGACATTTTCCCGGAATAAAAATTATCTTAGATATTGGCCCAGGTAATAAGTTATCATCACACCAAATTTCATTAAAATGCGTTCAGTAGTTTTTACGTGATGCGTGAACAGACAGACAGACAGACAGAGACAGATTTACAGTTTTATTATATGTATAGATGTAGTTAAAAAATCAATGTTTAACCTGTAACAGTAATACTAGGTTGGCCAGATATTAGGGGTAATTAGGGTTTCTGCTCGAGAATTCTCGAGAAATTTGTCTTTAGTCGAGACGGGTAAAAAAAGCTCAACGCCTCGAGAACTCGAAAAATGAATTCCGTGTGCTAGGTAACTAGGCATATATCACGTGACGAGTCTAAAGTATCGTTTGCTTGTTATCGGGAAACATTGTCAGTAACATAAGAAACCGTCTATCAAATCATACTGTTAATGCTCTTGTATTTCTGAAAGCCTATTTTATGAGGAAAAAGCGTTGAACTAAAATTTGATTTCTTTGTTATTTTGCGGGTTATTGGTTGCCATACTATGCTCAAATTAAACAAATAGAAGTGACCGACCGAACCTTCGGCTTCGGTTTCGGCCAGTTTCGGCCAAAAATCAGCCGAAACTTCGACCGCACTGAAATTCAGTGTTCGTGAATTATCGCGCTTCGTTCGGGCGAGTTCGTATTTCGTATATACACTAAATCTCAGCATACAACTGAAATTTTAACATGTCTAAATAAGTTTCAGATTCGGCCGAAATTAAGACTGGGCGGAAGTTTCGGTCTCGGTTTCGGCTGCAAATCATGTTTCGGTCGGACACTAAAAAATAGTATTGAAAGTTAATTATGATTTGTTTGTCGAAAGACTGTGATGTTATTACCAGTGTTGTGCTTATCTAGATAACGTTATCTGAAATTTTATCTAGATAACGTTTTCGTTATCTATTATCTTTTATCTAGATATTTCTAAAATAAGTTATCTTTTATCTTTTTATTAAGCGAAGGAAAAAGATAAGATAACGACAATATCTCTTGATTTTTTTTGAAAAAGAAAAAGATAGAAAATTGAAACTAAATTCACCATTTTCATTATTCACTAGCTGACATATTCAACATTTTCATATATTCACTAAGTGACATGATAGACCTAGAATCATTTCCGCCATTAATTAGAATAACATTAAGTCATGTAATATTAAATGTCGTTTTCCGACCACTTGGTCGACTATGTAATTCAGAAAAATATCGACACTTTTTTAAGCATTAGAGAAATGTTTAAAAGCGATTCTGTAATTTTAAATAGAATTCTTGTAGCCTGGAATCATTTCGTTCATTTGTTGGAATAACATTTAGTCATGTAATATGAAATGTCGTTTTCCAACCACTTGGTCGACCATGTAATTCAGATAAATATCGACACTTAACCAGTTCTTTAATTTTAAATATAAATAGAATTCATTTAGTTTAGAATGATTCCCGCCATTAGATAGAATAACATTATATAGGTCATGGTTTATGAAAGGTTGACCATAATAGTCAACTAGTCGTGTATTATCATGTGCCATAAATAATAGAAGCTAAATCCCGAAATTTTATATTCAAAAACTTTTTTGTATAAAATTAGCTTCGCCGTTTTCTTTTTTTAAACAAAAAATGTTATTCTCTGTTATGCTAGACGTGTGGCATAATGAGCCGTAATTAAAAAAAATTTAATTCCAAAACATGATGTTTGTCGCCAAAAAGATTCATTTAAACATTTTTGTAATTTGTTGTAATTCACACATCTTTCTGCGGAGCAGAGAGGTACCTTCGTGGTCTGGCACCGGTCCGCGAATCGGTTTTTGATAAACATTGAACTCGTGAATTATTTCTGTAAAATTATCTTATCTGTTATCTAAAATTTTATCTAGATAACGGTTTAATTATCTGTTATCTTTATCTAGATATTTTAAATTATGTTATCTATTATCTGTTAGCTAGATAATGAAATTCGATATCTTGCCCAACACTGGTTATTACCATCACTTACTTTGTCGAACGACTGTGATGTTATTACCATAATAGTCTATAAATATAAAAGGCATTTTTAGTGTATGTTGGTATAGCAAAATGTTTGATTTAATTTTACTAATTATTTCTTATTTAATTAAAGACTGTTGATTTTTTATTAATAAGTGCAATTTATGGTAACTAAAAATTTACCATTTGATTTGATTGATTTCATCTATCAGTCTAATTTAAAATAAAGCCAAAATTTAAAAATAGCATTGTGTTTTATTAAAAATTTCAAAATTTCTCGAGATACTCGAGAAACTCGAGAAATTCTGGTCGAGAATTCTCGTGCCTCGAGAAAGATCGAGAAACCAGAAACCCTAGGGGCAATCAATTTCCAATCGAATTTCCGTACAATTACATATTTAACAGTGCAAAATTTATAAAAAGACAGTTGGTACTAAACGCCCTGGAGCGGTCAAGACTACTAGTCCATCTCTGACTGGAACGTAAGCCAGTGAAAAACCAAACATTGATAGGTAAAATGTTCAATCATAATTTTATTAAGTATGTACATATTTTAAATAAATAAAAGAAAATTTTAGTAGCTACAAGTACTTATAAATGTTATTTTAATATACACAATAAAATAATAAATGCATAATTATAGGTAATTATAGCTTGTTAAAATTATTTTAATACATTATGTTGTATTTCATATTCATTGCTGCCATTATGCTACCGTAAAATTGTTCATGATTGTTTAAATAAATTAATGGTTTACAGTTTATTATTAAAAATATTAATATTGACTAAATGAGTTATTTAAAATAACGATTAAACAATGTAAGTGTATGCATAGTTAAATATATTATATGTAAAACATTTCATAAAAAACAAAAACATTACATCTAAACAATCATCAATCAAATTAATATGGACATTTGTACGTGATTTAGAATATTTTACATTTACTTTAAATATATTCATATACCTAAGTGAGTGTAAACTTATAAAGTACAATTCACATTAATAAAGATTATTGTTTCTCAAAAAAGTGCTAATGAGCTTTTAATATATACTCTGGGTCAGATTTAGGGTGGGGTGATTGATGTTCCAGCCGGGGCTCGTGCCCCGGGCGCCAAGTTTTAGGAACGCCAAATAGTGATTTAGAAGGGCGGCAAAATTAAGTATTTCACGATTTTTTTTTTCTTTTGCTCGTCACTTAGGTTTTGGGAGGAAAAAGGTTTGAAGGAAATATTTATTTTTCTACAGGGTCGCCATTTTTTAACGCTACACCGGGCGCCACTTCGGCTAGGTCCGGCCCTGTATATACAAACATACTGCATCAAATGTAATGTAAATTCAAAAGCAACCAGGAATTAAATTAGTAATTTCTATTAAATGGTAAAAAATAAAGAACTATGTGGCTTTCCATACAAATGTTGGGCCCCATGCTTGCAGCTATAAAATTGGTATAAAAATATTCTACTCATGAAGCCAATAATTTATTTCTAAGGTAAACACACATCTTATAGCTTTGAGCAGAGGCACAACTACAAATTTTGCGCTCTGGAACGAGTTTGACTCAAGCACCCTTGTTTTTTTTTGGAAAAAGAAGACTAGCGATCAAAAATGAAGTCCACTTCTTCTTCTCAATAAAAAATTAATTTTCCTTCTTACGTCCTGAAGCGATTGTTACACTTGCTCCGTTGTAGTTACGCCTCTAACTTTGTAAGGAAAGTAGTATAACTGTTATTTCATAATGATACCTCGAATTTGATTGTATTTGATCATATTTTTCTTCCTAGACACCCATTGCCTATTACTTTTGCTGTAGCTAAGGATTCTACCAATGAAGAAAATAATTAAAAAAGTTATTTTCTAATAATATTCCTTAGTCACAATTCAGCGATGATCTTTATCGATGATCTTTAACACGTGTTTGCTCGTGTCAACATAGTGCAATTTACATAAAGTGAGTGTAAGAACTTTGACAGTTGTAATTTAGGTTACAATTTTGATGTTTCTGTGTAAATAAACCAAGTGACATTTAAGTGAAGGTTGTCAGTATTGAAAGAAATGACAGTCACCTGGATGTGCACGTGTGCAGAAGGATCGAAGGATCTAGAAAAGATCTCCGAAAGTGAAATGGGTTAGGAACGGATGGAATTAGCTCTCTTTCGAGTATTGGAGCTCAACGAAGCAAGACGTGGCCCCTAGTGGGTTCACGCTCTTGAAAACATGTGTAAGCTCTTTCGTTTTATGGAGCTCGGGCAATGAAGATGTGACACGAGATGTCGGACCGCTAACAATTAATTTGTGAAGGGCACGCCATGTGGCGAAACATTAATTAACCATTGTTGGGATTTGGGGGCTACTATACAATTTAGTGCTACGTATGGTACAAGTTTTTTTTATAAAAAGGATATAAAGCACTCATCTTAAGTATACTGCTCTATTGGTTGGATTTTTTTCTTCGGAACCCATCAAGGATGTTTGCCAGATTATTCATGTTGTAAGCATTTTGGAATTGGTATCCACGTGGTGTAAAATTTTTTGCTGTCGCCGTTTACTATGTGGAAGTAGTCCAATTTTTGGTAATTTCTGTGCAGATGCAAGTTTTGGTGACCGTACCACTCAATTCTGTGGTTGTTTGTCTCGAAACATGATGATATTAGTGGTATGTATAAAATAGACATCCTGTAGTGATCGCCGTATAAATTTTTTTGTGTGAGTACGTTTAGAAACTTATGAACCATTGTAATATAGTTATTTTAGTAAATTTCACATCGTTAATTATAATTACCTTTTCTAGTTGTTAAAAGTTGTAGATTTTTAAGTAGGTGAAACTGAATGAACGTTCCTGTAAAGAAATTTTTTTTGAACATAAGTTGTGTAGTGTTAAGTGTAGTAGCTTACCTGTACAGAAGTCGTTTCCTTCAGTTTCAATAATTTTAATTAGGTTAAATGTTATCAGTTAAACGATAATTTTGTTGAAAATATTTTCTTAGCCGGCCTCTTAGTACCTACAGAAAAAGAAAAGTAAGCTTATAAATTTAATTTTTAATTCCTTACATTCAATTACGTCAATAATATTCTCGTGGAATTAATTTAAATTTGATGTATTAGAATTGGGCGTCCAAGCCATCGTCACTGAACGGATTTAATTTTTTTAGAAACGCCGTTGATGCTGTTTCACATAATTGAATATTGTATCAATTCTTAATTATAAATAATTAAAAAATATCATTTCCATACACTACTCACCTTTTCTGTAAAATACAGATCTTCACAACGAATTCACTGTACACTTAATAAATTTCGACAGTTGTATGAAACAATTCTGTTAATAATAATAATTCACACGTTCCAATTTAATTCTTGTTCTTGTCTCGTTACTTGCTTTTCAGCTAAACATTTGTGTATTATGGTACAGATAGAGGGTAACAGCCAGCATTTTTTTTCCATATTTTTGTTCCGATAGAAATACGAGGATATACCGAATTCCCCCCCCCCCCTAGCTCTACCTAGCTAGTCGAGTACGCGTCAAGTGTACACTTTCCCCAAGTGGTAACAATATTTACAGGCCATTTTTTTTTTCATTTTGAAAATCAAGTTATGCCTTTGAAGTTGTTCCATCACTTTGAAAATTTTTCTCCCCCTTTTTTTATCGGCTTAAATGATGTGCTAACATTTCTAGAATGATACTTAAAAGAAATTCTGACTGTGGCAATACTTTTAAAAAAATCATTGTCAATCCAATTTCTCTGAAACGATTTTTAGCGATTGAAAACGGTTAAAGACGCCGCTCTATTGTGCGTAGTCTTTTGGAGTCCCACAGTTTTCAAGTAAAATCGTACCTTTACGTACAGTTATATAATCTTTAATTATTTTACTTTACATATTTCAGTTTAAAAAAAAAAATCTTATCAAAAATATGTAGGTATATATAATTAGCTACCATATAAAATAATATGGAGGGTACTTCAAATTAATATAAATTGTTTAAGATGTGTGTATCGGAAAAAATTCTATTAATGAATCAAACTTTATTTGATTTTAAGACAGATTATCACTTGAGGGCCATATACATATCTTAGACATGTCTCGCATTCAAATGTCTACTTAAATTGTAACTTATAAATGGGATTTAAGAAATCTGTGTATACTCTTTATTTTGTATGTGTACCAATTACTACTGAAAACGAAATATTGTAATTATCTAAATTACTTCATTAAAAAAATCAGCATTAATTATATTGAAACTTGATTAAAATACATATTTTGCTGTAGACATCTTGATTATTTTTAAGTATGCTTAACGTGCATACCTTTTCTTACCGTTCGTACGCACATAGTCTTCCTATATGTGTGTGTGTCGAAATATTTCCAGAACGTTTAGTTTTTGATTTTGTTTGTGATATGTCAAAAAACGATTTAATCAATGAGTATTAAAAAACATAAATTTCATTTACTTTTTAGTTCTCAGTTTTAATTGACAGAAATAATTCTAACTGTTTTTGACTGTAAATTTCGTATAATTTATAGCGTAAGTAATGAAGATATGTCTTTGAAAAGAATACGTTTAAACTAGTGGCAAACGAAGTCTTATTTTTAAATGTAATTAATTTTCGAATAGTACATAGAGGATGATGCGACAAGATAGGGAAGGGGGAAGGCATGGCCGGGACACTTGAGCTCACTATCGCATGCAAGTATCCACATTTGGTCTGTTGTCTCATCAGAGTTAGCCATAAGTAAACGGTGGAAATAAATACTTGCGTTTGCAGGTTAAGAATGAACTAAAAGTGCTGACTTAATCAAACTAATGAAGCAAAATTAGAAAAGTTTAGTATTTCTTTCTCTTCGTTTTTGTCATTTTTATATTAGAGTAACTATAGGGACTTAATGTTGTACGTCTAATTTTGTTTCATTTGTTAGTAACGTCACACTACCTTTTAGTTCCTATTTATATGTTTTATAAAAATGTTAATCTTTTTTTGGTCTTTTTTTTCGGTTTAACCCTTTCGATGTCAGTGTTGTTCTTAAACAACGTCAACTTATACAATATATACACTGAGAAAAAAATACAGTAATTTTTACTGAAATTTCTGGTAAAAAATTACTGAGCTCTCTGGTAATGCGGACATAAGTGACAAGCTAAGCAAAAAGTACGATAATTTATAGTAAAAATTGTAAATTACCCTATAGCTCAGTAAAAATTACCGTATTATTTATAAATAAGGTTTTTTTTTTTATTTATTAATAAATAATTGAATTAAAATAGTTTAAAAGGATATTGATAGAAGGGTAAGCATTAAAATCAAATTATTAATATAGAAAAAATTTTTTGTGGTTTTTTATTATTTGTGGAAAAAAATATATAAATTCTTTATTTGACATATTACATGATAAAACAGTTTTATTACAATTTTTGTATAAAAAACATATTTCAGTACAATAATTTGTATAAAAACATATTTCAATTAACATATCAATACATATAAAAAAAAAAACATACAAGAATTAAAATAAAAACTAAACAAAAATTCATGAAACACAACAAACAAACACTTCATAAACATCCAGTCATGATGGTTGTTATTGCACAACTGAACGAAACCTGCTTAGTTGCTATGCCTGTAACTCGTCTTGGTCGTGTTAGACAATGCTCGGTGCGCTTGCGTGCTTGTTTTATTTATTCTCATGTCTGTGTGATGCTTGGTTGCAATGATATGTGAGAGGGATGAAATGCACAGCGACTCAGTAAAAATTATTCAATGTCTAGTATAATTTTACAAAAAATTAAGTAAATTTTCCCGGTGTCCACATGAAATTTTACTAGCCCATCGAATTTTACGCAGCTGTATAGGAAAAATTCTTAAGGTGTACAGGAAAAATTCTTAAGGTGTACAGGAAAAATTTTCAAATGAATCGTAAAAAATAATGTTTGAAACGCATTTTTTATATTTTTGCTTAATAATTTCCTACGGACTGGTCACTTAAGACTCGTTTACCGGAGGCAGCTCAGTAATTTTTACTGGAATTTTTTCTCTGTGTAGAAAATGTGAAGTTTCCCCCCCTTGGCCCAGAGGTTTTTGGCAACTGTAGATGCTAGTTTCAACATTCTGTCGGTAAATGGTGATATATCGCGCGTACTCTGTCTCAACCTCATATCTGAAAACTCCCAATTTTTGGACACAAAAAAAACATAGTTTAAATTCGTGTTTTCATCACTATGAGCTTAAGATTTATGCTAATTACACCCTTTGATGTTGGCTACCCATATATATATATATATATATATATATATATATATATATATATATATATATATATATATATATATATATATATATATATGTATATATGTAAATATAGTATTTAATATGTTTTTTGTGTGTCCTAAAACATGTAGCTTTTGATATACGAGGTAGAGACAGTCTAAAAACAAGCTGTTTTAGTGGGAAGGTTAGACCGTAAAGATCCAGTGTTGTACCTGAGCAACAATTTATAATCAATTTTTAAATTAATTATAAATTAATAAAGGTACCTTGTTGTGTTAACAATGGTGAATATGTATATAGATATAATCGAAAAATAACTTAAAATATCGTTTTCATAATTTGCGACTGAAAGGGTTAATTTGGACTACCGATTGTCAAAGATCCAGTTTTATTTGTCATCAAAGCTTAACTATCTCGTTTTTTTTCCCGTACCTTCCTATACCTACAGTATTTTGTAATAAATATATTGAATAAATATATTTACAACACACGCCCATTTCTGATGCCCTGTTATCCATTCATTTTTCTCACTATAATTTTAAGTTCCGATCTCAGTAAAAGGACATAGCCGAGTAAGATAGGGAAAACGGTCGTTGACGCAAAATTGATTGTTTTTATAGGAAATAATACTTCTTAGCCCCAGATACATTCCTGCCAAATTTCAACCCTCCAAGGTTAATAGTTTATGAATACACAAAAAGATAAAAATTTTCGAAAAGAAATTTTTTCAGGAAATTACTGAGCCGATTTATTTGAATTTCATATATATGTTGTGTACCCACCTTAGGCAAAGTAATAAAAAAAATTAAGGTTATATCCCTTTATTAGTAATTTTTTAAATTTTTTGTATAAATGTTTTAGAGTAGATACTAAGAGATATATTATTGAACAAAAAATAGTGGGTGTCGCTAACGCGTAAGTGCCAAAAAAAAATTTACTTAAAAAATTTAAAAAAATTAGTATAATAAAGGAATATAACGTTAATTTTTTTTTTATTACTTTGCCTAAGGTGGGTACACAATATATGTATATATGAAACTCAAATAAATCGGCTCAGTAATTTCGTCAAAGAATTTTTTTCGAAAATTGGCATGAATGTATCTGGTAAATAGGGTTGAAATTTGGTAGGAATGTATCTGGGGCTAAGAAGTATTATTTCCTATAAAAATAATCAATTTTGCGTCAAGGGCCGTTTTCCCTATCTTACTTGACTATGCCCTTTACGTGGTTATTTATTTCTTAATATTTATAAAAGTCCCTCCCTGAATTTTAATTAATTTTTCCTTCCCGGCGCTCCCAGTAATTTTTTCAAAAAGTAAAAATCATTTTATTGAAAAACTAAATAACACAGGCTTGCGATGGTTTCCCCCTTTAAAATTTGACAACTGACTTTTATAGATTTTAGGGCGCTGATTACGAAAAAAAATATTCAAAAAATTCCAGCACGTCAGAATTTTTAGATATTGGGTATTAAAATGTTTGACTAAAATTACCTAAGGTTAACCAAGTCAAGAACAGATTATGCATTTTTGTTTATTTCGTCTCGTAAAAGGTTATTGCATAGTTGTAATTGGCTTTTGAGAACACATTCTCATCAGTGGTTTCATTAAATAAAACCTAATTAACTAAGTGACATATTTTTATTTTTGGAAAAAGGTGAATTTTAAGATCATCCGCTAATGAGCTTATTATTAGGAGTAATTTATTTTTTTCTATTCAGTTTTAATTGATAACTAAACCTCGCAAATTTACGGTGCTAGCAGGACCGTACTTATAAAAACTTAATAAGTAGGTAGGTACAAATACAATTAAAAAAAAAATTATATCGGTATATTCTCTGTTAATCATCGGCTGTTAATAAAAATTAGTTTAAAATAACAATAAAAAAAAGTTGAAATTCATTTAAAGAGGTAGTGAAACATTTTTTAGGAAACAAAAAAAGCCCAGATTATAAAAATATAGTGAATAATATGCTCAGCAATTTCCATAAACTGGGCTGCAGTAAGAGTGTAAAATTACATTTTCTGTAATCTCATATTGACTTTTTGCCTGAGAATCTTGGTGCAATAAGTGAAGAACAAGGTGAGCGCTTCCACCAAGATATAAAGGTTATGGAGAGCAGATACCAAGGAAGGTGGGACGCAAGCATGATGTCAGACTACTGTTGGATGTTGAAGAGAGATGAACTAGATAGAAAGCGTAAGAGAAAAAGATTGAAGAGGAGTTTTGAAGAAAGTAGAAAAAGATATTTTATGTCCTTTTAATTTACTTAGTTTCTTTAGCATTTTCTTCAACTAATACTGTTGGTTTTTTGATTAAAAATTTAATTTTAAATTCATTAATATTTATATTTTCATAATAATTGTTAAAAAATTTTGAAATATGCATGTCATCAATAAAAATAAATCTCGATGTGCTAGAAGAAAAAAAAACAGAGCTGTATTTTAATTTAACATACCTAGGTATTTAAAAAAAAAAACCATAATTATTGGAAGGGGGAGAAAAAGTCAAATTTCAAAGGCCTGTGTAATTTTTGTAATAATATTCACTAATTTGAGCGTTACTTTATGGTATTCCATATTAAATTTCGAAATTATTGTAAATAATAAAACAAATATTTTACTTAGCAAAAAATACCCGGTTTATTTTTAATTTTATAGCAATATTGCTTCAAACTTAATTATGACAATTAAAAATAAGCGTGGTATTTTTTGTTAAATAAAACATTTTTCTTATTATTTAAAAATTTTCATCTATAATACATATTTGAAGACTGGACTTCAAAAACAGTGCCAAGAAAAAAAATTTAGCGTGCTAGATTGTTGGTAATGGCTCTTAGAATCCTTTTTCGGGTCTAACTCAATTTTTTCCTTTTTTGGTACTTAGCCTGTTTTTGAAGTCCAGTTCTTAATTTATTACACACAAAGAAATACAATTCCAAAAATTCATCAAAATTAATTAAATTGATAAATTAGAGTGCCTATATGTACATAACATATGTATATTAATTAGACAAAAAAATTAAGCAGTGTTAAATCAGATCACATAAAACAAGATGACATAGTGTGATCTTAGATTTGTTTGTTACACGCCATGTTTACGAACACGTTTGAAGTAACGTAACTAGCGTAACTATCTCGAAGGCACACATTATAACCTTATAACGTTATTAATTATTATTACTAGGGTTGCCAACTGTCCCGATTTAATCGGGATGTCCCAATTTTAGGCCTATGTATCCCGCGTCCCGACAACAGTAGTGGCGGGACGCTAATTGTCCCGATTTTTAACATCTACAGTTTTTTTCACATTTTTAGTCCCGCCAGTCTCGTTATTGTTGTTGCCAAATTATCGCGCTTGCATGTCATGACGACCAAGGAAGTAAGTATATTTGCTGTATCTACTGATAAAGTGTACTCTGCCTACTGATTTATAACTTATACAGCGTACAGCGTTGCCAGATTAACTCATTAAAATTTCTCCAAGATTAAAAACCCTCCAAAAAATGGGAGAAATTATTTGACGTACATGAAATACGTAAGCGGCGTTCGAGTAGCCTAAAAAATAATCAATGTCCAAAGACGGTCAACTTTATAAAAAATGTTTTTCTCCAAAAATAATACAGTTGATAAGCAAAAAAAAAAAAATTAAAATCTAAAAATTAAAAAACTTGCTTTTTAATTTAGGGGTAATTGTGAATGGATTTTCATGAGTTGAGATAAAAGCGTTGTTTTAAGGATTTTTTATTTTATATATCACATTATGGTTGATTTATTTTTAATTCTACATTATTCAGGATGCATCACACAAATTTTAAGCAAATTCGTATGAAAAACACAAATTTTATAAGCCATTCACATTTCCCCGGTGCGGTTTTGCAAATCTTATGAATTTCGGGGTAAAAGTGAATGCCATCAGAAAAATTATTTAAAATGGATAACAAGAGAAGTGTGGTACGTCAGAGAAAAGCCCAGCTCAAATTCTTCACATTTACTCCACTTTCAAATTTTTCATCATACTTTAGCGGTCACAATTTCTCTTTGTTTAATGCAAGTTACCCATACCTCAAATTTCTACAAAAAATCAAGGTTAAAGAAAAATAACAAAAATTGTAGGGACAAATTTATTACAAGCTAAAAATGATATTTTGATGATATTTTGTCATTTGATCATATAAAAATCAAAAAAATTCCATGTATTCATACAAAAACAAGGAAAATAAGACTTTTTCAAGGAAATACATTTAGTTTACATAAATAAAAAACAACAATTTTTTTTTGTATTGTTTGTACAACGGCAACTTGTACAATAAGGTCACCAGCACCTTCATCAATATTTTCAACTCTGAAATGGACAATACTGAAATTTTTGACCGAATTGGGGCATTTGTGAATGACGTTCACAATTACCCCACAATTTTAAAATCATGGGGTAATTGTGAATTGGTGATAAATTGTCCAATTTCTTTAGCAATTAATAAGGAACCCTCTCAGGGCTTAGACCACTTCTTTAAAAGTACTTTTAACCATTTCTTACCTTTTAAAAAAGAAAATGTATTTAAAAATAATTTTTTTGAGGATTGGTCGAAGTAAGATACATAAAATTTTGCAAGGGTTTTTTCAAAATAAAAAAAAAGATACTAATACTTGGAAAATTGTTATGAAATTTTAATAGCATATTAAGAAAGGACAGAAAAACATATTAAGAGTTGATTTTTAACAATATTAATGTTAGCTTAGAAATTATAGGCGCCGTTCACAATTGCCCCAATTCACAATTACCCCGGTCAAGCCTAATAAAATAAAATAAAGAAATATTATTGTAATATTATCTTCAAGAAACTGTTTTGTTTAAAGGTTTGTAAGATCATGGTTTAAATATGTAGCGGTTAGTAACAAATAATAAAAATAAAAAGAATATCTTTCCTACTGGCTGATTAGAAACGTTTGTTTTTTTAACATTCCCGATTTTACTTGTCCCGTCCCGATTTTTTTCCCATTACATAAATCCCGAAATATTCATTGGTAGTGTTGGCAACCCTAATTATTACATAGTACATATTTTGTACATACATAATATATGTGCATCAAAATTAGTATCAAACAACTTACATGTGTAATGTACAAACTTACGTAGATATGCAATACACAGTATCATAAATCATTTAACATTATCTAATTTAATGCATCATTTTAATATATGTTCATACCTTTCATACAGCCAGCAACAAAATAAATTAACCGCTCTATATGATTTTTTTTAATATTTATTAGAATAATTAACAAAATTGTTATACATAACAGTTAACAATATTGTCAAAGAATTTTCATAAACTGAAATTCAGAGAGCGGCGGGTCCTGCAATGCTTTTTATAGGTTTCTGAAATATTTTTTACACTTTCTTTTATACTGTAGTTTAATCTCCATTTCATCACGAAAATCCCACTTTTCTATTTATCATTTCTTTTGAGTTATAACACTTTAACCGAAACGCATACTGTTTTGCAAACTTTTTCTATTGCAGAAGACTTTTCCAGTTCTGTAATTTATACAAAACACTTCACTAAAAAAACATTGGCGAGCAAAAAAAATAAATAAATAAATCAGAAATAAAAATTCGAAACCACACCGAAATTATTTTTGAACACCTGATGACTGCTCGCGGAACACACTTGGGAAATACTGCTCTAACGGCTCAGCGGTTTCGAGGAATTTAGAATTCAAATTCATAATTATTGTCGAAAAATGTACAAAATGTGTGTTTTTTAACTTCTTCGCTACGAATTTTTAAAAATTTTTAAACGTCAATGAGCATACTTTTGTTCAGCATACTGGACAAAGATTTAAACAAGCGTTTATTTTAATAAAAATTTTAATCTTACGTCTTTAAACAAGCGTAATTTAGTAATTTTAAATAATATTAAGAAGTTTTAGCGAATTTCCAAAACTGGAAATTCAGCTTTTACGCCAGGTGTCATGGTGCGACCTAAGCCCGAGACCATATCAGAAATATGTTTTGAGGTCCCTAGAATACGAAAATGATATTCACTAAAATTTATATACATATATATATATATATATATATATATATATATATATATATATATATATATATATATATATATATATATATATATGTATCCGCGCGACAACTCTCGAACGAAACGTTTAATGCTTATGAAATTTTGTGTGCGAATTCGATTTTCCAAATCGTTGGATGAGTTCGTTAGCCAGACACGTCGGATGCCCAGAAGTAGGTTTTCCGGGCGTTTTTTGTCAACAAAATGAGTTTTTTGCCAGAATTAAGCAATTTTTCAAATTTTTTTTACACTAAGCCATTGTAAAAGGTAAAATGCATAAAAAATGTTTTTATACCGTTGCTCTAAATTACTTACTTTTCGAGAAAAACTAGGAAATATGTCGTTCTCCATTTCACTCGCACTCGCATTCTTTTTTTTTCTGTCTCATTTTTTGCGAGCTAAATTCGAAAAAAACCGCTTTATAAGTAGCGTGTCATGATTTTTTTAATCCAATTTAACGATTCGGCTATATTCTATTTCTCTGTCAGTTAAATGTTTTTATAATGTATCTCTGTTCCATTTTTTTTTACAAAAAAAATCCCGACGATATCTGTTATGTGATATGATCAGAATTTAGATTATATTTACACCTTCCTAAAATTAATAAGAGTTTGCTTCAATCGTATAAAAATTACGTTAAATCATATTCAAACAATAATATTTTTACGTAATTTTTTATCCAATTGACAATACAGTTATGATTAGAATTGTATAATCAGAGCATTCTAATATTAAATAATTTTGCACATTCAATTTTTTTTTTTAACAAAGAAAAATTTTTTTAAATTTTGACACATTCTTTTATGAAATTTCGATTAAGAAATATTAAAAAATTTTAAAGTGAATCATTTAAAAAGAGTTAAAAATAAATTAAAAAGGAAACATTTCTCTATTTTAACATATTTGTAAAGAAAATTTTACAGTTTACTTACAGTTTTTTGAAAAAATGTAATAACATTTTTACATACAATAAAGATTATATTTGAACGGTAGGAAATCCACAAATTTTTTTTTATTTCTTTAATTAATTATTAAATTTGGTTTTAGAAGAAAATCTTCGTCTAATTCGCTCCAAGCCGAAAGTATAGCCACTAATAAGGACATTCCACTGTTAAAATAAATGGAAAATATATTGAAATTTATTTAATGAAAGCCATTCATACACATTTTTAAAATATCCTTTTGAATTATATAACAAATAAAATCTGTGTAAAAAAATCTAATTGACGTGTTTTTTCTCAATTTGCTAATATTAAGTAAGGCTCGTTAATTAGGGAGTGATTGTGTTAAAATTTTAATATAAAATATGGTAATTTTAACCCTCTTTAAAAGAACATTTCGATTTTAACAATAAAAAAATTTTAAAAAGTGTTTTCGTTTTTCCCGGATTACCAAAAACTGTTCATAGGCATGTCTGTGACTAAAGTTGCCTCCCTTTCTTAAGAAAATAAAGTATTTTTAAAATTTTGTGCAAAAGAATAAAACACAATTAACGAAAAAAAAGTACGCGTTTCCATATTTTTAAGATTTTGTAGTACAAGAAAATCCTTATAAATTCATCATATCTGTTATTGCATTTACTAGCTTTTACGCAATTTAATAAACAAAAGTCTGAAAATGGACGTAGAATCTCACTGTTATTAATTATTATGTCTTAGTCTTTTGAAAAATTATTTTTTGAACTAAAATAAGAATAGGAGGAATATAAACTTAGGGGTAAACGACAGGAGTATATAAACTTTATTTTAGATTCTACGTTTATTTTTACAGAAAATCATCAAGTACCTATTATTTCTTTTTTGAATGTATAAATACAAAAAGTTCGAAATTATTTTATATTAGAATTTCAATTTTGGTCGACCCTACGGGTTGTCCCCATTTACTCTTTTCTCGTCTCTTTTGACCCCAATTTTTCATAGAGAAGAAATTATACGATTTTTGTTAATTTTTCAAAAACCACCGATATTTTTAAATTTTTTTGGATACTGCTGATAAAGTGACCATCTTCGCGTAAATTTTTAATATATTAAAGATTAGGTACTCATAAAATAAATACAAAAAAATACGGTGTGAAGTCTGAATGCGTACCTATTCATCCTTGTCTACGGTAGCACATTTTTTATTGACATAAATATTAGAAACGCAGGAAAAGAGACCAGGAATCAACATAGAAGTGGATTATGGTACGATATATTTTCTGAAAAAAGTGCTTAGGACCAAAGTTATAGAGTTCAAAGTGATGCACTTGATGATGACTTTGAAGTTGACCTTGAGGTCAATTTCCAAAGTCATTTGAAAATCATTTAATATTTTTCAAAAGGAGTAGTTTACTTTACATCCCTAAATGGTTCAAAGTATATTCGAACGAATTTCACATGCAAGATAGAAAATAAGTGATCAAGAAGTAATTTTGAAAAATACTTGCTCAATCGCAATCGGAAAAATAATAGTTAATCATATGTTGAATTGAATTCCTAATATGATAACTATAGAGTAGCAATAAAAATTTTAAAAAATTTTGAAAATTTCTAATATAACATAAAGTTAATGTTTAACTTACAATTGGAGTGATATTAAATCTTTTCTTAACTTTACTTCTAAAATTACTTACAAAAATGTTTTCTTCTAATTTTTTCTATAAATTTGCGCCTATTTTTTCATTTCGTCAGGTTTTTATTTTTTTTATTTTAGAAAAATAACGCAACAAATCAATTTTGAAGATAGATTGAGTCAATACATGAAATTACTGCTTATAGGTACAGGATATGGTCAAAGTTCGGCAATGGCTAATCATTTTCAACTGACCTTGAAAATCGATTTCAGGGTCACTATCAAGTGCATCGCTTTAAATTCTACAAATTTGGTACTCAGCCCTTTTTTCAAAAAATATGTCGTTTCAAAAATATTTAGCTATAACTGTTTTCATCTACAGAGGTTGAATGGTGTTTTCTACCCCTAAAAAGCGTATTTAGCCGAAATAAAAAAACACGTATTTAATATTTTTCGCTGTTTAATAAGTATGTTAAGTTTCATTCAAATTGGCAAGTATTAGTTGAGTAGTGTTATTTGTCAGAATGTTTTGCCGATCTAGTTTTTTCAATATTTCTTTGCTCGTTTTCAGAATTTGTATTTTAATTTCTACGGACAAATAACTCATTCTTTTCTTCGATTTTAGTAACTTTTATTTGCTGATGTTGACCATTAATTGATCGAAACATATCAAATATTTTTCAATGATTTTTTTAGCGAATGTCGAAAATTTTGAAAATTTTTTCACCGTTAGTAAGTTAAAGTATTTGAATTCATTAAGTAATTAAATGATGTCCACAAGAACCTTACGAACTACCATAAGTTATATGAGATCCCTAGGACCCGTTTTTTACTGTTAGGATAAACTTTTTACTAAAATTATTTTAGATGAATAAAGGTTATGTTGTATGATTTCCGCCAGGGTTTACTGTTCCCATTATTGTAAAAAATAAACTAACCGACCGATTTTGAAAATTTTTTCACTGTTAGAGAACTAAATTATTTTAGATGGATACAACTATGCTGCACAAAGTCCGTTCGGGTTCTTGGGTTCCAAAAATATCAAAACTAATTACCCAGCCGATTTTAAAAAATCTTTTACTCTTAGAAAGCTAAACTATTTTAAATAGGTACAGTTCTTAGATGAGATCCGCCAGTCCCCAAAATTTGGAAATTCGCTATGTTATGCAGATGCTGCGACAGGGGTATTTTAATTATTTCTCAATTAAAAAATAATGTTAACATAACCTAAATTTGATGTACAATATATTGTACATTGGTAGCGAAGAGGTTAATTTTGACAGATAGATATGATATTGTTTACACATACGATTTGCAGGGTCTGCTAAAAATGTACAAGTACAAATATTATTAACGATTTCCTTTTAAATCTAACAATTCAATTTAAATCAATACCAAATATAACAAAAAATAAATATTATTGTGAAGGTGCTGTGTAAACATAATAAAACAACGAATTAAAAAATTAACTGTTGGCATTATATTTTCTTAAATTTCATAATTTTCAATCTACTCTGTACTAATTTATAAATTTCAAAAAGTTTGATCGTATTTTAAGAGTTAAATCATAAAACTTAAGATTAGAGATGTTGCCGGGATCGTTTTCTTTTTGCCTCGTTCCCGTCCACTGTCAAAATTGATTTTCCTGATCCTTTGAAAACTTGTCAATTAGCGCCCAACTGGACGCAACACAACTTTATAAAATCCAAACGAATAAATTACGCCATGAATATTCTTAAATAATAATTTTTCAGAAAGAAATGCGTACTTACTTATAATTGAATTAGTTTGTTAATAGTTATATGTAATGTACATTATGTTATTATAACTAAAATAAATTATATATGCGATTGACATTTCTTACACAACTGCATTAAAATTCACCAAAATTTTTGATATGATAGCACGGATAATTTTTGGAAATTAATCATTTTTGTAGCATTATATTTTATAATGTTTATTTCCTAGAATTACACGCATTTAAGTTTATTTATTAAATGTATATTTTGAAATATTTCATACAAGTGATGAAACAGTCAACAGTGATAAAATTAAGGAAATATTTCTAGAACATTATAAATATGATAAATTCGGAATAGATTTACTAGCTTGTTACAGATTTATTGTTATTATTATTTTTATTTCAAATTACTTATTAAAAGCAGTGACGCAATCAAAATTTCTTCAGTTGTCTTTTGACATATTTAATTATTTTATGTACTACTAGTTGTATCCACAACGTCGTTCGCGTGACACATAGTCGAAGCTATTTAGTAATATTCCTGAGATATTTTCCCACAATAAAAGGTATCCTAAGTCTCGACGCAGGTAATAGATTATCACCACACTAAATTTCATCAAAATCCGTTCAATAGTTTTTGCGTAATGCGTGCATATACTCAAAATGGTTTTGTATTTTCCCGAGTAAAGGAGACATTTCCTCACAATAAAAAGTATCTTATAATATGTTGACCCAGGTAATAATTCCATAACAAATATCATTAAAACTCGTTTAGTAGTTTTCGCGTAATGCGTGCGACGACAAAACGGTTTTTGTATTTTTCCGTAGTAATGAGACATTTCCCCAGAGTAAAAAGTCCTAGACGTTGACCCAGATAATAATAATAAGTTATCACTAAACCAAATTTTATCAAAATCTGGCCAATAGTTTTTGGGTAATGCGTGAACAGACAGACAGACAAAAAATCACTGTTTTGATATCTAAATCGATAACTATCTACAGTACTAGTTTAATTTTCAAAGAATATTCCATGTACAGACACGGTCTAGTTACAGTTTTATTATGTGATGTATTGATGTACTGAAAATGAAAACATATTATAAGTTATACCTACCGTGGTATTCAAAAATTTTTCAATTACGTTAGCGATAAACAGGACCGTGGAGAGAAATGGCAGGCCCCAAGAAAAAAGCACATTTCTTAAAAATTTCTTCCCAAAAAATAAATGATGAGTAAAAAGAAGCTGACTTTACTTTTTCCCGGACCCTAATTGACCGCTACGGGCCCCCTCTTTCAGCCCGGGCCCCAGGGCTGCAACCCCGGCTACCCCACCCTCTCGTCGGGCCTGGCGATAAAATACCAGTTCGACTGGAAAACTTTAAACAGAAATTGATTGTTGGATTTTTAGCGTTAATTAAGTATGCCCTTTGGAAAATACGGTCGAATCGCGTTATTAGTCCGCTTCGGGACTGTAGGAGAATATAATTCTAAGAATTCCTGTACCCCCACTTGTGGTTGGTTGTCGACCGCCGTAACTCGCACTTCCCCTACTTTTCACGCGTGTGAGTGTATACTTATTTATAATCAAATTGCCCGGACGTTTTGCGCAGTATTACCAGTCGTTAGAAGCGGCAAAAAATCTACCTATTTTTAATAAATACATTTACTAATATTTTCTTAATGCGTTCTATAGTTTGTATGACAGAAGTTTAAACAATACTCTCCACACATATTGTCTTTAAAAAATTTTTCTAAATCTTTTATAGAAATTGTAAATAATATTGTTAGTCAAACAGAGTTGCACTAATCGTACGCTTGCTAGCTTATTAAACATCAACACCAATGTTCCGGTCTCATAACGAGAGACTGAAATGAATTTTTTTCAGTCATGGAGGGGGAATGTTTACAATAGAAATAAAATCGGCGGATTTATAACGGGCGGACTTATAACGCGATTCGACTGTATTTCGAACAATCTGATTTGTAAAATATTATAGTAACTAAAGCATGAGCTTTCACTGCATTTATACCTAAAAGGCACTTCCAAATAATTCAATTATAAAGAAAATCTAGCAAAATAACTTTATCTACTTCCGAAATGCGGGCTTATAATTCCTATAGCGCTATAGTTCCTGTAACTTAAGTTATAATAAACTCTTACTTTAAAACTTGTACATAGTTGAATGCAATCGATCTGTATGTTGATTTTTTCTTAACGGGGAAAGGATTACGTAATTCATATTTGCGGTAATTTCTTTGAAAATATACGCTATTGACAGAACAGAAAATAAAAATAAATAGACGTGTTATTGACCGCTAATTGAAAACATTTTACAGACTAATTAGTAATTATTAATTACACACCTACGCAGTATATTCACATACATAAGTTTAAGAATTTGCTTAAGTATATTCAATATATAATTTTAAAATCAAATAATAATTTATTAATAAATGGGCAGTTAAATAAATATTTTATTAAATATTTTTTTAAAATATCGTGAAACGTGTAGTATTGCTCACGCAAGCAAAAACAATATTTTTTTTACATTACATAGTTGGTTTTTTTCTAGTAAGATACCATACTAAGATTAAAAAAATTAAACTATACTTGTAATAATAGTATAATACTTACCGAGGACCGCCAATATTATTTTTGTGACCTCGAATGTAGTTTGGAAATCCGAGGCTAAAACAAAAATAAATTTACGCGCCGAATACGAGTAAGTTATTTTTTCAAGTAATAAGTATTGAATAAATTAAGAAAAATGAATAAAAATAATCAAGTTTATGAAAAATGTGATTTTAATAAAAATGAACAAGCATACCCTGTAAGTAACTATTTCTGTAGAGAAATCTATACACTAAACATTAATTGATGGATAATTAATTTTTGTAACTAGAATTAATTTGTTACCCTGACCTTACTGCCATAGATAATGTAATTGGGCCGACAAGACCCGAGTAGTTAATCGGCCCCTAAACACTATCAAAAAAAAAAAAAAAATTAATTTTTGTAACTAGAAAATAGGATGAAAAATGTTGTTTATGCGCCAAATTTACTTTCCGCACGCAAATTGACAATAAAACAAGCAAAATTTAATCAAAACACGCAAAGCCGCCTCTTGATTTTTCATTTAATAAATATTTCATAATTATTTCTATAGAAACCACCAACAAAGAAAAAAAAGACGAACTCAAAAATATTATTTTAAAAAATAATAAAAATGTCAAAAATAGTAATAATAATAGAAAAAAGTATGTACTAATTCTTATACATATATTTAACAAAAAAAAGAAAAAAAAAAAGAAAATTTCGAAAATACTGTAAATAAAAATTGATAATTCATTTGTAAGCCATACTGGTGCAAAAAAAAGACAAATCATACACCATACACATTCGTAAGTATTTTTTCAAAAATTGACGAAATGTAAATGTGAAATTTTCACATCACGTACCGTCTAAATCCCCTTTTACGATGAATTGTGACAGCGTTTGTAACTACGTATCACTCTGATACGTATACGTCATTTATTAGAAGCGGTTAGGCCTGGGTAACACTGCGGTACGCCGCGCAATTGCGTTAACTCACTATACTGTGTTAAATGCGTCAACTCACGTTTTTTAAAACTTGTAACGCATAACTCAGTGGTTAACTCAAATTAAATATTACAGTTTTAGACTTTATATGTATTTCATTAAAGGCTCACATTAAAAGTTTAACTCAAATTAGCGCACTTTTCATGACATGACATTAGAAATGAGGTTAGAAAATGTACATAACTTTAAATTATAATAATTATTATATTCTTTGATTTATACCATACGTAAACGTAGTAACACCAGCATTTTATTTAGTTTATAATATTATTACTATAGTCCGGATAAAATAATTTTTCACAGGACCGGCTTAACGATTTCAGTGTAATACTGTTAGACTGTTTGTATTTATGTATGAGTCTGCTAGAGCAAATAATGTTCCTTTACGTACATACATACATAAACTGATTAAATTAAATCGAATTAACATATGTTTTAGAAAGTATTACTAATTTTTCCTTAAAAAATGTTCATACAAAACTAGTATATCTTGCCAACAAACTATACACAAATAAAAGTATACATATTAAGAAAAAAAGATGTAACGTTAATAATGTGTTATCTAATAAAATATTATGTAGGTATTTACTTCATTTTTGCTAACTAATATTTTTTATATATATACTTTTGAGCATTGAATAAATAGTGGGAATACACTTATATACACAATCTATATGAAAATGAAAAGTGACTAAAAAAGTGTTGACGAATATGGATGGTTAAACAAGAGGGGATTTAAAATTTTTCTAGATTAACTGATGTTATATTTGTTAGTGTAAATATTTTTAGAACATTTATTAATAAATACTCTCAAATTACAACAAAAATCACATAAAAATTAAAAAATATTCATTACCATCGATAGTTTGTAGGTATTCTGTGTTTGTAGATTATAAAAGGTGTTAATCAATATGACGATTTTGCTTCAAAAAAATAATATCTAAAAAACTTCTATTGTATGGTCCATACAGATATTCTAATATCAATAGTATCTGTGGTTAAATACAAATAATACATACGTACATATTTATATTATACGTACGACACGTAGGATGTCATCAAAATGATGTTTTATTTATGTGTTTGAATGAAATGGACAACTAGATTAAATATTGCTTGATTTACATTGCATGTGTATGTACCTATGTAGAAAACTAAAAATTTTAAAAAATTGTAAACAAGGTACATATATTAAATTTTAAAAAGTTAAAAAGAGCCGGTGGGAAAGAAGACAATAAATTTTGTTTTATATATACCTGCAAGCTAGTTAGACAAATAAATATTGCAAAACTTTAATTCAACAAAATTTGGGGCCCCTTTTTATTTTTGATATAAATCTCACATAATAAAATTTTTCTAAAAAGTTTTTGCTTCTCTGTGTTGAATTTCAATAAATTTTCAGGATTTTGTTATTTCTGTTGTAGCAGACTCATACATAAATACAAACAGTCTAACAGTATTACACTGAAATCGTTAAGCCGGTCCTGTGAAAAATTATTTCATCCGGTCTATAATTATTACATACATAGGTATTCTGACGGAGGTGATATAGGAATTGGAATTTTTGATATAAAATAAATAAAAAACTTTTACATATTTCATTGTTATTTATTTCATTTATTTTCAGGAATTATTAATTTTGGAATACACGTGTAGGAATTGTCAGGCTTTAAATAAACTAAACTTTAATATATTAATGTAATTATTTATTTGTTTATTAATATGGCGAATCACACTGCTTACAAGCACAAGATGTGATAGTATAAGATCCCGCAGCTGATTTCTGCAGGTATCTGTTTTTTTAATGAAACTTAATTTAAATGAATCCTTAATGGTTATGTAATACATTGCTCCCGGGTTGCCAGCTCTCAATCGGCCGCAACCTCTAGGTTGTCAGGTGTTAACAGGTATATTGTTGTTAATAATTTGCGGTCACGTGTTTTTTGAGAAAATTAGATACTGAATTAAAGTTTTATTTTTTCTGAACACGATAATACATGGTTGCCTGTGAAAAAATAGCCGCAAGTTATGGTTGGCATTACTTTTAATTAATTACTCTCTTATCACATCTCAGCTGCAACTATTGAAAAAAAAATTTATACATATTGATCAATCAAGGCAATGAAATATTATTACAGTGGACCATCTCAACAAGAAACATCTCTCTCTCTCTGTATATATACATATTATATATATATATATATATATATATATATATATATATATATATATATATATATATATACATAAAGAGGGAGATGTTTCTTGTTGAGGTGGTCCACTGTACATATGTACAATGTAATACACATTTCATTGCCTTCATTGATCAATATGTAAATATGTATAATTTTTTTTTCATTTTTACATTTTTGTAAGCACAACCTTCCAGAATTGTCGCGTTCTTGAAATTCGCATCCTTGGATACATATACGTATCAGAGTGATACGTAAAAAATATTTTCGTAACTCATTCGTCACAGGCAAACGTTGTCATCCCTCTTTTTGTACATAAATCCAATTTTTCTTTCATTTTTATTTATCCGAAAACAATGTTTCCCAAATTGGGATACTGTTGGGAAGCACTGCTCGAGAAAAATGGTGCTATTTAAAATGAAAACATTTGCAAATGTTATGTAATAAAAAATAGTATGTGCAACTCGTGCGGGATTGTCGATTGCCCACCCAAGCGAAGGACCGCACTCACTACGTTCGTGCGCTCAACTTCGCTTTCATGGGCAATCGACAATTTCCCACACCTATTGCACAATATACTATTTTTACCTGCATCTGCATTTATCTTTGTCTACCATATTAATAAATATACGTTTATTCACTCGCTCCTTTAAAAACATAATTACTTTGTTTGGTTGGTAACTATGTAAATAATACAATTTTCGTTCCCCTCAACTCAGTTTCTGGAGGTCTTTTAAGCTCGCGTTCATAATACATGTATTGTATATTGCTTTCTCAACTAACACGACAGCTAGCCGGAATCGTAGCTGACGAAGCGGCCGTAGATTAATATTTAACAATCGATTAAAGATTTAATTTTTACTTATAAGTTATAACTACATGAATTTACACCTAATTTATAATATTTGTATGCACCATAAATACCAAATGTATGTATATATTATGACGAGTTTTGTAGACTTGTTAAATATATGATCGTATTTTATGGCAATTAATTTAATACTTTTTAATTTTTATAAATGATAAAAGATTTCAAATTGAACAGATTATCTTGAAATTGATTTCAATTGCAAAGGCTAACGAGAAATTTCAAAATAAAATTATATTCAAAAAGCTGACAGACATATGGAAAACAAATGTACTAAAACCAAAAGGCGGAGGGCCAGTTATGTATAATTTATGTTAGCTTATCGCCTTTTCAATTTCTTTTGAAAATAAAAATGTACATGATATATACAAATATATCTAGTATTTATTGGAGACAGTGGCAAAATACTGTTTTATTTACAACTACCATGAAATTGCTTATTTATTGTACAAAATGCTATCTAGGTAAGCTATGTTTTACATACAGCTGTACAAAATTTGGTACCTTACACACGCCTGTGTGTGAAGGACCACAGCTTAATACAATTTTATTAATTTTTATATTGCATATTATGTTAAAACGTGTACAAAACTGGCAACTGAATTCTGGCATTTGTTTTTAATAAACTTCAAATTCCAACTAATATTATAAATGCGAAAGTGAGTTTATTTGTTTGTTTGTTTGTTTGACTGGCTTTCATGCCTCAACAGCTTAACCAATCAACTTGAAACTTTGCACAGACATAGATTGCGGAACTGAGACGGTTATGAGCTACTTTTTATTTAGGGAAAAATTCGTTTAGAGGGTCAACTTGGATCTCTTTTCACCAAGCCAATATCAGTTTTTCATTTGTTACTAATTAAATATATTTTACAATATTAATAAATATTTCTATAGATGCCACCAATAATAATAATATTTTTATCTACGACTACCATGAAATTGCTTGTTTATTGTACAAAAGACCATCTAAGTAAGCGACGTTTTACATACAGCCACAAATCCGGCTGTACAAAAAATGGCCCTTTACACGCATGTATAATAAAAATAACAAAGCCTACTACACTTTTATTAATTCTTATAATTATTGTTATACTAGCCGCACCCGTGACGTTGTTCACGCGAAACCTTGAGTAGTTTCTTTTTCCAATTTGTCAGTTTCTTGCAACACAAAATGCATTAAATTGTCTCCAAATTGACAATTGTGTATTTATTGTATTTTTCGGTACATAGTTAGCAACATTTTCTTTGATTTCAGATTCAAAAAAATTTTCAAACCGATAATAAAATATTCAATTTATTTACATTTTGTTACTTTTGATACTTTTGTTATGAAATTATGAAATATGTAAATGTAAATTTACGTAATGTGTGTACATGCTCAAAATAGTTTTTCCATTTTCCCGTAGGAATGAGACATTTTCCCGGAATAAAAAGTATCTTAAATGTTGACCCAGGTAATAAATTATCACACCAAATTTCATCAAAATCCGTCCAGTAGTTTTTACGTGATGCGTGAACAGACAAACAGACAGACAGACAAACAGACTGACAGACAGACTGACAGACAGACAGACAGACAGACTGACAGACAGACTGACAGACAGACTGACAGACAGACTGACAGACAGACTGACAGGCAGACTGACAGACAGACTGACAGACAGACTGACAGACAGACAGACAGAAAAACAGACAAAAATTTTAAAAATCGCTGTTTTGATATCTACATCGATAACTGTTTGCAGTACCAATACAATTTTCAAAAAATATTCCATGTACAGCGACGGTCTCGTTACAGTTTTATTATATGTATATTATATGACGTATAGATTATTTAGTAATACATATTATATTAGAATCTGTACAAAAATTTTACCTAGCAATTGAATGTTTACTTTTGTTATTAATAAATTTCAAAATACAACATAATTTTAGTGTATTGGTATTTGTAGATTTGTATCAAATTTTTATCGGTTATTGTGAATTTCATGGTAGTCGTAGATAAAGTATAGTACGTAACTCGGTTGTAAGGCGGCATATTACACACTCGCACAATAACGCCCTCGGCGCTGCGTGGCTCTTGAGTAACTTTTTCGCTCGTGCGTAATATGCCACTTACAACCTCAATCATGTAATATACTATTACCGACGACTACTATGAAATTATTTGTTTACTGTACAAAATATTATTTATATCCTAAAAGGACATAAACAGTCGGTAACTGTCCAGTCATGGTCAGTTATTGGAACATCTGCTCTTCTTAACAAATTTCATAGAGATGAAATTTCCACCGAACCGGGCTTGGTCACCGGCGGACAATCAAAAAATGGACAATTGATTTCAAACTTTCTATATTGTTAACAGAAGAGATGAAAAAGGACACAGACCACTTTTTTACCTGGGGAAAAAATCTCAATCTCGTGGGAAATCTCATTCCTGTGGAAAAATAAATTTTAGCATATTTCGAACTTAGCATATTTTTAGCAGAAAGAACGATATACAGCGATAAACATAGGTTACTTTCTACCCTGCGAAAATATTCAGTCCCCGTAGGAAAATATATTTAAAACGATATAAAAAAGAATCATTGGCTTCATTTGAACTTTGCATATTGTTAAAAGAATGTTATTGTCTACTTTGTCCCCAAGACATTTGACGACATTTTATTTCTGTGGAAAAATTCCCAACTAAAAAAATAACAGTTCTCAGTAGCGACGCGATGAAAGTACACTTTATACGTTTTAATTAGATGTCATAATTTTAAATTTCAAAAGCCCCGTGAACGAAGCCGCAGGTAAATGCTAGTTCTGTATAATTTTATTGAATTTGATTCGTACCAAAATATTACTTACTATGAATTTCATATTAGTCGTAGATAACATACGTAAATCGGTTGTAATTTTTCGCAACTTTTTCGCTCGTGTGTAATATGCAACTTAAAACCTCATTCACGTAAAGTAGAATTTATATAAACTGAAAATGATTCATTCAGTAAGAATGCACGTAAGTTTATGTATCAGACACGCTTGTAATATAGCTGTCTCTCACAATCTCCTATCTAATATATTGAAAAAGGATAGTAGAAAATATAATAACTTTTATATGTGACAAAATTTCATTTTTACATTCTTAAGGTGTGAATCATTTTCATTTAATATAGTTTTTCTATACCAAACTAATAGTATAATTATTATGAAAATAAGCGATTTTAAAATTAAACATTAAAACATATGTACTATAAAAACAAGCTCTTGAAGCTATCTATGCTATCTTTAAATTGTCTCATACACTAAGAGTTCAGTTCCCGATTCATAGTTCTTATCGATTTCTATTAACCCCTTAACTACCGAATGTACTTTGTCGGTACTTACAAGTACCAGTAACTTTATTAACATATTTTTTTTTTGTTAGATAAAATTTTATTATCTAGTTCAACAATATACATATTATATCATAGATCTGATAATAAAGATACATAACGATTAAATGGCATTAAATATCTATTAGATTTTATACAAAAAACTTTGAAACACTTAAACGTAGAATCACTATTCTTGGTATTTTCCGTGCAAAAAAAAAACTGGACTTTTAAGTACCACTAGTAACGAAAGGGTTAAACATATCTACTTACCTACCTATAAATAAATGAAGAAAATTAGCTGTTTTATCCCTTTACGGAGATAATTGCCAAAAGTTGTTTGGAGTTCGTCTATCGCGAATACAGCTATGTAGGTATCAAAAAAAATTTTTAATAATTTTACTCTACTTTTTCTTAATTATTAGTGTTTAACAAATAAACAAAAACAAAACAAAAATTCGATGAAAATTGCCCATGTTTATTATAAATTTAGCTTATTTATTTGTGTTTATACTTTCAATTTATTTATTACGTGCTTATTTTATAATTTCTTGTTCAATTACATACGTATTATTTAATTGCAAATTAATTGCACTTGAATCAGGTTGTCATAAAATTTATTATTTTAATCATGTTATGCTCTAGAATAAGTTCACTGTACCATATTAACTTATATTTGTATGTATGTACATATTCAGAAGTATTGAAATATATATATTACATATACATATTATATATGATATACCTAATAAATTTGAATATCATTCAACGTGAAGTAAGTATACTGACAGTGTTTGCGGAGAATAAGTACTAAATAAAATTATGTATATCAAACATTTCACATGAGTTCAACCAATAAAAATTCCTTGAATTTTATGTAAATAAATATGAAAAATTAAATTTTCAACAAATAATTAATAATAAAATTTTATGTATAAGTATTATATATCTTTTTTTTGGTAAATAATTTTGATAGCAGTGCTGGATTTACACTATTGGTACGCGGGAATTATGCCCCGGGCGACAAATTTTTAAGAAGACGCACATACGACAATTTCGTCTAATTAGCGCGACAAAAATCGAAAAATCATTTTGGTATTTTAACACAAATAAGTATGAATTCACATTCTCTAATAACCCTTACACCTAACCCTTACACCTAAACCTATTGTTTGAAGCTAATACAATAACTGAAAGGCTTCGTAAGTAGAAGTTTTTCTGTTTCAGCTGGTGTGTTTAATTGGTTCCAAAATTTAAAACAGAGTAACAGTGACTTTTTTTTGAGAATGGGGTATTTGACAAATTTTTAAAAACAATTTTAGTGTGTTTATTACTTCTTACTAAACTTATAATACACATTTTTAAATTATTTTGTACTATATTTTTAATAAAAATCACCGATAAAATTTTAGTTTTTAAAAAGATCGCCAAAACGATGCTTTCTGTGACGTCAAATCGTATGACGTCATTAGCTCTAAAACACTGAGTAGTAGTAGTAGTAGGTCTAGTAATGAAAATTAATAATGAAAAATTTCTTTCATAGTTACTAAAAAAGTAAACAGTTTTTTTCCTAACTACAATATAATACCTACATATTCGAACGAGCTTGTGACGTAAGCTGCTTTTGCTTGATGTTTTTAATTACGTCATTTTTAACGTAAATTTTGTAATTTTATTTAATTAAAATTTTTATATTTTTGAATGAAATAACTTGTAAAAAAGCAATATTTAGTATCATTATAACTCGAGCAATTATTTAAAAATCAAAATAGATATTTTTTCAGCTACTGTCAAATACCCCATTGTACCCAAATATTATTTGAATTTTGATAATGGATGTTGTAGCTTCAGGTACGTGCTACAAATTAATAAATAGTATTATTTTTAATGTCTTTTATATTTTCACGCTATATTACATTAAAAAATAAAATTATGATTATTTTTAAATTTTTTTCCATATAATACAACTTTGCATAAAGTTTTAAAAAAAGTTCCATCGAGGTACCGCTTTGTTTGCTATTTTACTTCTTTTTTTAATATTCCAGTAAACTATAATACAACTTTTAGCTATCCCAAATAATCCTTTTTTAAATTACGACCTTTTATTTACAGGGAGTCGCGATGATCTAAATTCAACCACGAAGACTATTGTGAGGAGTGGATTTAATTAAATTTTCAGAAGACTGATATCGAACATTAATTACATGGTGATGAAGACTAATAAAACATTTATTAATACATACTTCATTGTATCTGTACATTTTGTTTTATTAAATTTTAATTATCTATTTTTTGGTCTTATTGTTTTACCCTCATTGAACCCAAAAACTTAGTAATTAAATAAATTAGGGCAAAATATCACAGCAATGATTTAAAGTATGTTATTTTATAATAATTAGTAAGAAAAACGTTTGGTTTTTTTCATACTAAAAAAAAATTATTTTTGTCGCGCTAAATGGGTGAAATTGCCATATGTGCGACGGTAAAATTTGGAAATTTTTTTATTTTTTGCTCGTCACTTATCTTTTTTTTTCTTTTTGGGGAAAGGCAGGGGCGGCATTTTTCACGGTACCCAGGGAGACACTTAGGGTAAATCCGGCCCTGTTTGGTAGATAATATTTTTATTAAAGTCTTCCGAAAATTTCTTGCGTTTTATTAGCTAAACTAAAAATATCTCAAGTTAACAAATATAAGATATTCTTCTCTATCTCAAATTTTTATTATTCACCAATAAGATATCATTTTAGATATGTTTCTAGGCTTTTTGTAGAGCATTTCTTAAATTAAACGTTTTACTGTGAAAACCACTTTTCAATGAAAGTAACTGACTTTCTACCTTTTCTAATTTATGAAATTCTTGTAATTATTTTAAATACCCCTGTCGCAGCATCTGCATAACATAGCGAATTTCCAATCATAAAAGTTACTTTTTTTCGAAAACCCGCTTACCTAGAATAATGGTTCAAAATGTATTTTCTGTGTCTTTCTTGGTTCTTTCCACAATGTAAAAAAAATTGGAAAAACTTTTAAATTTTGGCAAATTGTTTGCAAAAAACTCATTTTTTTGAGGTTTTTGGAATTGGACGTGTCTGACTGGAGAACTCATACAAAATTTTTGGACTTCCAACGTTTTATTGTTTTATTATATTTGCATCCCAAACTAGTATCTATCCTATAAATATAACAAGTTTCATCCAAAATGAATTTTTCGGATATATAGGCACTTAAATTTTCGAAATTTCTAAATTAATTTAAAATAGAGTTAGTCTCCAGAAATTTTGTATTATGGTAAATTTAATTTAATAAATGACAAGTATATAAGTATAGTAATTATAAAGCATTCGCATAGAACAATAGTTTTAAGTATACATGCACATAAGCAAAATAATTTTTGAATTTTCCTGAAGGAAGGAAATATTTTCCCGTAATAAAAAGTATCCTAAATGTTGACGCAGGTAATAAGTTATCACTACACCAGATTTCATAAAAATCCGTTCAATAGTTTTCGCGTAATATGTGCACATGCTCAAAAAGTTTTTTTACTTTCCTGTGGGAATGAGCCACTTTCCCGAAATAAAAAGTATCTGAGATGCTGACTCAGGTAATAAGTTATCATCACACCAAATTGCATCAAAATCCGTTCAATAGTTTTTGCGTACTGTATGCACATGCTCAACATGGTTTTTCCATTTTCCCGTGGGAATGAGACATTTTCTCGAAGTAGAAAGTATCTTAGATGTTGATCCGGGTAAAAAGTTGTCGGCACACCAAATTTCATTAAAATCCATCCAGTAGTTTTTGTGTGATGCGTGAACAGACGAACAGACAGACAGACAGACAGACAGACAAAAATTTAAAAAATCGCTGTTTTGATATCTACATCGATAACTATTTACAGTATCTGCACAATTTTTAAAAAATATTCCCTATACAGAAACGGTCTCGTTACATTTGTATTATATGTATAGATTACCTATTAATGGCTCTTTATTTAAAATATTAATTTTTTTTTAAAATAAATCGCCCCCTGTTCTAGGAAATATATATTTTTTAAATTTTTATAAAATTTCTTATGAAAGTGAGCTTCTTAGACAATTTTATTTTGTATTAATGTATTTTATTTTGTATTAAGGTGAAACATGAACATTTAAATGTTGGCAATTTCTGTATTCTGGCGCTATCTATCTAGCGCGTTAGTTAACTACTTTATTTAAAAGTTCGAATAAAATTCCAGTCATTTTAATTTTTAATTGTTCAGGAACTTTAGTACCTTCAGTATCATAAAAGCAAGCAAAATAATATTACAATTTATTTATGTAGATACATATATGATGGAAAGTTAAGAAAAGAAAATGTTTTTTTGGAAGTTCGTGTTTAAGGTAAAATCGAAAAAACTTGGAAAATTTAATTAGTAATTAATTTTTTTTAAATATTTTTAGGTTTGGTTGTAAATGAATCTACTGTTGATCTTTTAATATGATACTGAACTATTCATTATTTAAAATGAAAAATTGTGTACTTATTAGATGATGAAAATAAAAAATTAGTAGTTTGAAAAACCGAAACAAATCGACCGACGTCTTGAAAAAGTCTGTCGGGACACCGGAGCAACGGAGCTAGAACCGTGACAAATCCGGGAAAACCAAGACGTATGGACACTCTACACGGATTGTGAATGTTATAAACTTTAAGTTTTGATTTTTAAGCACATTATGAGTGAAATTGAAAATTAACAAGGTGTGAAATTTGACATTTTAGTTAAAGTGCATATAAAATATAATACCTACATGTTTTTATAAAAATGCAAATATAAATAAATGTTTTCTGTTTTTTTTTTTTTATTTTAATTGTTATTAATTATTTGGCTTTTTTAATAATTTAAAATTTTTCTGTCAAATGAATAAATTCTGAAAATATGAATTTATGACATAATTTCAGTAAAAGTGAAAATGAAATTTTTCACCCACACTTTTGTAGTGTCAATGTACATCACTGGATCCCAATTTTCAAATGGATAGATAATTTCAGTAGCGTAGAAACTAATTATTAAAAAATTGCAAACCAAATGTGTTTATATGATAATACGTACTTATAAAATTTATATACGTGTTCTTCCGAAAATCGTAAATACCTAATTAACTTTCTCTCGATGAAGTTGGATTGACAAACATTTACATTAGGGATGTTATGGATATTCGTAACCGTAACTAAAACTACCGATATCCGAAATAATTAAATATCCGAAACCGAAAGCGTATACGAAAATGAAAGTTTATAAGTCTAGTAAGTACTTAACACATTAATATTTTTTCTATATATCAATATCTAAAAATATTTCAGTCCCTTTTTGACAATCTTGCCAGAACTTAAACACTTTTTTAAATATTTTTATTGTTAAAATCGAAACGTTATTTTGAAGCCGGTTAAAATTAATATATTTTACATTAAAATGTGTGGTCAATACAATCACTCGCTAGTTAATTATCGCTAGATTTGATGCTAGAAAATTGAGAAAAAACAGGTCATATAGATTTTTTTTATTTAGATTTTATTTGTAATGATTGAATTACAAAATTCAAAAGGATGTTAAAAAATGTGTGTATTCACTATGAGCTTTTGCCTGTAGTAAATCCAGCTGCTCAAAATCGGTTCCAATATATCAGTTGGTCAGGACGGCATTTGTACATAATTTTAATATTTTCTTTAAGAAATAGTATTTTTTTTTTAAATACTTGTTTGATTTTTTCAAGGCGAGTACTTTTTACGATGTGTGTTTACCAAATTCTACAAAATAATTAAAAAAAAAAACATTGTAACCCTACTATTTTGAAATTTTCAAAAAAATATCATGAAAATTACCTCATATATGCTTTTTCTGAGTTAATTATTGAAAAATATTCTATTTTCCGAGATTTTTAAGGTAAAACGAGCAGATGTATGGTTTTTGTTAAACAAATTTCAGATCTTTAATACATTTTTTCCTTAAAAAAATAAATATTTAATATTTTCAAAAATGTATGATACAACTTGTCAAAATTTAAAATTATTTGTTTTGTTGTCAAAAGAAAAAAAAAACTGAATGTGCAAATTTATTTACCACTAAAATGATGGGTTTATACATATAATTATAACGTAGTATTGTCATTTGGATAGAAAATTACGTAAAAATATTATTGTTTGAATATGATTTAACGTAATTTTTATGCGATTGTAGCAAGCTCTTATTAATTTTAGGAAGGTGTAAACATCATCTAAATTCTGATCATATCACATAAAAAACTGCGCCGTGATCTTTTATCTAAAAAAAAATGGAATAGAGATACATTATAAAAACATTTAACTGACAAAGAAAAAGAATATAGCCGAATCGTTAAATTGGATTAAAAAAATCATGACATGCTACTTAAAAAGCGGATTTTTTCGAATTTAGCTCGTAAAAAATGAGACAGAAAAAAAAAGAATGCGAGTGCGAGTGAAATGGAGAACGACATATTTCCTAGTTTTTCTCGAAAAGTAAGCAATTTTGAGCAACGGTATAAAAACATTTTTTATGAATTTTACCTTTTACTAGGGCTTGGTGTAAAAAAAAATTTGAAAAATTGCTTAATTCTGGCAAAAAACTCATTTTGTTGACAAAAAACGCCCGGAAAACCTACTTCTGGGCATCCGACGTGTCTGGCTAACGAACTCATCCAACGATTTGGAAAATCGAATTCGCACACAAAATTTCATAAGCATTAAACGTTTCGTTCGAGAGTTATCGCGCGGATACATATATATATATATATATATATATATATATATATATATATATATATATATATATATATATATATATATATAAATTTTAGTGAATATCATTTTCGTATTCTAGGGACCTCAAAACATATTTCTGATATGGTCTCGGGCTTAGGTCGCACCATGACACCTGGCGTAAAAGCTGAATTTCCAGTTTTGGAAATTCGCTAAAAATATTAAATCGAGGCATTCAGTCAAGGTTTCATAAAAGGACTTGAATTTTTGTGGGAGATTTTTTGTTACTAAAACATATGCTGTTGCAGTATTTTGTTTAACAGAAACAATTTTCTCTACATAAAATTACGTTTTCAATTTTCGAAAATTTGGTTATCTCTAGTTAACAGGTTGACATATTATTACAATAAACTTTAATATTTTTCTTAGTCCATATAAAGGTTACAATCCTACCAAATTCAATCAAGTTCTGAAATGGTCATATAAAAAAGTGTGCTGAATTGCCATGGGCCGACCCAAAACTCAAAATTTAAATAGATTCTGTTCAACAACTATGAATTCTTATGACTCATAATTTTTATGTTGTAGCTCGAACATTCATTAATATTGTCAAAGAGTGTAATGCCGGTAGAACTACCTAAGGAAAACGAAATTTTACCAGTCGGAAATAACTGTACGATTACTGGATGGGGTGCACTTAATGTTAGAGTATATAATTAAAACTTATGAAAACATAAATAATACCGGAATATTTATGTAGTTAAAGTATTTTAGGAAGGTGGAATTTCTTCGTCAAAAGCTCAAGAAGCTTGCCAAGGAGCGTATGAACCGTATCACTCTGTTACACCTCGAATGTTATGTGCCAGATTGATTTAAATCAAGACGATAAAGATTATTGTCAAGGTGGTCCATTGGTAGCTTTAGGAAAATTACTTGGTATTATGTCATGGGAAGTGGTATAGCGCTCGACCTGGATACTCCGGTATTTATACGCGTGTTGCTGCAGTTCGTGATTGGATTCAATTAGTTACGGGAATATAATTAGAAAATAATGAATAAGCAGGCACCACTGTGAAAAATGTGTAAAATTCGTCAAGTTACAATTGTGTGAAAAATACGCAGTATTTTAACCTTTTTGTTTTACATTATTTATATTTTTCATACAATTATGTATTATTACATCTTTTAATGGTACAATATTAAGTAGACAAATATAAATAAATGTTTATAAATTACGTAAAAATACAAAATTTTTTTCATTTTACATTATATTTTTCCAATAATGGGGATCACTCAGGGTTGCCACCTTTGAACAAAATAAATTCGAAACAATCCAAGGACAGAAATAAAAATAATTTTTCTACTCCTACTATTAAAAGTAATATTTTGCGCACGGCTAACTATATGTAAAAATTAACAATTGCCCACACAATGCGGAAATAGCCGTGGGAAATTATTTCCCACGGCTTAATATAATAAAAAAGTAGGCTCTGTCTTTGATTTAACATATAATCTATATAATTAATACTAAAAATATACATATAAGTTGATTATTTATTATTGCTTCCATAGTTTCAAAGTATGCTTTTGCAAAAATTTAAATATCTTATCATTGACATTATAAATTTAAAAAATTTTTACTACTTATTTAAATTTTATTTTAATTATTTATGTTAAGTTTTACGAGAAAAAATGTGCTCGTAGAAAAAGTATAGTGTAAAATACGTGGGAAAAGCTTATTTCTCACTTACTGTACAATATACTATTTCGTAATTTATTTATTTTTCTCAGGAGCAGAGCCCAGTACAAGACGATAGGAGGGGTTGCCCCCTTTTAAAAATTTTAAAAAACAACAAATCCAGTTTAATTAATCCGGTGATTCTTGTAGTCGTAGGACCTAATTTTGAAACGAAAATAATCTCATGGAATCAATCAATATTCAGTTAATGTACTTCTTTTTAATCTCATTATTGGATACAACAAATTTTTATATGTTTTGATGAAAATTTAATCTTTGAACATAAAAGTTTAGATTTTAGAAAAGAATATCTCAGATTATACTTCTTTGTTTTGTTTTTTTTTTTTTTTTTTTTTTGAGAAACAACTTGATTAGATTGGTAAAAAAACTGATCAAATACAAGTTTTTCGTACCCGAAAAGAAACCTTATAATTCTCCCCAATAAGTTCATTTTTTTAAAACCATTAGATTTATTTTTTGCCTCCGTATAATCAACTTTTGAGTCCGACTCTTGTATTTGCTAGCAACCGCTCTTAATGAAGAAGAATTGTAGCTCTACGCTTATTAGCTTTACAAAATATCGTTTCCTCAGATGTAACAATTTAAGACTTATTTGAGTTTGACTAGCGATCTTTTAACAAAAGCTTGTACGTAAGTAGTATATAATATTACGTAAATAAAAGAATTTGTCCCAGACTGGTTACTCACCCACCAATTCAAGCAAAATTCAGAAAATAATGTTTAGCTTAAGGGGGTTTTACCGTGTGTTAGCCTGTTTTTTAAGCATTTTTGAGAATTTTTTTTGACGAACAGTGAAAAGATAGAACTTTGAATTTTTTATCATTAATTTATTACTATTTCAAGAGTATGTAAAACAAATTTCAAATAAAAATCTTAAATAGTACGTAAGTTGTACCACTCCGAAGACATCCTCCTCGAAAAAACGGACGTTCACTTCCTCCACGATTTCGGCTGATTGGGTTATCCGAAAGAAAAAAAATGGCATTTTAATTTGTAAGTATAAATGTATCGAATGAACTAGAATCATTTGAAAATATTGAAAATTAGGTTTTTGGCAGACGTTTAAAAAAATTTCAAATTTTATGATTTTTTTTTAACTTTTCGTCTACACGTGCTGAGTCTACCCTATAAATTTCAAGTGAATCGGTCAAACCATTCTCGAGATATGATGAAGGCATGCTTCAAAAACACAGTTTTCAGAAAGTGCGTTTAAAGTTTCAAATACGGTTAAAAGTATAAAAATCTTAACTTACCATCAATCTTCGATGCCTGGCCCATAGAGTACTCCTTCCTGCCCTGTTGAAAATCTTTTAAAATGAATTGTTTTCAAGCAGAAAAAAATTTTTTTCTCAACCCATCACCAGGAAGAATTCCCTTAATTGAGACATACACTTGTAGCATAAACGTGCCAAATTTCATTTTCATAAACCGAAAAATGTAGGAATAAATAGGCAGACAAATATGACAAATTTATTTCTTCGGAATCCTAATAAGGAGACATGTCACTTTTCATGATTAACTAATACACAGTTCCTGTTTTTGACATCAGAATTATTATTTGTAAATTTTAAACCACAATTTTTAAAAAATTATTTAATACAAAAATATTTCGAATTAATTTAAAAATATTTCAAACTAAATTGTAAATTTTATTTAAAAACAAACCGAAGAAAAAATTTTATTTAGAAAGAGTTCTCAAATATTAGCGAAATATATATTATTTACATATCTAAGTAAATCATAGTCTTCAATTAATGGTGGAACAATTGCTAGAAGCTGAATTATATATTACAATAAATTATTCACCAAAAAACCTATATCAATTGTGAAATAATCTAAAAATTACTAAAATTTATTAAATACTAATAAATATCTAATGAAAATTAAATTGCAAAATTTTATATTTATAAAAATCTAAAAAACGCACCTGCTTCCCTGCGCTATCACCACAAAAAATTATGTCACAACTTTTAGGATTATATTAAAAATACAAAAATATTGATATCCTCTAGTTTAAATAGATCTATAGAATATAATAGACAACTTTCAAAATAAACGAAAAACAACCGTAAAATATTGAGACCATTTTCTGATATACTGAATTTTCAAAAATTATTTTATCACCATATTAATCCCTCGTTGAAATGATGCCGTCCTGATACACTGGAAGGAAAATGGCGAAGCAGAACAAAAAACATCTGTGACAAAACAATGTATTTTTCTACTCCTATTGAAGATCACATTCATTACATATCCGTTAACTGTTGAGAAAGTTAGGCATTATTCAAAGGTGTGGAGGAATGATCATACCTACTCAATACTTTTCGACCAATGAAATCACCGTATTAACAATTATTCAATGGGCTTGCGATTGTTTTGTGAATAATGTTATAAGTTTTAATTGCATATATGTTGCGTAATAACGTGTAAATAAACAAAACAATTTGAATTTTATTCTGATCGTTTCCATAGATACATTGTACGAATATTTAATAAAATCCGAGATAAATTACAAATTAAAAAGGAAAAAAGTCGTAGAAAAAATATAGTATTCTACTCGCTTACAGTGGCTATTACTCACTCAGATGCATTACGACACTCGTAAACTCGGCTCGTGTCGCAATTTCATCTTCGTGAATAATAGCTATCATTGCCAGCTCATTGAATAATATACTAGTATTTATGTAAAGTAAATTTTACGTCACTCCAGAAGAGTGACGTAAATGTTTGTTCCTGTGAAGTTCTGTTTGACAAATTTACATGTTTATAGGTTTTATTTTGGCATATAACACTTACGGCTTTACTTACAGTAGAAGCTCCCAACAATACCAAATTTGTGTAGTAGCGAGATAAAATTCTTCACCATCACACTTAATTTTACCACTTCCGAATAATGTCATCTAGTTAAAAAAAAAAATAAAAGGTTCATTTCCGTATTTAATTATATACGTATAAGTGAAATTATCTAAACTCTGACTGACGTCATTAAAATTTGACGTACCAAAATGTTCTGTCTCTTTTACTTTTTGTTATTTTTTTTTATTATAGTAACTATAGTAATATAAAATTGTACGTCTAATTTTATTTCATTTGTTAATGACGTCAATCCAAGTTTAGCTAATTTCACCTATAGTATTTGATTTATATATTTTTCTTTCTGTTAAGTTACGCCAGTTGTTTATTTCGTGGTTTATTTTCAGCTGAGACAATTTTTAACTCAGTACCATTTGGCGGAAGGATTAAGACCTTAGCTGACATATAGGAGAACAACCTTTTTGAGAGGGACATTATTAAGAGCTTATACTGTAGGCATTATGTCTATTCTATGTGCGGCAAACAATAAGTTCATTAGTTTTTAGACGATCACAATTTGTGTGTGTATCAAATTCTTTTCTTGTTCATGTTATTAATGTGTCTACCGCGAGCAGATAAATATTGTTTGAAAAAAAAAATGTTCACAATTTAAATATTCACGGATTAAAAGAATTCTGTTAATTTATTTCAAGATCAAACGTTGTAGTTTAATAATAACAATCCACATATTTAAATTCTTTAAATGTTACTTCGTCAATAAATTCTTCACCGACGAAAAATCGATAAATATTCTATCAATTTTTTTTTGTTTGTTACCAAAATTGAATGTCAAATTGTTTACGTTTGATTTTGATAAACAAACCATTTTTCTTTACACTAAATAACTTGAAGCGACATAAAAATTCATGTTTTGCGTTCATTGCCATATAGACAATTTTAATTTTCATTCAATTTGTGTTACTGTTACCAATAATTTCTCAAAGTTGACTTGATTGGAAGTAACTGAATTAAAAATATAAACTTCAACGAATTTTCACACAAACCTCAATCTATTTAACTTTCTTAAGTAATTAACGTAATTACATCAAATTTTTTAATCATTATTTTGTAATTTCTTTTTTTTTAATGTGTTTTACCTACTAAAAATGAAGATATTTTTGGTCTTCTCTTCTTATTTATTTTTCCGGCTTTTCGGTAATAAAATCAAAAGAACACATATCCTTGTTATGTATGAAACTATATATAGAGGGTTGGTAATCTTTTAGTTATTTTTAATTTTTTAGTAACTGAGAGCCTAGTTTTAACAACTGTCGAAAATTTTGCTGATTTTATCAGAGGCTTAGTGTCTTTTTTAATTGAAGCGGATTTTGTAAATAAACTAAATCCAATTTTTTAGTGGAAATTCAAATTCAGCTATTTTTCAAAATGCCACTATTTTTTAGAAAAAGCAATATTTTTTAATAATAATAATCCTGTGTACTTTGCTCTCAAATATAATACAAATAAAAAATTTTTGTTTGTCAGTCAAAAAAATTTTTTGGCACCCAGTAACTATATATGTATAGAATAAACGCTTGAAATTTAATTCTGTTTGCTTTTTTAGTTTTTACAAAGGAATCTCACTTTTTGGTCAGTTATGTGCAACGCCCTAAGAAGTACGATATCTCAGGGTCGCTTTAATTTACTAGCGGTTATTTCTATTGAAAAAGCCAAAGCACACAAAGCGAATTTCGACGGTTTAGTTTCACAGTTTACTATTGAACAAGTAAGGAGGAAGATTTTTTAGAATATACACAAAAATCTTCGAAAAGGCTAGTTTTTTTTTACAATAATATTCTTAAATTATTTACGGAGTATTTGATGTTTAATTAATATTTTACCTTGATTATAACTTAGAAAAATCTTAAGCCTTTGAACAACGGTTGCCACAGGACTTAATTTCAGCTGGAACGCGACGGAACGGTGTTCCGACACCTCGAACGGCGTTCCAGCATCTTTTATTTTTTGCTGAAACGGCTTGTCTTAGGATTTTTATTTTTATTTTTTATAAGTGTTTTTAGAATATTTATAACTCACAGTAAATGAAGATCAAGACCTAAAGGACAGTTTTTTTTTTTTTTACTCGTCGGCATAAATTTTAGGTAAAACGACTTTTTTTGCTCGTCATCGTTAGTTTTAGGTGAAACGACCTTTCTTGCTCGTCATTTTATTTTATGGGGGATTTTTTTTTTTAAATTGTTAAAGCGTTCCGGCACCCTCGGCATTGTAATTACAAACTTACAGTCGCAATTAGATACATTTTGTGACGTCACTATGACCGAGACAAATAGTTTATGTCAAAATAGTTTAAATAGTTTTGAATTTAAATAGTTTAAGTATTTGTCAAAATAGTTTAAGTATTTTGGATTGTAAAAGTTTATAAAATATTTTTAAAATGGTTAAATTTCCGGTAAATATATGAAATAATTTTAGTGGAAAAAATCTGAAAATTATAAAAAAATTAAATTTTTCGCGTTTCAATCTGATGAGATTATTTATGCAAAATGGGTAAAAGCATGTGAGGAAAACGTTGTTTTTAATTTAGCAACAACAAAAATTTTCTCTGATCAATTTGAAGAGTCAGACTAAACTAGTTTAAAAGATAAATTATGAAATACTCCAGTAGAAAAACGACATTTAACTAAAGATGCTATACCTTCTAAAAATCTTCTCAAGCTTAATACAGTTACTGAAAGAGAAAATAGAAAGCAGAAAAAATAGCATGTAAGAGACAACTGATAAGTGTCGGAAATTATGAAAATTTATAAACGGTTTGGTTTTAAATTATGCGTTTTTAAAATTAAATTTAATAAAAAGTAATAATTACAAGCATGAAACAAAGAAAACGAAAGCGCAGCATAATACTAAAAACGATGAAGTTAAATTTAAGGAGGTTGGTGTACAAAAAGATTAAATATTCTTAAGATTATTTTGCATTTTACTTACTAATTTCATTTTTATATTTAATAAATTAAAATGGTATAGTATGAAAATGGTAAAAATGATAAGACTGATAAAAATTTTATAAATTATCTTCTTGATAATTTATTCATCAATTATCACATATTGATTTACCACTGAAGGTAAAGAATTTGTACTTTAAAATATGCTTGTACAATCATATTAAAATACTAAATCAGAATGTTTCCAAACATAAACACTAATCTGTGCATAAACATATTAAGAAAGAAAACTGAACCAAACTATTTTGTAATATTTATTAATAAATGCAATAAATCATACAAATATCGGAGGGGTGGTTTTATTTAACATTAAATTTCAGGTTAATTAATAAATTCTAATGCGCAAATAAAATAAAATGAAATAAATCAACTTTTTTGATTCTTTTTTTAGTAGTTTTTGAGTATACATTCATATATCTCATTCAGTAGATCGGTCCGGATGACGTCACATTTATCTATCAGAAAATTAAATAGATTACCTTGGTATCCATAATATAATGTATGTATGCCGTGTCCGGCACCTACAATTTTAGAAATTGAGCATTAGGCTTCTGGCGCCGTTAAAGTAAATGGAGGAAACTTATAGCGTGTTTTCGAATTTATACATGTCTTGTTTTGATTCCCAGCATAGAAGGGGCGAGAAAAGATTTCGGTCAAAATCGCTCCAGGGCGCAAAGAATCTAGTTACGTTATTGATTACGCCATAAAATAATTAGTTCGGTTAATAGTAAAAAATCTTATTTTATAGTCAAGCAAGCGTCCAATTTTAATTTCTGTTTATCTCTTTAATTGTAAGAAAAGCTCATTAAATGTAAATTATGAATTAATAAACTTTTAGCTTAATCTTTGTATTCGTCTTTTGACAATGTAAAGAATTTGGACGTATGCAGCTACTTAAATGTGTATATTTATAGATTCTAGAAATGTAAATTAACTAAATACCCTTGTCACAGCATTCTGCATAACATAACGAATTTCTAGTTACAAAAATTATTTTTTTTCAAAAACTCGCTTACGATAATGGTTCAAAAAAATATCTCACGTAATTTTTTCCGTTCTTATCCACAGTATAAAACAGTTTGACTGAAAGAATGTCTCTAGAAATTTCGTAAGGGTATAGGATGTTTCGTTTGAAAATTATTGTGCGGAGTACCTATATACAGTGGCGCTCAAAACATTTGCAACTAATACTATGTGTTTATATACTACTGCGCTATTTTTCTAGTAAGTATTCGAACTGGCTCACAGTATTGGATATAGCTAATTTAGCGGGACAAAAATAAACAACTATTGTATATGACTAAATTTTTATTTATTGCCTTTTTTGTGGACACTTGAGTTATAAAATACAGAAATAAAGACTTATACATTCATTTACTTATTTAATCAAACACTATAAACTATCTATGGGCTTTGTTGAACGCCATATGTCAAAACGCTCTTCTCTGATTATTTGAAGACCTGTAAAAATAAATACATTAATTATCAAACTCCGCACGACTCAACAACGACTCAAACTCCGCACTTTAAATACATATTAATTGTACAGTACAATAACTAAAGTAGCGTTTAAAATAGTTTTGAAATTCTTGCTACACCTTGCAGTATCCCGACTAGAAATTTTCCTTATTTGCAGAAAGTATGATCGGGTCCTTATCAGGTTTAGATAAGGCAATCCCTAATAGGGAAAATCTGATAAGGTCCTTATGAGGATGTGGTCAGGATAACCTTCTTTGAAAAAAAATATTTTTCATCGGGTTAACCTGATGAGGAAATTATCAGGTCCATGTCAGGATAACCTTACTTGTAATTTTTAACAGGTTATCATGATCGGAACCTTATCAGGATCATATCAGGATAACCTTATGTAAAATACATAAATTTCCGATCGGGTTATCCTACTCAGAACATTATCAAGTCCATTTGAGGATAACCTCACTTGTAAGAAAAATATTTTTAACAGGTTATCATGATCAGGACCTTATCAGGATCATTTCAGGATAACCTTATGTAAAAAACATAAATTTCCGATCGGGTTATCCTACTCAGAACATTATCAGGTCCATGTCAGGATACCCTTACTTTACAATCTCATGTAAGCTTACATGATTTTTTTAACTGAATCTGTAACAAAATAACCTTAAAATGTAAGAAAATTGTTTCATTTTTACACGTTTAATAAAACTATATTCGTTAATAACTGAAAAAACTTATAATTTTTCGGTTTTGTTTAATAATAAGAACTACTCTCATCTTTATTATTATATATTTGGGTACATATACCATATGAGTTTTTCAGGAGTTGCCATTCGATTTATTCCTAAAATATGCATCTAATCAAAAAAAAAGTTTATACAAAAAATATTCAAAATAGAGGGGGCCATTCACGAAAAATTGTTCCAGACTTCTAGGACTCACGGTTTTTGTGGAATAGAAAAAAATTTTTTTTTCAAATGGGAACATATGTTGAGATGTTTCTTAAAAATTAGTTTATTACTTCAAACTACCAATTATGCTAAAATTTTCATTATTTTATTTCAAATTTTTGAGAAATTGCATTTTTAAGTTTTAATTTTCAAAATCCGTGGTAAGGTTTGTCTAACCGAACGCAAAACATACGATTTATTTTGAATTTATACTAAAAAAAATAGGAAATAAATTGTAATGGTATATTCACATTAGCTTCTTACAGTAACAGAAAATTTATTAATTAAATACATTAATTATCAAAATAATTTGTAGTTTTTCCTCAAATATTCAACTTAATATTTATTAATCAAGTTATCAAATTACAAATGTTTTTGTAATATTTAATTGTACACCATATTAAAGAAGTCAAAATTTGGTACATGTGAAAATGTCATTATTAAAAATCTTGAAAGTAAATTATAGATGGCAGCTGGATACGATCGTAGAACTGTCAAAATATGACAGGTCTTTTTTAAATTTAAATTGTTAAATTTTTAAACTCTTTTTTTTTTAAAAAAGAGTAAAAAAAACAAAAAAATATTTTTAATATAAAAATTTTCAAGTATGTATGGTATGTATTTTAACAATACGTCTGAAAAAGATGTATTTTAAAAATATTCAGAACTTAGTTTATTTTCCAGTAATCTGACCAGACGATCTTATCATGTTTGGAACATATTTTAATGATGTACAGCATAAAGTTGAGATGCTATCGGAATATTGCATAAAAAATCGCCTGACAGTAAATATAAGCAAATCGAAAATAGCAATTTAAAATAATTGAATTGATATGGTGGTGTCATTTGCTGAATATGACAGACGAGAGAATCCCGAAAGTATGCTAAGCAAAACTAAAGGAACTATGTGATGATCGAACCTAGAAAAACTCTAACTGCGTTGTATCTTTAAAACAAAAGTTTACTCAACTTGGTTAAGAGGATTTGTGGGAAGCGCAGGACATCTTCAAAACAAAAAGAATGCTGACCGAAGTTAGTCAGTTACGAATGTCAAATAAAATATGTACAAAAATTTTCTTCAAAGGCTGTAAACTGACTCTGAAACATGAAGAAATTTGTCAACAGTGTAACGAAGTTCTCAGTATCTTACGTACTTTCTTTTCAATTGTAAAAAGTATCCTTTTAAAAGGCAAATGTACTTGAATAAGCATATCAGTGCTGGAGGTGATCCCATGACGGCGTTATTAACCATAAGAGGGCTGGAGCAGCTAAACGACGTATTTTTATATGCGATAGGGACTCTTGACCACTGAGCTAGTATTTACCACTTAATGAACTTTCTGTTTATTATAATTTTTGTTATTTGTTGTTACTTATAAATGTTAAATGACCTTCCCTGGTGTAAAAGATTTTCTTAAGCAATAAAAATCATTATTATTATTATTATTGTTATTATGTTTACTTTAAAATTAAAGCAGTTACATTTAAAAGCAAATGGAAAAGCTACTATAACTTCTGAACTATTCAATTCATTTTTATGAAATTATGCGTTCTGCTTCCTAGATGATCCCCTATAAATTTCATTGCATTCAGAGGAATTGTATCCACGGCACTACCATGAAATCCCATTAAATGTCAATATCTTATTTACTGCTAGTCCCACTTCGCTCAATTTTTTATGAATCGTTTATTTATTTTTATTAATTTATATACCTATATTAAATTACACAAAGATATATTGGGCATTTACGAGTACGAGGAAGCTGTGTGCCACACCCTATTGCAGCGTATTTTAGTATTTTACAAAACTGCAAATTTTTGTTATTTTAGTTTGTAACCAAATGATCGTGGATCATTTTTTTGGTATTGCGTTGCCATTTTACCGTTAATTATTTCGTTTTTATAGAATTTTTTAGGATATAAAATAAAATACATTTTTCATAGAATAAGATTGATTTATTCTTAAGTACTTAATAAAAATATGACATATTTTAATATGAGCATTCATAATTTATGAATTTTAATTCGCTATTTTCTTCTATCGCGATTCGCTAGCTCTAAAGTCTATTTTTATGTTAAACTCAGAGTAAGCTAAAATCAGATATCACTTATCTGTCAATTTACTTTTCATTTTCATCATTGTTTAACATAATTATTATTTAATTATAACAATTACTGCATCACGTTCAATCTTCTTCAGTTTTCGAATTCTGAAACATAGTTAAATTAATTAAAGCACCTTCAATTAAAATATTAATAAATAAAATTTTAAACTATATTATTCTCAAAATGCCTGCCATCTACATGAATACAGCTAGCTACCCTTCTATGAAACCCCTGGTGGACATTTTCTAGCATCTGTTCAGGGATATTCCTGATGGCTTCACGAATTCGATCTTTCATGTTTTCCCTAGTGGTTGGTTTAACCGAGTAAACCTTTTCTTTGATGTAAGCCCAAAGGAAATAATCAAGGGGGGTAAGATCGGGACTTTTCGGAGACCAGTGAATCAAATCACTGTGCCTACCTATCCATCTTTGGGGAAAAGTTTCATTTAAATAACCTGCAACTAATCTACTAGTATGAGCTGGGGCTCCGTCTTGCTGAAAAACTAAATTTACCCTACTTTCTAAATCAACATCCTCTAAGGCAACAGGAAGTTCCTCTGTTAAAAGATATAAATATCTTTCACTATTTAAAACCTCATCAATGAAAATTGGCCCTATAATTTTCCTATTCAAAATTCCACACCAAGTATTTAACGACCACTGATGTTGATAGTCGATCGTACCTATCCAATGCGGATTTTCCGTCGCCCAGTAATGAAAATTATGCCTATTTACCTGACCTGTACTTTTAAAAGTCGCCTCATCACTAAACAAAACATTCCTAAAATAATCATCCTCTTTACTTTGGACCCATAAACAAAAGTCTACTCGGCTTCTAAAATCTACTTCAGTTAAATGTTGGCACAAACTAATATGATACGGGTGGAATTTTTCTTGTTTTAAAATTCTAACGACGGAGCGTTGACTAATTCCAACATCTCTAGCTGTCTCTCTAGTACTACAGTGTGGGTTTACTGCAACAGATGCAAGAACTACAGTTTTATGTAATTCGTCAGTGGCGTTTCTTGAATGATTATTTCTAACGGGAATCAAACTCCCTGTATTTTCTACTCTATCGAAAATTTTCTTAATAGCTTGGTGTGACGGATGCCTCCGTTCAGGAAATTTATTTGCATAAACTTGTGCCGCTTGACGATAGTTCATGTCACACCGTCCTAAAAAAATTTTTTTTTAAATTAAAAGCAATTAGTATTTTTAAACAACGAACCTAAAACTAAAATAATATCCAGAACTTCTTTGCTAGTATAAATAGACATTATTAAATTATAAATAAAGTAAGTAAAATAATAATACAAACAGTAACTCCAGTGATTTTTACGCAAACGAAATTATAATTTTTCTTTTTTGAAAGAAAATATCATAGTATAGAAACACGTTTCTACACGTTATGAATATTAAAACGTTTATTTCAAACGTTTCAAACAATCAAAGTTTAAAATTTTTACCTGCCTTACCTACTGCTTCGATTCGTGGTAAAATTCTCGCGCATGTGCACTATTAAACCGCGCAAACAAAAATTCAAATTATTTGACGTTTACTACCATATTTGGAAACTTGTAGACGTTATATATTTAAATTTTTGCTAATATGTTCGCGCGGTTTAGTAATGCACATGCACAAATGCACTGGAATTCTTTATACCAGAAATTGAACACGAGGCTCCGATAGGTATCGCATAATCGAAAGTGACAGCTGTCAAATACATGTGTGTTTGTGTATATTTTGATTTTTCACATCAAGTACAATTGAATCAGTTATTTCAGAAACAACATGTTACATTTTTCAAATTTTGAGTAAACAACAAAAAACTCTATAGCTCATACAATTTCTGCACTAGAAATCTGAAAAAAATGTACGTTGTAAATAAACTATATTTACGTCAATTGGCAAGTTTTTGCCGAAAAAATTTCATCAAAAATCAAATTATGACATTTTAAAGAAATTTCAAATCTGTTGTTTCTGCAGGAAATCTACGATTGTGGTCACATTTGCCTCACTCATTTTCATAGTCAATACAATACAACTAATTCACATGTGTTGTTTCTGTTCTAAGCGCAAACTTCAAGATTAAATTTCAATGGGTTGGGTTAATGTTATGAGTGTTTTTTCTGCACCAAACGATGCATCTTGGTAAACTATATACAAATCCACCTCTAACTGAAATTGTTACATGTGTTTCTGAAATAACTGATTCAATTAATAGTACAAAAATCCGAAGATGAAGAAAAAATTAAAATGTTCCTAAAATTGAGTAACTAAGTACTTTGTCAAAAAATTGATTGAAGTTTTATCCTTAAGTTAACGAAATTATAAAAATCAATTTTTTCCAGTCTTCTGGTACCCTGACTTTTCCAGAAAGTTTAGAATTCCTTGACATTTTCAGGTTTTCCAGGAATATGCCACCATACACCAAAAAAAAAAAAAAAAAAAACAAATTCTACATTTTGTCAAATTATTAAATAATAAAAATAAATATACAATGTAAATTCAAATTACTGTTTTATTAAAAAATCATAATTTCTCTTAATTGTTATACAATTTTACAATAAAATAATTTTCTGTTGATCAGGGCTGGGAGCAATTTAAAATGATTTCATTTGAAATATGTATTTAAAATACAAAATGGCATTTTCCATTTTTTATTTTAAATAAGTTCGGTCAAACCATTTTCCATTTTGTATTTAAAAAGAAAATTTGAATCTATTTTCCATTAAAAATGAAAATGCATGTATACTCAAATTTATCTGCATAAATTATAGAACTCGAACTGAACGATCTGAAATCTAACAAATTGTAAATTAAATGTAAGTTTATTCAATTGATTCAAATTTTTTAAACTGGAGTTGCAAAAACACGGGAGTTAAATTTATTACTAGAATTGTAGTTCTCTTAAGTCAAACTTTTCTGACTCAAGTTGTGTACTATTATCTTTAAGACACGGCAATAAAAAATGTTTTGTATTACAAGCAGATGATTTTCATAATTTTGAAGTCGCAATTGTAGCGTAATCAAGGTTTGAATACGTCAAGACTGAATTAAATTTTACAATATTTTAAAGTAACAATATTTCACGAGTTAAATTTCGTTTTCATATCATGTAAACTTTACAAAATTTTCTCAGACTGCCTTTAGTTAATTTCAGTACGTTTAAAATTTTCTTAACTTTTTTTAAAATATTGATAAAAAAAAATTATAGAATTTAAAGTAAAAGAAGCATTTGGCATTAGGGTTTCCGATCTTCGATTTTTCGAATCGATTCTTTGGAGAGTAAATCGATACAGAGATCGTGAAAAATTTAGGGGATCGAAGATCGATCTTTTCGAATTTAAATTAGGATATTTTTAGTAAAAATATGATATTTTTTAAAAATTATTGTAAAATATATTTCAACTATTGTTGTCACTTTTAGCGCAAACTGGAAACCATTTTATTCATATTAAATTCAGCAGTTCATCTTCAAAGAAAATTAAAACTGATTTGTGATGACCCAATAAGAAACTTCATTAAAACTTTTATATATCTTTTATTTTCTGCAAGTACAAAAATTGAATCGATTTTCGTCAGATCGATCTTTTATAAGCCGATTTTCTTCTGCATCGATTTTTGGTTTGACGATTCCAATCGATCCACAAGATCGATTTTTTCGCCAGAGATCGGAAACCCTATTTGGCATTTTATAATCCATTTTAAATAGCTATTTTCCATTTTCTATTTTAAATATGTTCAGCAAAACCATTTTCCATTTTGTATTTTAAGTGCATTTTTGAAAACCATTTTCTATTGTAAATTCTATAAACCATTCTTCCCAGCGCTGCTGGTAGTTACGTATAATCAGTGGTAGATTTACACTACGGGCACGCGGGGCGGAAGCCCCGGGTGGCAAATTTTTAGTGGGAGTTTCCTCCCGTTAACATTTCTATTTCTTGAATTTTTTCCACAGAAGTACCATCCTTTTGAAATTTTATATTAACTTCATACTGAACCAAAGCTTTACAGAATCCTATGAAATAAAAATTTTCGTTACTTACATTGTAAATAATTATTTTGAAATTGTGGAATTACCGTTACCTTTTAAAATAACAATAAACATTCCTTGGATAATATAAGAATTGGAGAGGTTATGTCATCTCGAACAATAATAAGTTATTAGAAATACTCCAATAAAGTACCTAAAACAGAATTACATAAATTATCAAAATAATTGTAAATTTTAAAAAAACACTGACATTTTAAATTAGTCATTTGTGTGGTAGAGTCCCTATAATAAATACAGTCGTGACATGTCATTCGTTTTCGGTCCAAATCAGAGCGGCAAACGCGGCAAGCTTCAAAATTGCTTGATCACATGCTTGAGTAAATATTTTTGAGTACATAATTATTGTTAATAAGTTATGAATTACTGAACAATTAAAAATTTTTAATTTAATTATTCTTTCTAGGTTAAACTAAATGATTTTTTCAGATTTTTGTTAATATTTAATTTATTTCTAATGTATTTTATGCAAACTGTGGACAGAAAATGCCGGTGCCAATCAGCGTTGAGAATACATGTCACGACTCTATTTATTATAGGGACTCTAGATAAACCTATACGGTAAAGCCATCTATGTAAAATAAATACAATTACCGCTTGCTACTTTCCGTAATATTAAGGCCTGTTTGAAGTAGGCGCTCTTAAACTTTCCAAAATTCACTTAAATAAATCACTTTTAAGCGCGAAAGTTGTAAAATTTGAAAAAAAAAATTAAAATAAAAATTTTTATTTTTTTATTTTTGGTTATTGTTGCTTTATTGAATAATTTTTATCAACAAATAAGTATACTATTCCATTTAAAAAAAGGTAAGTTTGTATCGTATCTCGAAAACCACAAGAGCTATAAAGCTCCTGATTATCGCAATTGGTTGCCCCCGTCGATATCTACAACTCTTATTTGAACAATTTTTCGATTAAATCAACGGTTTGGCTGTAATAAAAATGGCAACTCCCGAAAAACTCACACGGTATATATATATATATATATATATATATATATATATATATATATATATATATATATATATATATATATATATATATATATATATATATATATATATATATATATATTCCAATGTAAGTAAGGTACTTATAGCATTATTTGCTGCACACAAATATTGTTGCTGTTCAAAACTGTTGCTGAAATTTGTGTTAATATTTCCATTTAACATAAACATGAAGTGTTACATTTAACGTTGAACTCATTTTATCTACATTGAAGTATTAATACGATTAATACTGTATATATAATTTAACATGGAGCTAACCCGATAAGGACAGCCTGATTAGGATTAAATAAGGTTATTCTGATCATGATCTGATATGGTAGTCCTGATGAGGACCTGATAAGGTAGTCATGATAAGGACCCGATGACTGTTTTGCGTGACAAACCTGATAAGGACCTTATACGGTAATCCTGATCTGGACCTCATCAGGATGTAAGGCACACCTGATAAGGTCCTTGTCTGGACCTTATTAAAATTTCTAGTCGGGATAACTGTTTTTAATTACAAACTGGTATTTTAACAGTAACTTAATATACTTTAGTTTAAAAGAGCTAATTAGTTGACTATACAATAATATAAATAATAATATAGTTACGTACGTAGAAACATACCTTTAGAAGATGATTCCATTTTAACATTAAACAAAATAAGTTTCTGAATACAGTAACAACACCTCATTCGCCAAGAGTTGCAATCATACTGCTGGCTACGTCAAAACCAACGTTTAGTTACTACTGTTTGTAACATGCACGGACACGGTGTTATTTCTCGTTGTCATAATAAGTGTACCTAACATTCAGCTACACAAATAACATATTGAATTTAACATTGGTTTTACTTTGTAAATATACCTTTTGTCCCGTTAGATGGGTCATATCGAATACTGTGTGGCTATATATGTATATATATATAGACATTCGAACTGGCTATCTATACATATATAGCCAGTTCGAATACTTACTAAAAAAACAGCAGCGCAGACTATGTAAACACATAGTACTAGTTACAAATGTTTTGAGCGCCACTGTATACATATACATACAATATATACGAGTCAGACTCTTACTTCCGGGAAGGAATATTGATTTTGGAAAAACGCTGGACCAAGTGTGTTGAAGTCAAGGGAGATTATATAGAAAAATAAAATCATTTTTTAACTGAAAATTGCAGTATTTATTGTCAGGCTGAGAATTTTCCACCTTACCCTCGTACACACATACTTGTATATTTATAAATTTTAGTGAATTATTAGGTGTACAACTAAGTTCTACCCGTTTTCAAAAGATGGCATTATCTCACATCCGGTTATAAGTTAATTATTAATACGCATATAGACAACACAGCTGTTTTTAGTCTGTAAATTTATCACGCTCTTAGTATATTACTTTTCAATATACATATTTTTTATTGTGTTGAAAATGGAAGTAATGTGCATATCCGCCATTGTCTTCTATACGAATTTCATCAAGGAAAAAGTGCTGCTGAAGCTCAGAGAATAATCTGTGCAACTTATGGTGACAGTGCTATTGATGACAGTACGTGTTGAAGATGGTTTCGGAAATTTAAAAATGTAGATTTCAATTTAAATGATAAACCACGCTCTGGAAAGCCTCCAACAATCAGTGACGAGGAATTGCAAGAATTGTTGGACCAAGATTCTGCGCAAACACAACAACAACTTGCAGAAAAGTTGAACGTCACTCAACAAGCTATTTCTAAAAGCTTTAGCTAAGATTCAGAAAGAAGGGAAATGCGTACCCCATGAATTAACCCTAGAACAACGTGAAAGACGAGTTGATACCTGTCTGGCGTTGCTTTCACGACAAAAAAAAAGTTTTTTGTGGAAACTTGTAACAGGTGACGAAAAGTGGGTTTATTATGAAAATCCTAAACGCCGAAAACATTGGGTAGACCCAGGACAACAAACAACATCCACACCAAAACGTAACGTATTTGGAAACAAAATATTGTTTTGTATTTGGTTGGATGAAAGGAGCGTGCTATATTATGAGTTGCTTAAACCGGGAGAAACCGTTACTGCAGTACGCTACAGTTGTCAGTTAAAAAAATTAGCAGAAAAAATCAATGAAAAAAGACAATATGCGGGACACAAACCTCGACCAGTGATACTGCAGCATGATAACGCCAGGCCTCATAGAAGTTCAATCGTCTACCAAACTATAAATGATTTACAGTGGGAAGTTTTACCGCACCCGGCGTATTCACCGGACATTGCACCGTGCGATTTTCACTTATTCCGATCGTTACAAAACTACTTGGCGGGCAAACACTTACAAAACGAAACTGACGTGCAAAAAATAATAGATGATTTTATTTCGTCAAAAGATCAAGCATTTTATCTCCATGGGATTCATCAGTTGCCCGAGCGTTGGCAAAGGGTAGTAGATGCTGATGGTGGTGATATTGATTAAGATTTGTATTATATTTAAAATTTTTAAATATATTTTTTTTACAAAAAACGGGTAGAATTTAGTTGTACACCTAATATTTTCGGGTTCTATCATGGACCTCAAAACATATTTCTGTCAGTCGTGAACTCCAATCTCATCATAACACTTGCTGTAATAGTGCAGTGAACATGATGTAGTTAATCGTAGCTGGTAGCTTAATAATATCCAAACAACTTTGTCATAAAAGCCATTAACGATTATAAATTATAAAGAGCTAAACTTTTCCGCTCATATTACTTTACTATATAAATTTATCAAGTGTCATCTGTTTATTAAGCGATACTCTACCACAGTGGCGCCTAAAATTCAAGGTAATAAATCAAGAAAATTTTTTTTAACAATCCGAATACTTATAGAATCACACAATTAATTTGCATATTTTATAATAACAATTTTTTATTGTGCTTATTTTTTTCTATTCTCAACGAATGAAATATAATGTAATGGACATACTTCCATTTACATAAATTAATCATTAAAGCCTTTATCTTTTAATATTTCCTCACAAGGAAAGGTATCCAACTGTATCTCTCAAAAATTTTTGAAACTTTGGTGGATTGTAGATCTTACTAAAAGTAATCACGCGGAATATTTCATTCGTGCCCATAAGCGGTTTCAGGGGTGAAATTCACCCCTGAAAATTTGAGTTTTTTTCAATTTTCTTAAATATCTTGGAAATGGTAAGAGCTTCGGTACGGAAACTATATATATTTGTAAATGGCATTTTAAGATTAAAGTATTAAAGTTATGATACCAAAATTAAAGTTATAAAATCATTGGGGTTTCACCCCCCACCCCCAAATACCTAATTTTATCAGGTATATTTTTGGTAAAAGAGGAGGCTGTTATGTGTAAATAATGGAATTTTTAATTAATATATTTTACATCACATCAGTTTATTTCTTTTTGCATAAATACACCCTTTGCTAATATTAATAATTAAAAATATGGTCAAAGAACCTCGTATTTTAGTAGTGAATTATTACAAACTTACGATATACTTTAAAGTTTATAATTTACAAAGAAATAATACACTGCACCCCCTCACCCTCATACGTTACTGATATCTATACAAATCTTATTTATTTATTTTTATTTATCTATAGGGTAAAAGCCCCCTTTGTGGAACGGTATCTAATTATGAACATTTACATATTAATGAAGTTATTTCTGAAAGAAACGTCTGATAACAAAAATTATTATTAATAGAATGATTGTTTTTCAATTTAAATTCACCTCGCATTTAAAGTTTCCTTACTTAATTAAAGAAATAAATATGTAAATGTCAAAACTGTTCCAGTATTAGATACCGTTTCACAAAGGGGGCTTTTACCCTACAATTTTCAATATTTTAACCTCTGGGTATCTATAGATTTCGACTCTGGAAACAACTCATCACAGTATTTTCGGATAGTGTATGTAATTCTAAATGAGTATGATATTGATTTACATCGCCGTAACAATATTCTCTAGCTCTTTCGTCGCCTCGTAATCAGTTTTCAAAATTTGTTCAAGTGTGGATGGTATACAAGTGGATAGATTGACCAACGACCAGAAAAATTTGAAAATCCTGTAACATATTGCTTTTTCAAAGAAGAAAGAGAAGCACCAGAGTGTAGTGTATGTGGTAACCCCGCTTTTATAAGATGTGCTTGGTGTGGAAAATATTTTTGTTTTTCAAACATTTTCATGAACAATATCATTATTGTGTAGATTACAAACCTTAAAATATTGAAAATTGTATCGATAAATAAAAATAAATAAATAAGTAAATAAATAAATAAGATTTATATTGATATCAGTAAAGCAGGAGGGGGGAGGGGGGGTACAGTGTATTTTTTCTTTCTAAACAATGTACTTTAAAGTATATCGTAATTTTGTAACAATTCATTACTAATATACGAGATTTTTTTACCATATTTTTGCTCATTATTAAATCAAAAAATTAAAATTTTCCCCAAGTTAATATTAGCAAAGGGTGTATTTATGCAAAAAAGAAATAAACTGGCGTGATGTAAAATATATTAATTAAAAATTCTTTTATTTGCACATAACAGACTCCTCTTTTACCAAAATATACCTTATAAAATTAAGAGTTGGGGATGGGGGATGAAACCCCAGTGATTTTATAACTTTTATTTTGGTATCAAAATAAAGACCCTAAAGTGCCATTTACAAATATATATAGTTTCCCTACCAAAGTGCTTACCATTTCCAAGATATTTAAGGAAATCGGAAAAAACTCAAATTTTCAGGGGGTGAATTTTACCCTCTTAAACTGCTTATGGGCACGAACGAAATATGGCTCGTGATTACTTTTAGTAAGATCTACAATCCACCAAAGTTTTAAAAATTTTAGAGAGATACAGTTGGATACCTTTCCTTGTCAGATATTATTTGTTAATAGATTTTAACACTTATTGTAGGCTATTACGTTATTAGTAAGATTAATTTAATTTTATCTCTACATAAATATTCAATTTTTAAATATGAGTTTGATACCTATATTTTTTATAAAACTGATGTTTTATAATGTAATATATTATGTATCGTTTCAAAAAAAAAATACTAGTCGTCAGGTGCAAATTGTACTTGTACAGATAGTATTCCGTCCTATCAGCTGTTGATTTGATATAATAGAATGTGAGAGAAGACAATAATATATTGTTCAATGAAACACTTTTCACGTTATATATTCTACACTATACTTTTTCTAAAATACCGTGAGGTATTATTTCTCACGAATTTTTACATCTAATTACCGCTGCGCAAATAGTTACTTTTAATAGTAGGAGTAGAAAAGATATTTTTTTCTTAGCTAATAAATTTTATTTCTGAAATAAGCTATAATTCTCAATATATTTGATAGATTTGAGCGTTACTTTATGGTATTCCATTTTAAAAATAAGAAGACAATTTTTGCTTTACTAATACCACTTTATTTAAAGTTTTAAATGTTTGTGACATGTTTTGGCCTGTTCGTCAATGGCCATACGGGCCAAAACATGTCACAAACATTTAAAACTTTAAATAACGTGGTATTAGCAAAGTAAAAATTGTCTTTTTATTTCTATAATTCTCAATTCCAAAACGATGGCATATTATCCCTTAGCCTATTAATTTACGCTTATCAGAAAGAAAAAGAAATATTTACTGAATGTATCTAGTCACCGCCTGTTTTGCTTTCAGTAATTATTATCGACACTACCTGTTTATTATAAAACATGTATTAATAGATATTATTTCAAACTCAATTAACACTTTACGGTCCGCGTTTTTAGCATCTGAAAATAGCCAGAAGAACCGTAGTCGTATAGGTCGATCGCGATAAGTGATCATACATGTGTGCGATCTTACCGCGGGTAGGTACCCTAATAATTAACACGACAAACACACTCTTTATGTGATGATATCTGTAAACATTTATAGACGGATAACACAAAAATATACTTTTATATTATCATTTATTTTTTCTTTCTTTGTTTTGTAATAGGGAATATGCATATTTTTTAGAAAATTGTGAAACAATTTTTAAAATATTCTAAGTTACATATAATTGAATTGGTGTTTCAATAAGCTTTCCTTTGACATCGTGTTTGATGCTTTTGGGGAAATAATATTTACCACATTCCATATTATCCTTTACGATTAACCTCTGGAATTGCACTTTTGCTTCACATCTATAATAATTGGACGGGCATACTCTATCTCTGAACTAAAAACTCAAATTGTCCTGTGACAGACAAACGGACAACGAAATAATTCCATAAGTGTTCTGTTTTGTCAGTTTTGGTATGGAATACTGAAAACATGATGCTAAATATTGAAATCGTTTTCCTAGTTCATACTAACAAATTTAAGCCATATAAGTATATACTATATACAATATACATATTTATTTATAGATAAGTAATCTTATTGCGTAGGTAATTTATTATGTTTACACTAAAGTGGTTGTATTTTGCATAATTTTCGTTTAAATTGATTTTTGGTTCCGAGGTTTATATATTATTTTCACATTATTGATAATAATTTATTTGACGTACAATTTGATTTTTTTTCATATTGGTATTAGATACGTAGACGTTATTATATAATATGTAGCAGCTTTCTCAATTATGTATCAAGATTTAAGATTGGCTTGTATAACTTACAGGTGATAGCGAAAACGAAACGGTAAAGAATGATAGGTTACTTTATGTACTTGGACGTTAGTACTTGCACGTGACAAGGAGATGTGAAAGACATTACATTTGTTTCTATTGCAAGTTCTGATTTAATTCACTAAGGGTATATAAAACGAGGACGTGATCTCGGTTAAAGAGAGTCACACTATAAAAACAATTCTCTCATATATACTGAGGTTTCATTTTGTCACTTATGTATATAAATTTTAGAAATCATTTCTTACAAAATAGCATAAATGAAAGGAAAAAGAAGCTCTGAACTGTGCACCATGCTTCATATAAATTGTATTGTTTTTACCTTTTTGTCATTTCATTTTTGATATTTTGTAAGAATGGACTAACCATTTTTATCAACCTACCATCGCAAATATTCGTAATAATATCAAGTGAAATTAATTTTTCTTCCAAAAATTCTTTTTTAATTTTTTCATTCACTTCCGGACAATCAAATGGTATCCTAACTGTGTTTCTTCACATAATGCATTACTTCCTAACATTTTTAATCATTTATTTTATGCCCAGAATCAGGGTCGGATCTTGGGTAGGGGGGGCAGCGGAGGCACGTGTCTCCCCCGCAAGTTTTTAGGGGTGCCAGAAATGCGAGTTGTGGCGCCAAAACGGTGAATTTGATGGTGAATTTGACGGTGAAGGAACCAACAGCAAAGTTTGCCCCCCTCGTAATAACTATAGGTCCGACCCTGCCCAGAATATTGTTAATTACACCAAACGTTCAATGTAAAATACATAAACAACCATAGTTCACTCCACAGAACACTAGAAGGAAACTAAAAATCAAAATAATTGTGTAGCTCGCTTGGAGTTATTTGTTGGTGTCACAGCCTAAGCTTAAGAGAACTTTATATTGTAATTGTTTATATATTTTATACTGAATGTTTCGTGTATTTTATGTAATATTTTGTTGTGTATTTGATAAACTTTAGCATATCAATAATAGTATATTATTCAATGAGCTGGTAACGATAACTGTTACTCACGAAAATGAAATTGGGGCACAAGTTGAATTTACGAGGCGAGTATCGTAATTTGTCGTAGCAATTTTTAAAGAAAATTGAATGCAAAATTTAAATGAAAAAGTATATCTACAAAATTTTTAATTTATCTCTAATTTTATTAATATATGTATCTATGGAAACGATCAAAATAAAATACAGTGCACATCCTGAATATTTCCGCTCTCAATAGTTCCGCTTCCCCAGTTTGGGACTTGAGCGTTACCCCCACTTTACCACCTATTATAAATTTTATAATATTTATTTCATAAGAGCTAAGAAGCAGAAAGTTTGTTTTGTTTATATAAAGTGAAAGAAAAATTACCTACATGAAATAAACATAGTAAGACAACTTAAGTTTGTAACATCATTATTCCACTAACTAGTCAGCACTACTTATATTGTTCCACTGCATCGCTGATATGCATCAATTAGTGTATTCAGTTTTAAACGGTTAGAGATACATCAGGTATAAAAAAAATCTGATTTGTTTATACAAAACAAAAATTATGATTTTATGAAAAAACATTTAGAGAAGCGAGCGTAGTCTTGCAATATTTTATGAGGAGATAATCAGTAAAAGAAAAATGTTACACAATAGTCAATACTTTTTAATTAGATTTTAAATAATAAAATGCAATAAAATAAAATGGTTAACTGCGTACATAAATAGATGATTGCAATGAAAATGATATGTATATCATTAAATGATTATATACCTAAGTCCAATACTGTTTACAGGTAACATTATACGCGCATAGAATAATTATGTATATTAATTATGAATATCTGTGTATATGCATATATTAAACGTAAATCACTAGATTCTAGAGTTTTGTTACAATGTTATATAAATAGTAATTTTAATTTTTAAGTTACATTATTATTTTTAGACCCCCTTACTTGTTCTGACGCTCCTGAAAAATTTTTAATTTTGACTGAATCATAAATTATTGAGCTCCACTAAAAATTCTGAATCTAGGCGTAAAGAAATTTTATACGGACTTTGGTGGGGAAACAGCATTTCCTGGAAAAGCTGTTCCCCTTGTTTCATTCTGCGGAACTATTGAGAAGGATCACTGTATTGTTCATAAAACAACTGCAACCCATTGAATAATGGTTAATATGGTGATTTCATTTGTCGACAGGTATTGAATAATAGTCACTCTTCCACACCTTTGAATAATGCATAACTTTCTCAACAATTAGTGGATATATAATGACTAATGAGTATCTTCTTCAACAGGATTAAAAAAGATTATTATAGCTGTAGTTGGTATCTATATCTACTAGATGAAGAATAAAAATAGAAATGCTTTATTTATTTTTTTATTTTTGTAATTCCCTAGAGGGCATGTTTGTTTCTTTAAAGAATTAGATCACAACTAATTTGACATCCACCCATTTTTTTTCTCTTTAAACGTTTTTCTTCTCTTTGAAAAAATAAAAATAACATGAAATTACTTAATTAACAAGTTAACTAAAATAACATTATAAAATAGCCGAGAGATATTTAAAGGAAAACATTAAATGTCGATATACGAGTATATACGTACTGTTGTGCCTGAGCGTGTGTGTTGTTTCATTGAAAGAAAGTAACGGAAATTAAATGAACTAAACCTCTCTACCAGCCATTCATCATCGTTCCAAGTAACAATAACAAACAAATTCATTAATTAATTACTGTTAAATACATGCAAACATGCAGTAATTATACAGTATAAGTTCTGACAATAATGAACGACAGTATCGTAGTTGTTTATCAGACGCCGGTGTAGGTGTTTCATTTGTTTACTTAAGGCGTTACATGTATTATTTTTAGCAAAAAAACAAAAGAACACTTCGATATTTTTTTGCAATGTAAGGAAATATAATTTATTCCATCTTTTAGCATATTATTATATATAGTTTTGATTTACTGTCAAAAATTTTCATGAAAAATAAAAATGACAATTAGGCCATTGGCAACTAGTTGTCGAAAATCGCTGATTTTTCACCGTAGGCAAAGTAACTCGTCAAATCCGTATCTGAAATTAGAAAAAAACGCCGTGAGCAGCGGGGCCCCATCACGGAAGTCGAATTTTTCCCTTCATCTTCGGTATTGAATGTCTACAAGCGAAATGTGATTGAAAGTCTACAAGCGATTTGTTATTTTAGTGGTTTCAAAACTGATGGTGAGTGTCCGGCTGATCGGGGCTATAAAAAAAAAACGATTTTAAGTTTTTAAGGACTGAATCTCAGTAAATTTCAATTTTGTGCCGATAGCCGAAAATATGGATGTGGGGTCTTAATGAGTTCATTGTTAAAAAAAAAATATTTCTGTTGCTGGTTTGCCACTATTATCCAATTTTGTCAAGACAGTGTATCTTTAACACTCAGGTAATTTTTATTCGACATTTTTCGAAAAGGTACATAGCCTAAAACATTCCAAATATGCCTGTAAAAAGTGAATACTATTATAAAATAATTCTTTTCCCTTGTGCTGTTGCTAAAAAGTGCCCCTCAGCTTTTATGTTAAAATCTCCCTCATGAAGGCAAAGGTTCAGGAAGTTTTTCCAATTATTTTACAATAGTATTCACTTTTTATAGACATATTTGGAATGTTTTAGACTATGTACCTTTTCGAAAAATGTCGAATAAAGTATTTATACAAATATTGATAGAATTTTAAATTATGTACTTTTTGGAAAAAAAAATCAAATCAGTCTTTACATGGATTTTGAAAAAAATATTTTCATTAACACGCTTGTCATGTTGTATATCATTTGAAAGAGCATTTAAAATGCTACCAAGTGACACCTCTCCCAGTTTTCTAGCTGAATTAGAACAGCTTCTAGAGCTTCTAAAAATGAACGTTCGCGTTTTTTTGGCAAGTTTTCGTAAAATTTACATAGCCATATCTCGTAAGCGGTTTCGGATAAAAATTTAAAAATTGACACTTTTCTTAGTCTTAGTACCTAGTATGAGTATACCAAATTTTAAGAAAATCTGAGGTGGTATAATAAAATGGGTGTGTTGAATTGATATGGAATAATTAAATATGGATAATCAAATTTGTGGTCCGAAAGTTGCAATAAGCTGCATTTTATACTGCTTACTGGTTAGTCGTCTATCGGCTCTACAAGAGTGCACATGCATTGTTAGATGATGGCTCCTGATTGTTAGATCGTGTTACTAGTAGGTACATACATATAGTTGTTCTGTAGTATGTATCCACTTCCACCTCGTACCTCAACTACATACATACCGAATATCACACACACTAACATCCACTATACTACACATACAAACACAAACTCTAGATATGTATATAACCATAGAGAGTGGGGAGGCTTCGCTGCCATGTTTGATGAGGTAAAATTCTGGCAACAGCCGAAATGCTAACTATCATATAGTAGTTTATTCCCTTGTTCCACAGTTTGGGACTTAAGTACAATTTTGGTGTACATATGACCTACTAGTCGCTCATAATGATGGGTATTATGGTTAAGGTTAATACCAATTGAATGGGTCAGATGAAAAAGGTACATATTCCAAAAACCTTTATTTTTGGAAAACTAAAAAAAAAATTGTTTTATATGAAAAGAAAAATTTTTTCACAGCAAATTTTTCTATAGGAAAAATGTTCATCTAGGTTAGTAGCCCATGTTTAGCCATGAAAATGAAATAAATGTTTTAAAGTATATAAAATATTTACATAAAAATTCCGTGGAATATGTTCCTTTTTCAAGTCAATATTTACAAATTGAATAATTACTATAACTAAACGCATAGTTTCTGAGCGATTGAAGTCCACTTTACAGTACTCCGTTAAATAAATGAAAGTAAGGGTCTACACTATTAAAAAAATCGTATTTATAAATACCTAAATGAAATGTATTCAATTTTATTGAATTACCGGATGCAATCGTAAAATCTACTTTTGTAATGTTGTTATTATTATGAATTTCTTAATATTACTTATTTAATTTAAAATTACTTATTTAAGTAAGTATGTCATTGTATTACTATATAAATAAGCAAACTATTTCAAAATCTATTACTTCTTTACAACGTACTGTATTTTTATACATTGTATATACAGTGCAATATTACCTGAGTGAGATATATAAAAACTAATAAGGGGAGTTTAAATATAATTACTCTATATCCATCTTTATTGTAAAAGTATTTTATTTTGTTAATGTAACAAAATATGTATATCTCTTATTAAAAATATATCTTTCCTTTTGGTTGGAATTTGATCCCTCAAGAATTCTGCGTTTAGTTATACTTTTTAATGTTTTTACAAGATTTGATATATTTTAATAGAATTATTTTACTTTTTTGCTATTTCAAAAAGGATATTAAGGCTATGTAAGGTTTAATTAGGTTATATCGTTTACCAAACAGTCTAATTTGGACTATTGGTCCTTTATGTGAATAGAATATGCTCTTTTTTTAAACCCACCAGATGGAGGCTAGTCTAAAATAGAAAATGGCTATCTCAACTCATTTTATCATTTTAATGGAATATGTACCTTTTTCAACTGACCAATTCAATTAGAAAATCAGAATTATAAGTTGAATTGCCACAATTTTTAAAAAAATGTATCACCTACATAATATATCATCTAATCATCTATTATGGCAAATTGGTTAACCAAGACCTTTAACTCCAGTTTTCTGAACAGCTCATTCAGTAGGCCCGACATGCGATAGTGGATTAATATAATCAATCGAAAGATAAAATAAAGGCATTCATTTCAAATAATTTGATCCCTTTTCTTATGTAAATTCAATAGTAACAGTAGTCAACCCATTCGGAATGAACTCTATTAAGATCTGTAAACTTAGTAACTTTATTTTAAGTAGATATTGTTATTAGTGTATTAGCAGATCACTAAAAATTTTTTATGTCCAACTTCCTAACATACTGTTTCCAACAATTCTATTGTGTTATAAATGTTTGTGAAAATTGTAAAACTATGGTAAATTGCAATAATTGTATAGGTAACGCACCTTGATTTGAGAAAATTTCATAGCGGATTTCCAATTAAAAAAATTACATTTTTCCAAAAACTCGCTTTTTGCCGTGGTGTAAAGGAAATTCGAAAATATGCATATTATAAAACTGTAACGAGACTGTTTCTGTACATGGAATAGTTCTTGGAAATTGTACTGATACTGTAAATAATTATCGATGTAGATATCAAAACAGCAATTTTAAATTTTTTTTTGCCTGTCTGTCTATCTGTTTACGCATTACGCTAAAACTACTGGACAGATTTTAATGGAATTTGGTATGGTGATAATTTATTACCTGAGTCAACATCTAATATACTTTTTACTCCGGGAAAATGTCTGATTCCCATGGAAAAATAGGAAAACCATTTTGAACATGTGCACACATTACGCAAAAACTATTGGACGAATTTTTATGAAATTTGATGTGGTGATAACCTAATAGCTGGGTCAACATTTAAGGTACTTTTTACTTCGGAAAAATGTCTCATTCCCACGGGAAAATAGAAAAACCATTTTGAGCATGTGCATGCATTACGCAAAACTATTATTCTATGCAAATGTTTTATAATTATGGTCTATTTCAGTTAAATTTAACCATGCTTCGTAACTTTGAATTTAAATAATTTCCGTTTTCTTGGCTTTATCTCTTTTATTATTGCATTTATGTAAATTTTGAATTTGCAGTTTATTTTTAGAAAAGAGTAGAAGATCGATTTGTTTCGAATATAAGAATTATTTAATTTTTTAACGAAAACTCATGATCAATTTTATCTGAAAAGAGGTATATTATACTTATTTCTCACTGATTTTATGCGTGAAGGGTACAGCTAGTTTTTAAATATAACAAAAAACTAATTTTTTCGGGATTTCGGCCATTGGACATTTCTGGTTAAAAAACTCATCCAAGGGTTTAGAACTTTGAGACTCAGCATTACAGTGGCTCTAATAGTTGAATTTTTGAAAATTCACTAAAAATAAGATGCTTTGTCCACAAAAACAAAATATGGCTATTTCTCTCCTAATTGGAAAATCGCTGTCCCAGGTAGATTATATATAATAGATCTTATTGTTGAGTTTTATGTATTAAAAACGACAATATGTCAGCTATTCTTGGCACGCCATAACCCATCTAGTAATATAATATTGTAATATTCAATTTACAGTCACTTTTTACAGTCAATTCACAGTCCCCTGTCGTGTCCCATTTCCAGAATTAGAGGTATTATTACAAATATTTATTTTCAGTATCATTGCTGCCTGAGTAAAAAAAATATGAATAATACTAGAATACAGTAAGCATCTTTATAAAACTCAATCATATTTTTAAAATAAAAATTTCATTAAAAAAAGATTAATCAAATGTTGTCCTCAAATTTTTTGAACAGTCCCCTCTCACAATTTGAAAATGGTACTGAAATCGTACTGTGCATTGGCGCAATCGTTTATATCATGAAACGGAACGCAATCGGTGTGAAGTTCGTTCGGTTGCAAAGTTAAGTGCGCTGACATAATTTTGTTCATTGTCACCGCTGATTAGTAAGTAAAACACACGTTTAGGCCACTAGTTGTAACAGTCCCCTGCTATACAATTTTGCTATCGTTTTAAGTGATTAAGCTACAACAAGTTTATAAAATAATTACTTAGCGAATATATTATCACGCCTACCCCTGAAAATTGAATAGATTTGAAATGATTTTATGCTAGGAAACTTTCTGTGTAAAATATCAGTCCCCTGAGCAACAGTCCCCTGTCATTTCATAGCGGGATCAGTTAGTAGAAGGTAATGTTCTTCTTGTTCTAATGTTAATTTTATAATATATAATTTTATAACTTTAGAGTTGTAAGTTCAGCTACTTAAAAAGGCAATTTAGCCAAAAATTTGATTTTAATGACAAGCGCCCTATAGCATTAAGAAAATTCATTATAATGTTTAATTTACTTAGAAATTTTTGATTTAATCGTACGTAATATAAATTCTAAGAGTTATAATCAATAAAAACAACGATTTTGATTGCTTTTATTCAACGAAAATATGTTTTTTCTTCCCCGTGAAACTGTCCCCTGTCGCGATTTTTCATAAAATCGTCCATAATTCACAAATAAAGAGGATAATTAATAAGCTTTCTTAAGACACACATTTCTTTTATTAATGCCTTTCATTGTATTTGTATATTTTCTTAATATTTAAGAAAAATATGCTTGGGACAGTTTTGCATGAAAATTGTCCAATTTGTAGAGAAATGGCCATATGCAGTATTCGTTAACAGAATTTTCTTTTCCAAAACCTATAACAAAGAAAAACTTTCGTCAAAGATTAAAAATTCTAAACAGTAATTATACAGAGATTTAAAAAAAATATATATATATAATATTTATTTTAGAACATTAGAATCTACAAAGAGTTACTGTAGTTACTGTGTAAATAAGTATATTATGGTAGTAGTTAAATATTTTCTCAGATAATATAATTATTTCTGTACGACTTACGAAGTTGTCGTTCGTTACAAATACACTATACCTACGTAAATACGTACGTAGCGTATTCTATCTGTCGGCACGACGAGATGAGATTGATACAACCGATCGGGGCGATGTCGACATTCAATATAAACAAAACACTTCAATTTTCAGGTTGTCTAACATGTGTCAACACCCACGTCTTTTCTCTAAATTAACAGAATATAGAAAAGAAAACAAGTTTTATAAAAGATCTATCTCATCATCTCTCTTCTATAACAACTCTTGTCAATATATTAACATATTTTTTGTTTTATTTTACTTATCTTAACCCTTTATCAATAGGTTACATAAGTTAGTTTTGTTTTTTCGTTTAAACAATGCTTACATAAGTGTTGTGTAATGAAATTCATCCACTTTTTTTCTTAAATGATGGTTATATACATTCACAGGTAGCATGTACATAAGTACATACCTACCATCGGTGATATGAAAAATTGATAAGATATTTTTGTTTATTAACCTGTAGGCACGATTTCATTGTTAAGTAAAAAGAATTTGTGTTACAAAATCACAGGCTATTATCCAAAAAAAGAAAAGAAATAATATAATAATAATAACCGAATCCTTTTTCCACAATAAAATACAGTAGAACCCAGGATCGGATTTACCTTTGAGAAGCCCCTGGAAACTTTTCATGTAAATATCCCAACTAATGAAAATGTAATGTTACACAATTACATAAAAAATATACAAATGTATTGCGTAAAATAAAATTAAAACATTACAAAAATTCGAACGTTTTTGTAAGTATATTTTTCATTAAAAATTACTTCTGTCGCTTCCTATTGTACGAAAGGTTTGTATAAATACAAACCTCTAAAATCAACAACTCCATTTTTGAGGGAATTTAGGACTAAACTAATTATACATATACAATATTGTATTGTCATCAGTTATATACGTATGCAAAATTTGAAATCTCTAACTTTGTTATTATATCTAAATTTTGATTGCAAAATTTGATCTAAAGAAACAAACGAACATTGTAAGTTAAATAAAAGATTTTAATGATGTTTAAAAATTGAATAAATTTATATTTACATATAATAAATTCGTTACCTACCAATTTAACAAGAGGGTTTTCATCTAGCAAAAATACAAGGCGCAGCGGAAATATTTTTAAGTTAACAATACTTCGAATTAAATCCTTTTTTCTATTGGATAGGCACGCAGCAGCTAAAATCATATGCACCGTTGTAATATGCTATTGAGTTTGAGATTGAAATGATTACTGATGGATAATGTGGTATGGTAATGTATGATAATGGTATCTCCCCCGGTTGGTTTCGAACTCACGATCTACCAGAGAAGAGCGCAGTTGCTAATCATTAGACCAATTCGGGGTTCGAATAAAATTACTTTTAAGCAACAAATTTTGGTTGTAAAAAACACGAATTTATTCAGAAAAAATATATAATTCGAGTGTATTACCGTCAGACAGTTTAATATTTCGTTACTATGAATTTGAAATCAGTTAACTTACCAACAAAAATTTTTGTTTTATTTTTATCATGTTTACCTATAAAGAAATGACCAACGTAAAGCTTCCTACCGTTCTTTTTTGCTGTATAAACTGTCCAGCTTTGCATATTCCCAACCGTAGCATTCAAATGAAAACGAAGAATTAAATAATTAAGTACTCATCTCACATCGAAACACAGTATCACGTTTGATAGTTTAGTACGGTGTTTTAAGCTTTTAACTGACAAGGAAAGGTTCCCAGGTGTCCGCCTCCGATTTCAATGCCGCTTGTTATTCTACGTCGAAAGCTAAGAGACACGTATTTTGTTTTATGTGAAAAACGGTTTGAAGGGGCGAAATCGCCGGTCGAAAATTGGGGTAAAAATTTAATTTTTCGAATATCTCGAAAACAGTAAGAGATAGAGCAAAAGTTTAAATTGGCGATATTGCTCTTTTTTAAGGAGCTATCTATTGATATGCAATTTGTTCAATTGTTCAATTTACATCAACAAGGGTGGTTGGGGGATAAAATTTGGGGGTTAATTTTGCAAAAAGGGGGGAAAATTAAAAAATATAAAAATTTTGTTTACAGATTTGAAATCTACGTCAAAAAATCTAATTGACCTGTTTTTGCTCAATGTCCTAATATTAAGTCTAGGCGTAGTTAACTAGGAGGTGACTGTGTCGAATAGTCGTACTACTTCGGTAGTTCAAGAAGTTCTTCTTCATGGAAAATAGTTTAAGACAATTAGAATAATGTAGAAATGAAATTTTCGATTTTAAAATTCAGTTTGAGCAACAGTGCAGCGGGGGCGAGTCCCCCTCTTAAATTACATACTAGTTTACTAACACTCTTTTGTACTATTAACACACTGACAGTGGGTAATAATGTCACAATAAGTGGTTCTGAAGTTGGACTGTCGTATGTAAGGTTTTTATAATGTTTGTTTTTTTAATGGATGTTATAGTTTTCGTTATCGAAAATTATTGATACCGAAAATAACGATATTTTCAAAATGAATGGAAACCTAATAAAAACCTTATATACGATAGTCCAACTTCAGAACCACTTATTGTAACATTATTACCCACTGTTAGTGTGTTAATATTAAAAATGAGTGTATATAAACTAGTAGGATGTAATTTAAGAGGGTAACTCACCCCTTCTCCAATGTTTTTCACCCCTTTTGAATTTTGAAATCAAAAATTTCATTTCTACGTTATTCTAATTGTCTTAAACTATTTTCCATGAAAAAGAACTTCTTGAACTACCCAAACAGTACGACTATTCGACACAGTCACCCCCTAGTTAATTATCTTTAGACTTAATATTAGGACATTGAGCAAAAACAGGTCAATTAGATTTTTTGACGTAGATTTCAAATCTGTAAACAAAATTTTTATACTTTTTAATTTTCAGCCCCTTTTTGCAAAATTAACCCCCAATTTTAAACCCCCAAATTTTAACCCCCAACCACCCTTGTTGATGTAAATTGGACAAATTTGGATATCAATAGACAGCTCTTTAAAAAAGAGCAATATCGCCAATTTAAACTTTTGCTCTATCTCTTACTGTTTTCGAGATTTTTGAAAAATTAAATTTTTACCCCAATTTTTGAAGGGCGATTTCACCCCTTCAAACCGTTTTTCCGTCGATAAACCGAAATACGTGTCTCTTAGATTTCGACGTAGAATAATATATTTCGGCGGCATTGAAATCGGAGGCGGACACCTGGGAACCTTTCCTTGTGAGCTCTCATTCAATTCCTAATAATTACCTTTAATTAGAGGCCCATACCCGTTACAAAAAAATTATGCCAGTTGTTTGAAGACTGGAATGGCTGGTTCGTTCATCTTTTAATAAGTATTATTACCTATACTACACAATGAATATACATATTACATTATTCCTTAAAGCAAAAGTAATGTATCACGATCAGAAGTCATATCTTTATCTTACTCCTACTCTAATTTACTTAATGAAATTTATCAATGACTGCTCCATAGGTGGTACCACGATATACAGGTACATACAGAGACAATAAATTTTTATTTTTTCAAACTTATACATATATATAAATTGACATACGAGTACACTGCCAGAATTATTGTAAATACATAAAAGCTCTACAAGAACATGCAGATCATACCTACATGTAATAATATATAATATATTTATGAATCTACACGTACGTAATATATGTGCTGTCAAGTTAAACCAAAAGGTAATATTCAAGAAATAGGTTTTCTATATTTTTTGTTTATCTTAACACTTTAATGGCTGCTCACACAACATGTGTGTGATAGCTGAAATAACTGTTACTGGCCGCATTACAACATGTGTGTAATGCTACCGCGAACAGGAGTTGGGTGGTAACACACCTTTTGTGTAATGATTTTTGTAAACGTTATAGATGGATCTCCCTCTTCTTGCTCCCTTGTAAACATTTTTATATTACTCATTCTTTAAAAGCTTAACGAAGCTCTGGCGAAGGTTAACTGCGTAAATGTGCGGCCATTTCAATAAATTATAATTACTTTTACCGGATTACATACTCTGGGAAAAATCTATTTCCTTTTTTTTTTATTGGTTTAAGTGATGTATTAACATCTCTAGAATGATATTTTAAAAACCATTTTGAACCGAATTTCTGAAGCGATTTCGAGCACTTGAAAATGTTCAAAAACGCCGTTACGCTGTGTGGCGTAGCTTATCTTCGCCACATTTAAAAATTATAGATTTTCAATAAAATCATAAAAATCTATAAAATCAGACATACACTGCCATCTATTTGAAAGTGGAAGAACCTCTGTTCTACAAAATTCTAAAATAGAAGAAAGAAATGGTTTTCACATTAGACAGACAATTTTGTATTTTAAAATTTTAATTATTTAATTAAAACTTGTACTTATTTACAAAAAAAAAAAAAATACAATTATATAACATCTGTACAAAACATCTAGAATTTTATAAAAACAGAACGAAAATTAAAAGTTCAGTTTCTTTTAATCGCTCTCTTTTAATTCAGCCATCGAGCTGAAAACATCTCTTTTTTAATTCAGCCACCGGGCTGATAACATCTCTCGGACGGGGCATGCCATCTCGACGTACATCATTTTTTTTTTAACTTAGAGCACTCGATTTGATTTTTCGTTCTGAACAAAATGTAAAATATTTTTTCGTGTTTAATTGTCGTAAAATTTTAACAACTATGTAAACTTTAAATTTTGTGAAATTATCGGAAATAGAAACCTAAGTGATTACTTAAAAAAAGAGTTTACTTATATCAAATAAGTAAACTCAAATTATTTCCAGTATTTATTTAGTGTGTAAGTATTTACTGAGATTTTTCCAGTTAGTACTTTTTTTTTAGTTGAATAAAAACAAGTATAATCTTAAATCAAAAAGTAATAACTTGAATATTTATAAGGTTGGTACAGAACTTACATACTTCTTATTAAAACAAAAGTATTTCTTGAGTTCTTTGTAGCTATTTTAAATATGGTAGACTTTATAAATATACGGTATAACGAAAGGAAGACGTAAGTCCCACCAGATCAAAGGTTTTGCTACGTTTTGAAAGTGAAAGTGTAAATTATCTTTCAAATTACTTTCTAACGGACTCAGATGAAACCAGAGGAGCGGCTCTCAGCTCACGCCAAAAAATGGAAACATTTCTGAGATTCGTTAGTGACAACGGATTTCAAACAGGCATTGCTCAAGATTTCGAATTTCACTACACAACAGTGCGCAAAACTATAAACAATATTGCTGATAGTATTATGGAAAAAGCTAATCACTGGATAAAATTTTCATGTAATTTACAGGCTATGGAGAAAGCTAGAGCAAAATAGTCAAATAGATTTCGAACACCTCCAGTTATTGGTGCACTGGATTGCACACACATTCCCATTAAAAAACCATCAACGTTTGAAGGTGACTACATTAACAGGAAAGGATTTTCGAGCCTAAATATGCAAGTAACCTGTGGTTCAAGTAAAATGATTTCAAGTGTGGACACTCAGTGGCCTGGGAGTGTTCATGATTCCAGGATTTGGAAACAAAACTCCATATATAACACTATTTCAAGATTTCGAGGTAATTTCTGTTTGCTTGGAGACAGCAGATACGGAATTACTTCACGGTTATTAACTCCGTTCAAAGATCCCCAAAACAGAAATGAAAAAATGTTTAATATTCACTCCAGGGAAAGGGTCATAATTGAAAGGGTACTTGGACAACTGAAACAAAGATTTCCTATTTTGGGACACAAACTGAGAGTATCTTTCGAAAAAGTTCCAAAAATAATTGTCTGTTGTACTGTATTACACAATATTAATAAACATCTAAACGATGATTTTGACTTTATAGAACAGTTTCCAAATAATTATGGAGAATAATTATGAAGAATATTATACGTTTGTTACAATTCTCCAAAATCAAGTGTTTACTCATAAGTATAAGTTAATACTTATAAGTAAATACTTAATGTTTAAATGTTTTTCCACTGTTTACATTTAAATAAAAGGTATCTTTTATTCAAGTCAAACGAAGTAATGTCTTCTACTTAAAAGTATTAACTTCTCTGCATAAGTAACCACCATGATTGGCATAAAATAGCTCTTATCCGAATTTTTCATTTTAAGTCGTTCATTTATCCACTTTTCCCATTAAATTTCCCATTTGCAAATGATACTGCTTTTATGGTACTTACCTAAATAATTTTAGAAGGGTCTTCATTTCTATCGAACACTTTTACATTTAAATACCGCCGATAAACTTAGCAAGACAATAATATAGTATATGATATTTACGTGCATTATTCTCATCTTTAAAATGATAATATGTAATGTGTTTGTAATGTTCTTGGCGTGTTCTTTCATTCTTTTCCAAATGAATGAACGAATTTAATGTTTACTATAAATCACATTTATAGCCGCTCTTCATTAAAATTAACAGCCAAAACAAATGAACATAAGTACATGAACAATGAACAAATCAATTTAGTCTAGGTTCAGAAAAGTGTTGAGTGGTCAGAATTATTCGCACAAAATCTGTTTATGTAATCTGGTTCCAGGACCCGCTCCAGGGGGCGGCAAACCGGGCATTTGCCCAGGGCGGCAAATTTTAAGGGCGGCATTTTTGTAAAATTTGTAGCATTATTATTAACGAGCAAAAAATAGAAACATTTGCCCGGGACGGCAAATTGTAAGGGCGGCATTTTACTTACCTGAGGAGCAAAAAAAAGGGTGCCTTAAATAAGTAATATGCAGATATAGAACCCGCAGGGCCCGCTCTAGCGTTTACGCCACCCCGGGCAAAAAGGAATAATTCCGCCCCGGGCAAAAAAGAATAATTCCGCGACCTTTTTTTCCTGCTCATCAGTTTTTCGAAATTCGGCTGTTTTAATATTTAGTAGGTACTAGAGATGTGCTCGTGAGTACATTTTTACTCACGATCACGCACAGTCACGAAATAGGTTTTGTACTCACGCCCAATCACGAACGAAAAAATTTATTTCTTTTCACACTCACGCACGATCACGAACAAAAAAATTAATACTTTCACACTCACGCACGATCACGAATTAAACATAAAAACCTTCAAATATAATCGTTTGAATTTTGAGTAAAAATCACTAGCGTTTTAACAGTCAGTAAAACTTATGTCCTCACGATAAAATCAGAAATACGGTTAGTACGGTTCACTGAGACTAATACTGATGCAAGTTACATGCTATTTATTTTTTTCTGGAAAGTGAGAAAATTTTCAAAATTTTTCATCTGGTGATTTATTGTTTAATTTTTGTTCTTATTGTAGGTAGTTAGGTACTGTATTTATATATAAATATGATATTTCGCGCAACCAAACTAAATAATATATGTAGTTTTTTAACAAAATTGTGACAAAATATTTTTTTAGTAGGTACCCATAAATACATACATAAATATAAAATTGAAAAAAAAAATATAATAATGACAATAAACAACTTAAAATGTTGAAAAAGATAATATTTCCTTAAAATTAACCCATATGTTCTTTATATTATTCCTTCATAGAATTGAAAGCTGTAAAACTGACCTTGTAATATTTTCAAATATACCCATTGACTGAGACCGAATATATGTGGACAGGCCAATTTTAAAAATTTAAGGAATTATTTAAAAACGGAAGAAATAATCAGTACAACATCTTACATCATAAACACAGTTGGACATTTCTAAATTGTAAATCATTTTCTATACACTCCAAGTATCTCGATAAAAAACTGGAATTTGTTAGTACAAAGGGTTATTGGATTTCTACCTACTTGTAATCATAAAAAGTACCTAATATAAAAGAAACGTTTTTTTTTTTGTAGTTAAAAAGTCAAATTGGTTTAGTTAATATCCCCTAAAATTGAAAAAAATTATTTTTAAAATTTTTTTATTCATGGTCTTTAACTTTTCGTGACTCACGAATTATTCACGGCAAGAAATTAAATGTCACGATCACGCCCACTCACGCACGATCATAAAAAATTGTTCACGATCACGATGGGTCACGCGTGACCCATCGGGTCACGCGTGAATTCACGAGTTTGGCACATCTCTAGTAGGTACCAGTTAAAAAAAATTATTTTCCTGATATTTTGTACAATCTATAATGGGCCAGAGACAAGAATGATAAATAACAAAAAAATTAGAAATGGCTACGAAATTTTTTTTAATTATTCAAAAATAAAGTTATTACCCCGCAAAAATTTAAACATGGAGTAATAAAAGACAAGAGTAAAGTCCAGTTATGAAAGAGTTTTTAAGATTTTCAATAATTGTTTATTATTTGTCATGCTTTCCGTCAGCTAATTCCATATCAAAAATATTCAAAAACTTAACACGGTAACAGAGGTTGACCGTGAATAAATTACTCTTTCTCATTTTCACAAATAATTTCGTTTTAAACTGGATCTGACCAGATTGCCAGATGACAACATGAACTTTTATAATAAATATCTTCTACAATGTGTAGAATAAGATTATGTAAACAGACTCCGGACTTATAATTTTGACCACTCAACACTTTTCTGAAGCTAGACTGTGTGTATAAATAATAGATACAAAATTGAGTAAAATTAGTAGTACATCTAAACCTTTTTTCATGCGGTATTTTTTGTGCGACTTTATTTGAGCGATTTTTTATGCAGCTTTTAAAAAAATGACCGTTAAAGTGCATAGTGTAAATCAAAATCAGAGAAAGTAAGAAACCTAAACATAAATTATAATAAACTACTTTAATAAAATTATTTATTGATGACTTTTAAGCAGTTAATCCGTACTTTGCAGTAGAATATAAGTTATTTCATCAAATTGAAATAAAATGCAAATTAATATACCTACGTAGGTATATATGAAAATTAATAGGTACTTTATCTTGTTTAGAGAAGCAACTGCTGAGGAAATCGTGAGGTTTTGACCCTTTTGAGTTATGTATTTTCGATAAAACCTTTTCTAGGCGATTCCGGTCAACCGCATAAAACGATTTCTTTCACAGTCTGGACCAAACTATACTTTTATAGCTACCTATTTATGTATGAAGTTTTTGAATATTTTTTTGCAGTCCCTATTCACCGCATAAAAAAAGGTTCAGCTATGCATATGTGTATACATCATGTATTTAGTTGTTATAATTTATTGGGTCATCCGGAAAGTTCGTGCCGTTTTTGGCGTAAGTGACCATCCCGATTTTCTTCAAAGGGTCGAAAACTGTGGATTTTGAATGCTCAAAAGTTGCCATTAATTCTTGACGCCTTGTTTCATCGTCAATACACACAGGTCAACCGGAGGGAGCTCCATCTTCCAAAGAAAAATTACCCTTTTAGAATCTAGCAAACCACTTTCTACAAGTTCTGTGGGAAAGCGGATCGTCACCATAAGGACTACAAATATTTCTCTTTACGTCAGCTGCATTAGTACCTTTTTAAACTCGCATAACATGATAATATGATGTTAGTAGTAAGGATTGGCCGGTTCTAGATCCACCATCCCACCATCCAACTTTTTGAGCGACCTCGGCAGGAGGTAGGTAACCTATGTGGGTTCTAGAAGCCTGCGGCGGTGGGTGGAGCAAAATTTTTTTCTAGCCTAGCGGAACTTGATCAAACCTAAGAGAACCTAAGGAAATTTGGTGTAACCTAACAAAATTTTTCTAACCTAAGAATTTCCCTAATAGATGGCGCAGCCACCTTCGAGCCCTGTGAATTCGCTACTAGATGGCGCAGCCACCTTTGATAGCGTTGCTAGTCTGGATTCCTGTGTGTAAGTTTGAAAAATTGTTAATAGATGATGCTGAAAATCCTTTTTGATAGTTAAAAGATGGCGTTGCTAGTAGGAACCACCGCGAATTCTGTACCTAGATTCAAAATTTTATCATATTTTTATCTAAAAACAGGTTTAAATTGTTAGCTGACGTCATTAGAAGATTTCTGTCTAATATGTAAAAAAATGAATTTTATCGTATGATTTCATATTTTTATCTGAAAACGGGTTTATACAGGTTTTCTCTAAATAAAAACACATTTTTTTTATTTTTAATTTTAATTTTTATTTATTTTTTTATTTTTTATTTTTAATTTTTTTTATTTTTTTCTTATTTTAATAAATTTATTTAAAAGGAATATTTTACAATAAAAATGTTTAAATGTTATTACGATAATATTTGTATATGGATATGACATTTTCCATGGCGCAAGTTGCTCTGGAATGATGGTCTCATTGAGGAATAGTGTATATCGATTTACACATATTTTGTAACAATATTCGTCAATGGATTATATTGAACCACTCGGTCATGTAGTAGAAGACAGAATGCTGATGTATTCTCCGGCACCTCCTTCAACGTTTTAAATTCAATTCGAATATCCACTGGTCCACTTTTCAAAGTTTCGTTTTGATGAGAACAATCGATGAATATAATTGGCGCGATATTCTTGAATTGTGTTTTGCTTAAAAGCGGTTCATTCTTCTTAAAATCATAATATGCTTGTTGAAATTTCGAATACATGTGATATGCTACTGCATATCTATCATTACTGAAATCCAAATTCAAATCCATGTACGGGTATTTCGCAGAATTTAAATAAACTTTGACGTCTGAAAGTTCACAGTGATCGAAAATACTGGAATCTTTGTCTTTTTTATTTCGTCGATTCGTTTGTAGAGCGAATATAATGTAGCGTGGTTTCTCCAGTTGAGTCGATGTTTTCACCGTCCAAATGTTTTGTCTCGCTGTTGGAATCGTTGGCTGTATATGCATATCCCATGATCGAAAAGCAATTGTAATATCTCGACTATTTTCCACATACTTCAACAACTTCAGCTTCTGTTCATCTGCAACCGTAACGTGTGGAACCATCCATTGAATTTTATGTATATGGAAAGTGACGTCATCCGTTGGTGATATGACTGCATCGTGATCCGTCCGAGCTCGAGTCAGAATTAGCTGATGTTTTGCGTTGATGATAACTTTCTTGTAATGGTTAAGAAATCCAAACATCCGCGCCAATGGTAGACAGAAATTGAAGTAGCCTTTTTCCGTCACTTTAATTGTTTCACCTGGACACCATCCGGCGTTGTAGAGTAGTTTGCTTTCATTTTCGTTTAATGCCAAATAATTGATTAACGTTGTTGTCGGTCCCACGTACTTACATTGGTCGATTTCCACATCGTTCAGTTCATATCGTATTTCTTCAAACAGGTACGCCAATGAATTGTTGGATAATTCCGCTGTAGTCGATACTGTTTTATCACTCTTCAACAATTGTCCTTCCACATACAGACAACTTTCGTGCGGCAGCAGGATCAGATCTTGATTTTGACAGCAGATTCGTATTTCGTCGCTGTTTCCAAACGCATTTAGAAACGGCGAATAGCAGTGATACTCGATGTTTGAAATGCTCTCATCGAAATCGATTCCAGTATTGATGCTTAAAATGCTGCTCATTTTTTCCTCTTCAGCTTGAAACCCAATTGTCGAAGAAATTGTTTGTTCTCTCTTGTTAATGGCGGTCGTTGTTGCTTCTTCCTCGCCGATCCGTTCACCTTGGTGGCAAGTTGTAGACTGATCGGTCGCACCACATTTTCGTCTTTAAATACCAACATTTTCACGCCGGCTTCAAATGCAGCTTTACTGTTATCGTTTCGCCTCGAAAATTCACTAAATTACCGTCTTGATCCATAATTCGTAAAACTAGAGATGTTATCCGTCTCACGGTCACGGGCATATAAATAACTGTATTCGGTGATTCGCTTATTTTATACCCAGGTTCCACTTGAATCGAAAACGAATAAATATTATGTGCTGGAACGTTGTTCAGGTAGCTGTTCGTTGTAATGTTTGTTTCAACTTGTATCAGATTCACTTTCATGATATTCGTTGGTTTATCCGAATAGTGGTAATGACCAGCTGCAAGTTTTCGCTTACTGAAGCCAAGTAGCGAGCCAATTGTTCGTTCTTGATCGAAATGAATTGTTTCCGTACATTTTATTTCACTTTTTAGCGTATTGTTATTCGCACGAAGTATAAGTTGCGGGCTATCACCCGGTTTTCTTTTCTCTAGTATCCGATATTCTATTTGAAACTCCAAATCTTCCAAATCATAATTGTCAACAGGTATCTCGATGCATTTCACTTCTCCATCACCGTAATGGAATAAGTTATTTGTTTCGTCGATATTTGGTACTGCATTGTATGTTTCAAAATTGGCCAACCCGCATACATAATCACCCGGCAAATCGATGGGTGGAAAATACTCAGCTGTTAGTATAGATGAATCACCACTTAACGTTAATGTTAACGACATGGTGACTAAGATACGAATGACAGAAACTTCTTGCCACGGGTATATTTAAAGTATAGATGAGAAGTGAAACAAAATTATCGAAAATAATTTGTATTCCATAAAAATTCTAGACATAAATGTCCACAGTTGTACTGTTCATAATTTTGATATCTGTTATAATTATATTTAATATTATTGCCATGTAAATATTGCACCACTTCTGCGGGTGGTGACAAATTTCCAAAACTATCAAAGTATTCGACGTTCTTGTTATCTTTGGTGTACGCTACCCAATGGCTTCCTGGTCCCGATCAATTATCCAAATTGACGACTCCACACTCCTTTCGCCTTGGATGTTTCGGTAAATCATCTCTCATGAACACGCCACGAAAATTGGATAAATATTTGTTTCCAAACTGATAAATGTCGCGATCAGTTAATGGTCGATCGGGTAGCTCGCTTAGCGGTTTTTTGATTCGATGTAAAGTCCCAAAGCTCTTCTGTATGGTTTCAAATAAAGTCCAGTTCCAGATTTGGATCCAAGTGCAATTGCTTCCATCATCCTGTTATGACGTTCATTTTCATCCAATTGTTTCTTTGCTGTTTTATAAGCATTTACTGCTTTCGCGACACCAGCAGCACCTCCGGCAAGTGATCCTACAGCAGACAGGCCGGCAAAAAGTGGAACCAGGAATGGTAAAATTCCACCAGAATTCCTTTTGGAATTGGAATGATTCTCGGTGTTGTAAACTGACTGTCCTTACACCAAATTACACCAAATTACACGAAAAATACACCAAATTACACCAAATGACACCAAAATTACATCAAAAAGACACCAAAGAGTCACTCCCAAAATGAGTCACTCCAATAAAGAGTCACTCCCAAAAAGAGTCACTCCCAAAATGAGTCACTCCCAAAATGAGTCACTCCCAAAAAGAGTCACTCCCAAAAAGAGTCACTCCCAAAAAGAGTCACTCCCAAAATGAGTCACTCCCAAAAAGAGTCACTCCCAAAAAGAGTCACTCTCAAAAAGAGTCACTCCCAAAAAGAGTCACTCCCAAAATGAGTCACTCCCAAAATGAGTCACTCCCAAAAAAGAGTCACTCCCAAAATGAGTCACTCCCAAAAGAATCACTCCCAAAGAGAAATAGTTATTTCTAACGGTATTACAGATAAAATATAGAATGAATATGTAAGATTTTAGATTAAGATTTAATCTTTTAGTTTTAACGGTACGGCGTTTAGTAAAAACAGGTAACCTAATATTGATTTTGATGCAGTTCTCATATTTGATATTAATATTGATACTGATATTAATATTTTGATTGGTCAAACCATTTTCACCCTATTTCAAATTTCACCCCCAATTTTATCGTCAAGGCCCCCTCTAATAGGTCCGACCCTGGATTTGAGTATGCCAATAGAAAGGTCTTTAAAAATAAAGGATTATACCAATTTAAATTTTTCTTCTAGTTGTTATAGTTTTCGAATAATTTGATAAAATTAAATTTTCATCCCAACTTCGAAAGTCCATTTCACCCCTTAAATGGTTTTTATAGCAGATAAAAAAAAATATGTGTATGGTATTTTTGTTTGTTCTACACACTAGTTAAGTCTCATCAAAATCGGGAATTATCACTTAAGGACCTAGCCCTCTAAGTAGGTATGGGGCCACTTGGCAACGCAGTGTATTTGCCTATATTGCCTATATCTCGTATAACCTAACGAGAGCTAAGCGAACTTAGCTTAATCTAGGAATCCAAATTTTCCTACCAGATTGGCCAAGTGGCCATTGAATATAGGCAATTACACCGCGTTGCCAAGTGGCCCCATACCTACTTAGAGGGCTAGGTCCTTAAGTGATAATTCCCGATTTTGATGAGACTTAACTAGTGTGTAGAACAAACAAAAATACCATACACATATTTTTTTTTATCTGCTATAAAAACCATTTAAGGGGTGAAATGGACCTTCGAAGTTGGGATGAAAATTTAATTTTATCAAATTATTCGAAAACTATAACAACTAGAAGAAAAATTTAAATTGGTATAATCCTTTATTTTTAAAGACCTTTCTATTGGCATACTCAAATCCAGGGTCGGACCTATTAGAGGGGGCCTTGACGATAAAATTGGGGGTGAAATTTGAAATAGGGTGAAAATGGTTTGACCAATCAAAATATTAATATCAGTATCAATATTAATATCAAATATGAGAACTGCATCAAAATCAATATTAGGTTACCTGTTTTTACTAAACGCCGTACCGTTAAAACTAAAAGATTAAATCTTAATCTAAAATCTTACATATTCATTCTATATTTTATCTGTAATACCGTTAGAAATAACTATTTCTCTTTGGGAGTGATTCTTTTGGGAGTGACTCATTTTGGGAGTGACTCTTTTTTGGGAGTGACTCATTTTGGGAGTGACTCATTTTGGGAGTGACTCTTTTTGGGAGTGACTCTTTTTGAGAGTGACTCTTTTTGGGAGTGACTCTTTTTGGGAGTGACTCATTTTGGGAGTGACTCTTTTTGGGAGTGACTCTTTTTGGGAGTGACTCTTTTTGGGAGTGACTCATTTTGGGAGTGACTCATTTTGGGAGTGACTCTTTTTGGGAGTGACTCTTTATTGGAGTGACTCATTTTGGGAGTGACTCTTTGGTGTCTTTTTGATGTAATTTTGGTGTCATTTGGTGTAATTTGGTGTATTTTTCGTGTAATTTGGTGTAATTTGGTGTAAGGACAGTCAGTTTACAACACCGAGAATCATTCCAATTCCAAAAGGAATTCTGGTGGAATTTTACCATTCCTGGTTCCACTTTTTGCCGGCCTGTCTGCTGTAGGATCACTTGCCGGAGGTGCTGCTGGTGTCGCGAAAGCAGTAAATGCTTATAAAACAGCAAAGAAACAATTGGATGAAAATGAACGTCATAACAGGATGATGGAAGCAATTGCACTTGGATCCAAATCTGGAACTGGACTTTATTTGAAACCATACAGAAGAGCTTTGGGACTTTACATCGAATCAAAAAACCGCTAAGCGAGCTACCCGATCGACCATTAACTGATCGCGACATTTATCAGTTTGGAAACAAATATTTATCCAATTTTCGTGGCGTGTTCATGAGAGATGATTTACCGAAACATCCAAGGCGAAAGGAGTGTGGAGTCGTCAATTTGGATAATTGATCGGGACCAGGAAGCCATTGGGTAGCGTACACCAAAGATAACAAGAACGTCGAATACTTTGATAGTTTTGGAAATTTGTCACCACCCGCAGAAGTGGTGCAATATTTACATGGCAATAATATTAAATATAATTATAACAGATATCAAAATTATGAACAGTACAACTGTGGACATTTATGTCTAGAATTTTTATGGAATACAAATTATTTTCGATAATTTTGTTTCACTTCTCATCTATACTTTAAATATACCCGTGGCAAGAAGTTTCTGTCATTCGTATCTTAGTCACCATGTCGTTAACATTAACGTTAAGTGGTGATTCATCTATACTAACAGCTGAGTATTTTCCACCCATCGATTTGCCGGGTGATTATGTATGCGGGTTGGCCAATTTTGAAACATACAATGCAGTACCAAATATCGACGAAACAAATAACTTATTCCATTACGGTGATGGAGAAGTGAAATGCATCGAGATACCTGTTGACAATTATGATTTGGAAGATTTGGAGTTTCAAATAGAATATCGGATACTAGAGAAAAGAAAACCGGGTGATAGCCCGCAACTTATACTTCGTGCGAATAACAATACGCTAAAAAGTGAAATAAAATGTACGGAAACAATTCATTTCGATCAAGAACGAACAATTGGCTCGCTACTTGGCTTCAGTAAGCGAAAACTTGCAGCTGGTCATTACCACTATTCGGATAAACCAACGAATATCATGAAAGTGAATCTGATACAAGTTGAAACAAACATTACAACGAACAGCTACCTGAACAACGTTCCAGCACATAATATTTATTCGTTTTCGATTCAAGTGGAACCTGGGTATAAAATAAGCGAATCACCGAATACAGTTATTTATATGCCCGTGACCGTGAGACGGATAACATCTCTAGTTTTACGAATTATGGATCAAGACGGTAATTTAGTGAATTTTCGAGGCGAAACGATAACAGTAAAGCTGCATTTGAAGCCGGCGTGAAAATGTTGGTATTTAAAGACGAAAATGTGATGCGACCGATCAGTCTACAACTTGCCACCAAGGTGAACGGATCGGCGAGGAAGAAGCAACAACGACCGCCATTAACAAGAGAGAACAAACAATTTCTTCGACAATTGGGTTTCAAGCTGAAGAGGAAAAAATGAGCAGCATTTTAAGCATCAATACTGGAATCGATTTCGATGAGAGCATTTCAAACATCGAGTATCACTGCTATTCGCCGTTTCTAAATGCGTTTGGAAACAGCGACGAAATACGAATCTGCTGTCAAAATCAAGATCTGATCCTGCTGCCGCACGAAAGTTGTCTGTATGTGGAAGGACAATTGTTGAAGAGTGATAAAACAGTATCGACTACAGCGGAATTATCCAACAATTCATTGGCGTACCTGTTTGAAGAAATACGATATGAACTGAACGATGTGGAAATCGACCAATGTAAGTACGTGGGACCGACAACAACGTTAATCAATTATTTGGCATTAAACGAAAATGAAAGCAAACTACTCTACAACGCCGGATGGTGTCCAGGTGAAACAATTAAAGTGACGGAAAAAGGCTACTTCAATTTCTGTCTACCATTGGCGCGGATGTTTGGATTTCTTAACCATTACAAGAAAGTTATCATCAACGCAAAACATCAGCTAATTCTGACTCGAGCTCGGACGGATCACGATGCAGTCATATCACCAACGGATGACGTCACTTTCCATATACATAAAATTCAATGGATGGTTCCACACGTTACGGTTGCAGATGAACAGAAGCTGAAGTTGTTGAAGTATGTGGAAAATAGTCGAGATATTACAATTGCTTTTCGATCATGGGATATGCATATACAGCCAACGATTCCAACAGCGAGACAAAACATTTGGACGGTGAAAACATCGACTCAACTGGAGAAACCACGCTACATTATATTCGCTCTACAAACGAATCGACGAAATAAAAAAGACAAAGATTCCAGTATTTTCGATCACTGTGAACTTTCAGACGTCAAAGTTTATTTAAATTCTGCGAAATACCCGTACATGGATTTGAATTTGGATTTCAGTAATGATAGATATGCAGTAGCATATCACATGTATTCGAAATTTCAACAAGCATATTATGATTTTAAGAAGAATGAACCGCTTTTAAGCAAAACACAATTCAAGAATATCGCGCCAATTATATTCATCGATTGTTCTCATCAAAACGAAACTTTGAAAAGTGGACCAGTGGATATTCGAATTGAATTTAAAACGTTGAAGGAGGTGCCGGAGAATACATCAGCATTCTGTCTTCTACTACATGACCGAGTGGTTCAATATAATCCATTGACGAATATTGTTACAAAATATGTGTAAATCGATATACACTATTCCTCAATGAGACCATCATTCCAGAGCAACTTGCGCCATGGAAAATGTCATATCCATATACAAATATTATCGTAATAACATTTAAACATTTTTATTGTAAAATATTCCTTTTAAATAAATTTATTAAAATAAGAAAAAAATAAAAAAAATTAAAAATAAAAAATAAAAAAATAAATAAAAATTAAAATTAAAAATAAAAAAAATGTGTTTTTATTTAGAGAAAACCTGTATAAACCCGTTTTCAGATAAAAATATGAAATCATACGATAAAATTCATTTTTTTACATATTAGACAGAAATCTTCTAATGACGTCAGCTAACAATTTAAACCTGTTTTTAGATAAAAATATGATAAAATTTTGAATCTAGGTACAGAATTCGCGGTGGTTCCTACTAGCAACGCCATCTTTTAACTATCAAAAAGGATTTTCAGCATCATCTATTAACAATTTTTCAAACTTACACACAGGAATCCAGACTAGCAACGCTATCAAAGGTGGCTGCGCCATCTAGTAGCGAATTCACAGGGCTCGAAGGTGGCTGCGCCATCTATTAGGGAAATTCTTAGGTTAGAAAAATTTTGTTAGGTTACACCAAATTTCCTTAGGTTCTCTTAGGTTTGATCAAGTTCCGCTAGGCTAGAAAAAAATTTTGCTCCACCCACCGCCGCAGGCTTCTAGAACCCACATAGGTTACCTACCTCCTGCCGAGGTCGCTCAAAAAGTTGGATGGTGGGATGGTGGATCTAGAACCGGCCAATCCTTACTACTGATGTTTCTTGATGTCTAAGATTGCTCATTGATACTAACAAAAAAAAATTATTTAAACACTGTTTAAAGATTTATGTTACATATTACAAGCAACACTATCGGCCTAACACTAACATGTTGTTGCATGTTTCGTTTGGGGTTGCTACTTGAAGAAATATGAATTCATTCGAGCGGCTCCAAAAACGGCACGAACTTTCCGGATGACCTAATATATAGGCTGTCCTGTAATTATGTATTGTCAAACGATACGAGTACAATATCAAGAAAATTATATGTATAAGTATTAAATATAATCAAGCCTAGCCAAGTCTTAATCAACAGGAAATTTATGGCATGTTCACCACGAATAGTGCTTAAATTATGTTTGATGCACAATTTTCGTTTAGCGTGCTTTGTGACTTTTTTATATTCTATAAAATTCGAAAAGATTTTTTATTTTTTCAATGACTTATTATTATAGTGCTATAAAACAAAGTATAAAAATGTATAGCGTTTTATTATTACGTATGTCTTAATTAAGGATAAAGATATTTGCAATTATAATTTTAATGATATTGACCTCTTAGTTGTAAAATTTTATTGCCCTGTCTTCTAATAAATTTTCAATTTTTCGTACCAAAACTGGAAAAAGCGGAAGATTTATTAAATAAAAGCAATGGGCCCCCTTCGTGTGTACAATAAACATATTAATTGACTAAAATGAAATATATGATTTTTCTACATAAAAAAAAGAAAAAAAACTATTTAGCCCTTTTAAACAAACCATATGGAAAAATTTTTTGTCTCAAAATGCCGGACTTTTTACTGCCAGTGATAAGTACAATAGATAAGGTTACAAAAAAAGAAAAACAAAAAAATCAAAGATCCCAACATCAAAAAAGTGAACCCTAGGAATTTACAAAATATAAATTATACTAAACTGTTGATAAAACTGAACATCATTTAAAATTACACCGTATTTCTGAAAATCTGTCACAGATGGCGGTACCTGTACCAGTGAATATATACATATCACAGCACTTTGAGCCACCATATTGCAGGACGAGTTAACTCGTCTTAATTATTTAAAGAGTCAATAAATAATTGGTAATTTTACAGTGGGAGCGTCGGGTAAAAAACGAGAATACGAATTCTTAAGTGTTATAAAATTCTGTGAAAGTAGATACTTTTAAAAATAAAAAAGTTAAATAAGAAAACATTGTCATATGTGTATGAGCTTAGAATGTATTGACGCAAAACAGGTGAATCAATGGGTCTATTGAATAAAAAAAAGTAAAACTTTATAAATGGTTACTTATGCAGAGAAGTTAATACTTTTAAGTAGAAGACATTACTTCGTTTGACTTGAATAAAAGATATCTTTTACTTAAATATAAACAGTGGAAAAACATTTAAACATTAAGTATTTACTTATAAGTATTAACTTATACTTATAAGTAAACACTTGATTTTGGAGAATTGTAACAAACGTATAATATTCTTCATAATTATTCTCCCTAATTATTTGGAAACTGTTCTGTAAAGTCAAAATCATCGTTTAGATGTTTATTAATATTCTGTAATACAGTACAACAGACAATTATTTTTGGAACTGTTTCCAAAGATAATCTCAGTTTGTGTCCCAAAATAGGAAATCTTTGTTTCAGTTGTCCAAATACCCTTTCAGTTATGACCCTTTTCCTGGAGTGAATATTGTTAAACATTTTTTCATTTCTGTTTTGGGGATCTTTGAACGGAGTTAATAACCGTGGAGTAATTCCGTATCTGCTGTCTCCACGCAAACAGAAATTACCTGGAAATTTTGAAATAGTGAGTTTTGTTTCCAAATCCTGGAACATGAACACTTCCAGGCCACTGGCGTCCACACTTGAAATCATTTTACTTGAACCACAGGTTACTTGCACATTTATGCTCGAAAATCCTTTCCTGTTAATATAGTCACCTCCAAACGTTGACGGTTTTTTAATGGAAACGTTTGTGCAATCCAGTGCACCAATAACTGTTTATAGTTTTGTGCACTGTTGTGTAGTAAACTTCAAAATCTTGAGCAATGCCTGTTTGAGATCCGGTGTCACTAACGAATCTCAGAAATGTTTCCATTTTTTGGCGTGAGCTGAGAGCCGCTCCTCTGGTTTCATCTGAGTCCATTAGAAAGTAATTTGAAAGATAATTTACACTTTCATTTTCAAAACGTAGCAAAACCTTTGATCTGTATATATCAGTGATATACATGGATGGCCAACTATGTATCTATTTTTGAAGCAAGTATGTTGTAAACAAATGCGATCTATGACAACAAAAACTCCAACACAAACAATTGATAGGAGTGTGACAACAACACATTAAAGGTGATGCTATTCCTGACTCAAAGTTAGCATTCCTATTTTTATTCCTGACTCAAAGTTAGTATTCCTTTAACAAATATATTTTGTCATTTATTAGATAAAGATAAAATATAGTATAGAAATACAAATGACTGCTGTCATCTTTTTCTTTAATGACTATTTAACTTTTTAAACGATTTTTTAAGTTGTCTCTCCATGTATCTCTATGGTATATATACATGGCATTTTGATGATGTAGTATGTTGTGAGTTTGGTGGGAGAGCTGGTATTGCTAGTATAGAGATAGGAAGTTCGTTTCTGGTATTCGGTGAATGAAACTTTCTTCGTAAAAAATTATCTGATCTACAATTTTGATTATAACTATAGTTTATAGGGTAAAAGCTCCTATACCGAAACGCATTCAATACTCAAACAGTTTTGATATTTTATATATTAATGAAGTTATTTCTAAAAAAAACAGATAAATATTAATACGGTTCGAGTATTGAACGCGTTCCGGTATAGGGGCTTTTACGTTATATCGACAATAGAAAACAAGATATCCAGGCCGAATTTTTTCAATTTTGATAAATTTTCATAATCGTCGACCTTAAATAACATTTTAGCGCACACGGTTTTGACAGGAACTTTTTCTATAATCACACTACAATAATTCAGGCACCGGAATTTTTCTGCAGTTATTTCCCGATTTCACTGGAGTATTATAAACTTGATAAATTTCAAAGAAAATATCATATTATAGTTAACTATATATGCATTAAAATAGTGTTTTAAAAGACAAATCCAAAAAAAAAACTTTTGTTTAATTTACATTTTGTAATTATTTATGTACATACATATGTATGTTTACTGTTTACTCACAAATAAATTTTTCCAGCAACAAAACAATAATAAATTACTTAAATCGGCAACGAGGTAACTTAAAATTTATAGCGCCTATTAATAATACTGGCGGCACTCAACGACTTGGCGTTCAGCAACGCATAGAACATTTATGGTGATAGCGTTAACAAAATTATTTAAGTCTTTTTGAAATTAAATGGTTTATGGATTATAAATAGATTAAAGTGTATATTTACAAACAAAATAAAACTAATGTCAGTTAATACTAATAAAACTCTTTCAAGTAATATACATATACATACCTAAATAATATCTTCATATTATGTTATTTAAAATATTCTCTTAAATTTTAACAATGACACAGTGCTTCCTTCCTTTCAAAATATCCCCCCCGCCCCCTCCTAAGACTGAAAGTACAAATTTTCAAATACAATATTTTAATGCACACAATTTATTAGAAATATTGATTATACTACGAAAAATTTACAATAATAACCGACAGTAGGGGAGACTGGGGCTAAATGTTAAATTCTTGGCAAATATTTTTTTTGAGGCACTAAATCCTCAAACATATATCACATATATGAACATAATTATCTTGTAGATACATTAACTCTCAAAAATTTTTCAATATGAAGTTTGTGATGTTTCCATGAAAAATGCATGTTTTTTCCTTTTTTCTGAACTAAAATGTTTTGAGCTTTGAGAACGATCACAAAAATGATGATAATAAATATACAAAAAATTTTTAAAGATTCGTATTCACAATATATAAATGAACTAAGACACTTAATTTTATGAGGATATGTACGAAAAAACTCCGTTTCAGATGAAAAGTTTGGCAAAAAAAAAATTACTTCAGCATTATCGGAACATAATTAAGGATATGTACACCATAAGACTAAGTTGAACTTCACATTACTAAAGTCGTTTGCTTTCTAGTCAAGAAAGCCCCCTAAGGTCAAAATTCCAACTTTGTAACTGTTCATATTCAAAAGATAATGCAGAAATATGGTTTTGATTATTTAACATTTTGCCCCAGTCTCCCCTATCGCTCTTAATATTATAATCATTCATTACGAAAGATTTGTTCTATTAAAAAGGATGAAAAAATGTAAAATACCTATTACACCTATTTCTAAAATCAGCTCAGAAGATTATGGAGTTTCCAATCGGCAAAGCGTTCCAGAATCCTTTATCTGACTTATTAGACTTATCTGACTTATTAGAAAACGAGAATTATTTGCTGCTTATATATATAAGGTGGTCCAGAATTATGTACCGTAACTGCGGGAGCTGATAGTACGTTCAAAAATAGTGGTACCTTTTCATCTACACTTTTTTCTGAAACTCAATAATTAGTGAGATAAAGTAGAGGGGAAAAAGGTAAAGGGGTGGAATGAAACTAACTTCTTTTTTTTTTAAATTTTTTAGGTGCTTTTGAATAATTAATTTATATTTTACGGATGCATATGAACATGAGGATAATTAAACTTATGGTACCAATTACTCTATTACTTATGGTTAGGGGAAATTTGGAAATAGATACTTCTACTTTAAATTACTCGAAAACGGTATTATTTATCGAAATGTCACAAGTATACCTTTTTTGCGCGGAACAGTCTGAGGAATCATATTGTTAACAATTTTGCTTAAATAATTGCAAATTAAGAAAGAAAAGACGTGATAATTCACACTTACTACCCAAAACCAGCGCCGGATTAAGACTACTTGATGCCCTAAGCAATCCATGCCTGTGGGCCCCCCTATCCATAAGTAAACTGATATCGGTCTTTTAAAAAAAATACGTATTTTATACAACGACATAGATCAGGGGTCGAAAACCCGCGGCCCGCGGGCCGCATGTGGCCCGTTGCAAGTTTTTATGTGGCCCACCAAGCAATGTAATGTTTCCAACAATTTGTTCTACTTATGCAAAGTTGAGCATACTCTGTACTTTTCTTGTTCTCCGATGTTATTTATAACATGTAAATGAAACACTGTTACTAAAATCTTTTTTTATGTTGATTATTAATAATATTTATATTAATTTATATTTAAAAAAAAGAAAAGAAAAACCCTTTTAGCAGCATCCTGCATAATATAGCGAATTTTCGCTTACAAAAATTAGTTTTCCTCGGAAACTACTTGACAGAATAATTGTTCAAAAATGTTTTTTATGTGACTTTTACTCGTCTTTCCAACGGTGTAAGAAAATATGACAAAAACTTGAGGAAACTGGCAAAAAACTTATATTTTACACAAAAATTTTTTAGGCTTGATGAGAAAAATGCTTAAAAATCCGTTCCGGATAGGGTTGCCAGGTCTTAAAACCGAAAAGCGAGACAGATCAGCCTGTTTGGCCGGACATTTGGGTAAAAAAGCCGGACACCATTAATTTTTTAGTCTTAGTATAACATGACTATTTTTTTAAATTTAAAACAAGGTTTTTTTATCAATTACCGTAAAATTTTCTTAATTTCTAATGAAACAACAATAAAATTGAATGAATCAGTTTTCTTTATTATTTAATTATTCAGTGTTCATTACAATATTAATTTCAATAACTGCATGGCAATAGTAGTTAACAGTAACTAGGTATTATTGCAATTTGCAATGAAAAACAAAATTAAATAAGACACTAATGAACAGAAATAATTAATATTTTTCATTGGCAGACATCTGCTTTAGAAGTTTATTTTCTTTTAAAATTGAGTTGTAAAACTCTTTACAAGTCAAATTTTTAAAATTAAATTGTGCAACCAGCATTTTGGCTAGAGTATCGACATTTAATTTGTTGCGTTCTTTTGATCATTGTTGACCTATTAAAGGAAAAACTTTTTCAACATTTGCATTATGACCCGGAATGGAAAAAATATTATTGACAAATAGTAAGGAATTCTGAAAAGCAATCTGAACTACAAAAAAAAATTAAAAAGGAGCAAATTACGGGCGGAGCGGAAACCAACACATGACAAATGTAAAACAAAAGTGGTCAAATTTAAAAAGCCTAACAAAACCCGGACAGGCCGGACACGTAACCAAAAAGCCTGTGTCTAGTTTTATCCGGACCCCTGGCTACCCTAGTTCCGGGCATCGGACGTGTCTTACTTTTTCAACTTAAAACATTTTCGCTAACTTTCGTAAAAACAGGATGTTTCCTTCGAGAGTTATCGCGCGGATATAAATTTTAGTGAATCTCATTTTCGGTTTCTAGAGACTTAAAAAACAAATTATTTCTATCAGAGCTCCGGGCTCAAGTCGCATCAACACAGTGGCTCCAATAGCTGAATTTTTGATTCGAAAATTCGTTAAAGAAAAATCAATTTAAGCTACATACTACATTAGGAAATATCTAACTGTGCGGCCTGCCAAAAATTATTTTTTTTAAAAATGGCCCGCCATTAAAAAAAGGTTGCCGACGCCTGAGATAGATCATTACCTTAGAAAATATGTATGAAGAGTAAAAGAGATACGTGGAGTAGGTATTACGTGGTCTTACATACAATAAAAACCAAACGCGCGGATTTTCAAACATGTACTAGCAAATATTTTACCTTTCATGTGCTAGCAAATATTTTTTTTTTGTGCTGTTTCTGGTGCCCCCCAATACGTGATGCCCTAAGCAATTGCTTAGTTTGCTTATAGGCTGTGGTCTGTGGTCTTATTCCACTATAGGTGGAATAAGCGTTTACATAAATTTAATCCTCCTAACACGAAATACGTTTCCCTAAAATATCAATCCGTTATTCAAAAGCGTTTGCAAAATATTTAGGAAAAAATGGTTTTCGTTTCACCCCTTTACAGGATTGTGTCTCTTTTATTACTGAGTTTTGGAAAAAAGCGTATATGAAAAGGTACCATTATTTTTGAACGTACTGTCAGCTCTAGCAACTACGGTACATAATTCTGGACCACCCTGTATATTTGCTTGTTAATGATACTAATAAGTTGATTCTAAGATTCATAATAAAAACTCAAAATCACACCATTTTTAAACATTTTTTTTTATTTTACTTATTTATCAATTCTACGTAATTAAAAGTACATTAGAATTTTTAACTTCCCATAGGAAGTTATTGTAATGGGTCCGATTTTACGAATCGCTAATTTTGACATATCTCCACGTTTCAAGGTCACTAGAATCCGAATCCATCGTTTTTAGCGTGATTTCTGTGCGTGCGTTCGTTAGTTCGTTCGTTCGTTCGTTCGTGAATTTTTTTTCGTCTCGCATATCCCGAGAACAAATGATGATATCAACTCCGAACTAGTTTCATTAGATGCGTAATCAAAAAATGAAGACCGGATAAAGTTTTCAGCAAATTCGGATTAGAGGTTTGTTTTTTGTGGTAAAAAAAAACAGAATTAACTTTATTAAGATAACATAGATTATATGGATTTTTTACCATAACATTATTATATAATGGCCTAAGAACCTTCCTTGATGTTAAAAACGCCAGTATTTTATTATGAAATTTAAAAAAAAAAAAAAGAAAAAAAACGAAATAAGAAACTGTTTTTGAAATATATTTTGTCTCGCATATCTTGAGAACAAATGATGTTATCATTTGTTTGATAAGGGTGGAACCCCCACCCTTAGGTACAGAAGGCGAAGCCCCCAGTATGGTGCAAGGGGCAAAGCCTCTATCGGGGGCCCAGGGCAGAAGTTGCCTGCAATGATAAAAGATTTATTTATGTACAGCAGTCTCTAGTCTTTAAGGACACCCAATGGGAAGTTGACAGTGTGGGTAGACCTGTCCCCCAAATTTTTTTATTAATTGAAAACGGTATGACGGTATTATAACGCATTCAAGTTGACGGTTTTTTTTATTTTTTATTTTTTTGTTAAGACGCTCTACAGCTTACAGCATAACTACCGTAAAAATGTATCTGGGAGAAAAAACGAAGAAATCTCTTAAAGTATATAAGATATACCTACCTCAGAAATGCCGTAGAATATTAAAAGATATTAGCTTTCAAAAAATGGTATCAAATTGAAAACAAAAATTTTCGTCCAAAAAATTGACTAACTTTTTCCTAAAAATCGTATTTGTTAATCAGTCGAAAAAATCCTCGAAATTTCTCTCAAAAATTTATTTAAAAATAAGAGTTAAAAATTCAAGCCGATTGGTTAAAAATTGTTTCATTGATGTTACAAGCTCGTTTTGAAAACATCGGAGTTTCTAGTTTTAGGGAAACGCGTTTAAAATTCTATAAATAACAATTTAGCAAGTTTAATTTGAATTTAGTTGTTAATTAGCAATGCCAAGTCCGACATAAAATTGTTTAAGCATGATTCTAGCGTCTTTAAGAGATATTTTTAGAAACAAAAATACTCTTAATCTACTTTAGAAGTAATACATACTATACCAAGCTAAAATGTATTTTAAGTTATATTATTGAAGCATACAAATTAGGTACTATTGCTTCTCCATGGACTGACAGCATTCGTTTATGCGATACAAACTGCCATGAATTGACGTACAAGAAGTATATGTTGAGTCCATAGAGCACATAGTGTAAGTTGAGTTTCTAAGCAAAACCAGTGAAGTTAAGAGATGTGCGGGGGGATTTCTCTTCATGCATATATCTCTTTTGTGTAAGTTTTCGTCAGAATCGGAATAACCGTTACACGACATTTGATGATTGAAAACTGTCAGAATTATGATACTGCGATATGAAATTTTTCGTTTAAAAAAATATCAGTATTTAATAACATCTTGACGGTCATTGATGTCATAAGACGTCAAGTGAAACCACACACCACGTCGCAGGACGTCAAAAATTCCATACAAAATGTATTAACTGTCAAAATAGTGTACCAGTTGGACGTTTTGTTATTATAGGCTATGACCGTCATGGTGTTAATGTATTAAAATTACTTACAAATGACAACTTTTTCCAATTTCCTTCTCCGTCATATCTAAACTTTTATTTTTGTGAGTTACAAAGTTACAAAATTTTTATTGTACTAATATAACTAAAATGATAGTAAATGATATAAATGGTAGACATAGTTGCAAAAGTCCTACTATGTACTCTGAGGTTCAGTCAATATTAATTTTTTTTTTTCAAAAATGATCGTTTAAATATTCACTTTGACCAATATTTAATTTAAAACACGGAACACGGGTGGTCAAATGAAGCTTGTCATTTAAAAGTCTCCTTATTAACAAATAACTGACCCACCAGCGCAGTGCCCAGTTTTTAATGGTCACAGTTGAGCGCTTCGTTATATTACTTATACAATTGAAACTTGATTAAATATGCGAATGAATAATTAAGGACAGATATAAATATTGATAGCTGTTGAAAAATGATCCCAGTACAATATTCGTTTAATTTCATTTGTACATAGTAGGGCAGAGTCACCATTTTAGGCCACTTAATAACTTTTTAAGACTAAAGGGAATTTATTGGGGTGCTTAATAGTTTATAGATTAACATTTCTATCCATAACTATATATTCACATATTTAAGAAACTAATATATTTTCCCAACAATTTAAATCGTAAGTTGGCATTTACGTAACGGATAACTTGACGCATAAGCAACATTTACCGTTCTATTTTCCGGTTTATATGCTCATAGTTACAAAAGTAAAAGGTCATAAAAGTTTACTTTCCTCCCTAGGCAGATAAATAATCGATTACCGTCTATTGGTAAACAGATTTCTTTGTGAGAGTAGTTACTTACAGACGGCTACTATTTATTTTTATTAAAATTGCATTTTCAATAAACTCGATTATTTTTTATTCATTTTTTTTGGTCTTTACCAACTCTAGTAAATTCTTACTCATAGCCCGTAAGTCCATTTTTAAGGCCATGAATGTTTAAGAATAATCGGAACCCGTGTAAGAAGGCCACAAAGACAGCACGTACGGACCTCGGAAAGTAATATACTATCTTTTATTGGTAATAGAAAATTAACAAATAGTTGATATTTGATCCATTCATGAATACTAGTTTCTTCCTTCGTTAAACCATAGGGTACCTAGGTTAGTCTAATTTAAGACTATGCGTCCATTGACGATAATGAACCTTTGTTGCCCTAACTCTTGTGCAGATCTTATATACCCAAGCCGTAGTACCAGTGGCGTCTTCGCGCCCCTTAATTTTTTTAAAAATATTTTAAACTTTCTTTTGAATGCTTCTAGGATGAGTGAGCTGCTTATATTTATTATAGCTATTTTTGTTATAGTAAATTCTGATCTTTTATTGTAGTAAGAGATTCAGTGATTTCTTAACCTATACTGTGAATTTAGAAATTGATTACTCCTTTTTGTAACTGATTCAGTACCTCTTTCAGTGATATAATTATATTTGTTAGTAACTACACGGAGAGAAAATTCCTATAAAAATTACTGTGCTCATACTACAATCGACGTGTAACAGGCGAACATATCCAATTTTACCGTACAAAATTGAATATGTTCGCCTATTACACGTCGATTGTAGTATGAGCACAGTAATTTTTATAGGAATTTTCTCTCCGTGTACAATTCAGTTTCAGAATGCAATCATATTTTATCATCAAAGTTCAGTCAAATACAAAAGTTTCTAAAGTAATTCATAAGTTGTACTATACACGGAGAGAAAATTCCTATAAAAATTACTGTACTCATACTACAATCGACGTGTAACAGGCGAACATATTCAATTTTGTACGGTAAAATTATAAAAATTATACATAGTTATATTATTGTAATTTTTATAATTTTGCCGTACAAAAATTGGATATGGTCGCCTGTTGCACGTCGATTGTAGTATGGGCACAGTAATTTTTATAGGAATTTTCTCTCCGTGTAGAGGAAATAGTTAGTTTTACAATCATTACTAACTGACCAAATCTAAATTTCTCTCTTTTTCAAGATAAAGTTGTGGTCCTCGAAGGCAATAGTTTAATCAAGCCAATTCTCCCCTATGTTTTGTAAATCCATAGGTCCGTGCGTGTTTCAGGCATGTCTGCATACTTACGTGGGTATACGTTTATTGCTATAACCACCAAACAATGAAATATTACCTTAATATTATTAAATTTTATTTGCTGCGCAGAAAAAACACGGTCAGCACCTCAAGTGATACGTTAGTGGGTAGCAAATAGTTATTACTTTACTTACCACTAAATAATATCGTAGTTTGCTTTGACGATACATAACATATTTAAAAACAAATCAACTTCAATTTTTTTTTCGAATCAAAGTTAGTTCAATTGTAAATTTAACCACTAACGGTAGAATTCCACTGAAAGAAAACATTTCACTTTTTATCGAATCAAAACTTATGAAATTAACCCTCTGCCCTGTCATTACATATGTCTCAGTTGGAATGTTCGATAACAAAAAATAGATACGATAGCGACATAAAAAATTTCACTGTTCTCATATAGATATGAAGGGGCAAGTTTGTACATGAAAAGGTCATATGACTCTTTTTCAACAAAAAAAGTAAATTAAAAAATCAAAACTCCGACTGGCTAAAAAGGAAAATAAGAAGACGGAAACAAGATGAAATAGAGTCGGAGGCATCAGACATTTTTATTCAATTGTTACAACAGGTGTGCCACCGACTACTCTATTTTTTTATTTATTTTTCTCTTTTCCTGTTTCATTCTGTTTCTATTTTCTTATTCCGCTATTTAGATAGTCGGTTTTTTTATTTTTTATTAACTTTTTTATTTAGGTCTTTTTAGTATTATTTAATTACATTAGCCGTCACTCCACTATCCGCCAATTTCCATTATCTGTCAACACCAAAAAAAACAAAAAACACCAAGTCTCTGGCGTTAGATATACAAACTTAGTTTTCAAACCCATACATAATCTCAACGAAAACAAATAGGGTAAGTGCGGGAGAGACGCCGCGTCGGGAGAGATGCCGCAGTAGCCATAGTTCGTCCGTTGACTGACAGATAGCGCTATTAATGGATTATATGTTTAGAATAAGTTACTTATTTAAGCTGTATATGGTAATATTTATGATTAGTCCGTCAGTTTAGTAATTATCCAACTTTTTATTATTGAAAGGTAAGTTTTTTAACATAATATTTTATCAAGCATTTAATTCATTAGAATTTAAGAATGTATATTTCATTGTTTTAATGAAAATGAGTTTTGTTATTAATTTAGGTATATTTTAAAAGTACTGTATAAAATTTTAGGTTAGAATTCCGCACTATGCTTGCTATAGCAACATGCGGCATCTACCCCAACAAAAAGGAGAGATGCCGCATGTAAAATTTTTTTTTTTTTGACTGTAAATTATGCCACGTAAATATAAAAGATCCATTAAGATCCATTGGTGAAGATAACGAAAATAATGATGATTGCCTGTGTATTGACTGTTTTGAAGAGTACTCAGAAATTTTTAATATGAAATATGCGGCGCCTCTCCTTCTTTGATGCGGCATCTCTCCCATAGGTGCGGCATCTCTCCCGCTTTGCAGGCTCTACAAAAATGTTAATTATGAATCCTTTATGACTTAAAATTTAAAATTATTTATAAATAATTTTAAAGAACAATGTTTACATTTAATGTGTACCAAATTTCAAATCAATTGAATGCATACTTTAAGAATTATCAAGTGTTTTCAAAATGTGCGGCGTCTCTCCCGCATTCACCCTATTGTGTTGAAATAAATAATATGATTGCAAAGATTATGAAATTTTTCTATATTGGTAATGGTATATAAGGGTTGTACTCTTTTGTAACCTAAAGCTAGTATGAATAACTTTGTAAAATTAAAAAAATTAAATATATTGTATTATCAACTTGTAAAGATTTCCATTTTAATTTTTGTCCCAAACCTAGTAGTAAAATCAATTTATTAGTACGGTGCAGTTATTCAAAAAAACGGCCTAACCTCAACATCCAAAGTAACAGTTTCACCCCAACTCCAAATTGTTCTATATAGTCCACATATTGTTTGGCAAAAAGTAACACCATTTTGAGCGTCGGATTTTGGGGGGAGGGGGTTAGATGTAGGTAAATTAACGGATTTCATCAGTTTTTTTTTAAATATTTCGGAAATTATGGAGTTTAGCATAAAAAGTGTCATATACAAAAATAATCTACATTAAATTGCGAACAAAAATGGTCTTGTGCATAATCTTGCTAAAGTGAACAGCTAAAAAGTTACGGAGGGTGTAAAAGTAGCAATTTTTCACCAAGTGCAGCAATGGCTGAATAAGAAGAATCCGCTCAAGTGGGGGTGGAAGAAGATTGACGAACACCTGAGACTAATTACAACAGCACGTTCTGCAGCTCCCGATGAATTATTTTTCCTCATAGTGTGCGCTTGCAAAGACGAATGCGTCCTTAACTGCGAAAGCAGAAAGAGTGGTCTAAGCTGCTCAAGCATGGGTACGAACATCATAGACGAAGATTTAGAAGAGAAGAGTGCTATGTTTGAAGAGGACTAATCGCAATTTCCTTTTACATTACACAATCCTGTATAAGAAAAAAAATATTAATTTCTTTAATGATACTGTGTCAAATTTTTTCCAAAAAAATCTAAAAATACTAAAAATTGCTGCTTTTACACCCTCCATATTTTTGGAACTCTTCACTTGAGCAAGATTATGCACAGGACTATTTTTGTTCGCAATTTAATGTAGATTATTTTTGTATAAGCACTTTTTGCGCTAAACTGCATAGTTTTCGAAATATTTAAAAAAATTGACGAAAACCGTTAATTTTCCTACTTCTACCCTCCTCCCTCCCAAACCCGACCCTCAAAACAGTGTAACTTTTTACCAAACAATATATGGACTGTATAGAACAATTTGGAGTTGGAGTGAAACTGTTACTTTGGATGTTGAGGTTTGGGTCTAATTGCACCGTACTATATTAAGAATTTTCTGTTATCCGACTTCGATTGACCATCACAATCCGGTTCCGAAGGTTATGGTTAATCGAAGTATTAAAAAAAAAATACTATATGCGTATACGACATTACGATGTCTAGTAGCTTAATTAAAATTTTTATGCATTATATATTAACTTCTGTTATCTACTCTACGCAGACGAAGTCGCGAACAAAAATTAATTTCTATATAAGTTTTCATCCCTTATTTTACCCTATAATATATCAAGTTTCATCAAAATCGTGATGAATTAATCTTCATCAGCCATACTTTTCTTGTGATTGAAAATTAATTTGCATATTAGAAATTACTCTGGTAACCGAATTATTGACACAAAATCTAAGTAATAAATTAAAATTCAGTTCCTACTTAACAAATTTCAATAATTTGCATCTAAGGTGAGATACAAAAAAAATAAAAATGTTGAAAGCAAAAAATATTATTTTGATATTGGTATTAATAAATTGTATGAATGTCACATTGCAACAAGAAGATGACGATATTATTGATATGAATGATTTATCTCTATTTATTGCTGACGTTAATGCAGACAATAAAATTGACAACGAAGAACGAAAACTATTGAAATTCGAAACCGTTGAAACCAAGTCCGAAAATCACTCTCAATACAACTCAGTTATAGAAACTGCAAAGCATAAAAATCGTACTGATAAAAAGGAAAGTAAATTTATGATAGAAGCAATTTTAGATATCGCCTACTATTTACGTTCCCAAAAAATGAACTATTTCGACCGTCGATATTATTTACCAGATGATCCAAATATTCCGTACAATTTATTTCAAAAATTTCCCGATCCACCGTTGCGTGCATTACACTGGGAAGTTCGTAAATATTGTGAAGATAATTTCATTAATTGTATCAAATATCTGGCAACAAAAGTGAGACAAGCACAAATGAAACGGGAAATTGATACATCGTATATAATGCAAAAGGAAAATTTAACAATGACGCACGACAAGAAAAAGATTATGAAAATCAATAAGGAATGTCAAAATGCTTCGAAATATGATAATATTATTGCAACTCCTTTTCAAGGTTATTCTTTTCTTTTATAACTATATATCCTAAGTTTAAAATGGATGGCCTTGTATCAAAATGTATGAGAATCCAGAGGATTTGAAGTCCGAATCAGTTTGAATCCCTTATTTAAATTCATTGATTGCCTCAGAATAATATTAGTAGTTTAGAGGCAAAACTTAATTTCTAAAAATTTAGGTATCTGAACGCCTACTAAAATTTTAAGTGCCGGAACGCATACCCACACATTTTGCACCCTTCTCAGTCATGTGGCCCTCTTAAAAGTCACAACCTTTGATTTTTGAAATATTATCATAAAATGAATTTATAAAACGGTAAATAATTTTTCTTTTTTTCTGTAGAAAAATTATTAGAAATGAATAATAGAAAGTATTCCATTTATTTAACACGTTCATTGTCAAGCTAAAAATATTGACTTTGTGAGATGGCCAAATATTTTATTTTAAATTAGTAGGTTTTTATATTTGTCACGCGATATCGTGTGATCGTCAATGAACGTGTTAAGCAAACGCACGTTTACCTCACATAATGGAGTATGTGGGAAAAAGTTTTCACCCTAACACAGCTCTATCTGCACAATAAATTTTGAAGTCCGGTCGTCAAAAATTAAAAAATTAGCCTGCCATATAATTATTTATTTAGATACCCCAAATCGATTGCGTTTGCCACAGTAATTTTTTCGTGCCGTCTTAAGCACACTCAACATTGTTCCTTTTTCTTCCAAGCTGTAATTTATTGAACTCAAAATTTTAAAATTCGCTAATTATTATATTTAACATAACGCTTATGCTTTATAAATTTCTTAGCAATTTTGGACCAACTTAGGGTCACGAAAACATTCCTTTAAAATTAAATTTGCAATAGATAAAATTTTGCAGGTCCTATTGAACGATTTCAATGGCGTACAACAGCCAGTTACTATTTATGTTGGTTTGCAATGAACGAAATTGATTACTTTCAAAACTTCAGTGAACCGTGCGACAATTTTGCCAACTGTATTTTAGACTCGCACAATAATGATCCTAGAGCATCGCTGTCACAACCGTACGCCTGTGCCATGTACAGTTTTTGTCCAGATCCATGTTGTCCAATTAAACATTTTAATCATTTTAACGAGTGCTGGTCCAGTGAATTGAATCCTTGTTATCAGACCACACATAAACAATGTCAACTAATCAGGAAAAATAATGTTAATTTTAACGATATCGTCTTAAATCGATTTAACGTAACTTGCCAGTGTGATCAGCCAGGTTTGTGACTTAAATCATTATATTATAATTAACAATAGCGACAAAAGACCTTTGAATAAGTTTCAGTATAATTTTGGCAAAATGTTAGAATAGAGTGGTGTAAAACTGCGCGATCGATAAGACTTCACACTCCTGTTTCCTCGAAACGGAAACGAAATCGTAACTGACTTCAATCGAATTTTTATGTGGTATAGGTTATTGGTTATTGTTACCCAAAAATATTGGTCTGCAACATAATTTCGATATTCTAGATAAGTTTAGAATTTTTAACACAATTTCTCTCAAATTTGAATGTATTACTAAGTTTTATTTCGAAGCAAGTCAACAGTTATAAATATTTCTATGGCTAGTAAAGTTATAGTCACGAACTAATCTTGAATACTTAAATTTAGATTAATAATATGAATGGTTCCTATAGGATAATTTTGTTGATTGTAAATAGCAGTGGTGGCTCGTCCACAAGGTCTGCGGGGCTACAGCTCCTGCAGTAAAAAAAAGAGAATTGGTGACTATTTTAGTATTATTGTTCTTCAGTTTTTATATATAGGTATTTCTTACGTCAAAATAATAATTTGTTATCAGTAAGAAAATACCAGTCTAGTTTATTTCTGTAGAAGTTTATAAGTTGCATTAATGAGTAACGTATGTCAGTCCATACGAGATACCAGTAGTGCATTAGGCCCGGCGCACATTGAGACGCAGTTAACGCAGGCAGGGCAGCGCAGTTTCTGTGACTCGTGTTGTAGAATGGGACAGCGCGAACTGAAACGCAGAGCAGAGCAGAGCACTACTGCGTAGCACGAGACCAATGTGGCACTTGTGAATGTGACACAGAAACTGCGCGATGCTGCGCGACATTATAAAACGTTCTAGAGTTTTAGTTGGTTTTATTTCGTCGAAATGAAAATAGTAGAAGAAATTGAAAAAAAATAGTGCTTCTCTACTCTGCTCTGCTTTTAAATTCGTACTATCTCGTTCTACAACAAGAGTCACAGAAATTGCGTTGCCCTGCCTGCATTAACTGCGTCTCAATGTGCGCCCTGGCCTTCGTTTACTGCGTGACGCAGCTCAATGTGCGCCTGGCCTTAGTTGTGCATTTTACCAATTTTCTAGTGAAAGTTTGTGCGAAATCTTTGGTAAAATTATCATTTCAGTGACACTTGAGAAAGTTTTAAAAACATAAAATAGCTGAATATCCAGAATGGAAATTCGCTAAAAAACGTAATAGAGAGTGAAGCTCGAAAGTAGTTGCATATTTCCGGAACCATTCCATTTCTTCTTAAAGAAAATTCCACTTTTTTTGCTCTTTTTCTGCCATATTCTAACAATAAAAGTGCGAAGTTCATTTCAGGCAAAACTTCATTTTTGTAACATTATTCAATGATAATTCCAACTGTAAATAATAATCAGTATATACAGGGTGTAAAACAAATAACTTTCGTCCTTTTGTGGGGTGACTCATAGCACCCTGTAGACACTAAAACCGCAGGAATTTTTTCGGAATTAACAGTCGTGTCACCCCTCAAAAGGATAGGAGTTATTTCCCTTACACCCTATATATATATATATATATATATATATATATATATATATATATATATATATATATATATATATATATATATACAGGGTGTACGGGAAATAACTCTTATCCTTTTGAGGGGTGACGCGACTGTTAATTCCGAAAAAATTCCTGCGGTTTTAGTGTCTACAGGATGCTATGAGTCACCCAACAAAAGGACGAAAGTTATTTGTTTTACACCCTATATGTGCAATGAATTTGCTGTCAAACACTTAGAAAATCGTATCCTATATTTATTTATTTTTAAGGGTATGTTTGGAATTCAAAATATGGTATCTGCGTCGACATAAATGAATGTGCTGAACGTATAGACAATTGTAACAATGAAACTGAGGCTTGCCTAAATTTACCTGGAACATTTAAATGTGTTTGCCGTTGGGGCTACGAATGGGATCAACAAAACATTCAATGTACCAAAAATAAAATATTGCAAGTTTTAAAAAAGACGGTTCGTATTAAAATAGAGGAAGAGGAAGAAAGCATGGACGAAGGAAGTCATTCACTATTTTATTACTTGAAAAGATTTCTAAAATATTTGCATAGAAAAATATTCACAAACGCTTACGAGGAAATTTCATAAAATATAAACACATAAAAATATAGATATATTTAAAAAAAACATTGTAAAGATGCCGTTTCATAAATTAAATTTTTCAATGCTGGCAAATCAAGAAATAGTCCAAGATATTTAGTTGAATTTGTTGCATATTTTAACTTCATCAACAAGCTATATAATTTATATCCCAATAAGAAAGCACTACCATCATCTAAATAGCAATTTGGAGACAATTCTATTGATTCCGCACAAAAATAATAATTTTTTTGTTGTTTATCCACCAAAAATTCTATTTCACATTTTTGAAAACTGATTATTTTGAATGTTACTGAACAAATTTTATAGTTGTCGTCCTGAAAATATTAATAAATTAAAAACTTAAGAAATTTTATATTGTCCAAATATAACTTCTGCTTGATAGAAAACAAACATATAAATGATATGTACCTTAGTTATGTTATTGTCGAAACCGACAACAATACCCGAGGCATTCTCTTGAATGTTACCACTTTCAATTCTTAAAAAATTTGTTGTATCGATAAAATTTGACTCACCAGGCTTAAATATTAAAATATTATACTTTTAATAAAATTAAAATATTATACTTTTAATAAACTTTCATTTAAAATAAATGTAATTATTAATTTAAAACCTATAAAATAATTGAGTTAAAACTTAACATTTTTAAAAAAAACTTTAACTGTAAAATCATTTTTTAATTTAAATAAATTTAAACTTTCCTTCAGTAAATCTACAGATTTTACTGCAAATTACTGTAAAGTACTTATAAAACTTCTAAACTCATTACTCTCCTACAACTTCCTTACGACATATTCACTTGACTTAATATGGTTTCGACTAGAAGATTCAAGGCAATTATTATGCCTACAACATCATCTCTTACAATTACATAGTTAGAAGGCTTAGAGGCAAACTCACCTGCAGGAAAAGTTTCTCGCAGGTATCTCGATAGTCTCGATTGAAATTAATTGTCCTATTACAGTCGACTCTCATTAATTCAAACCTGCGATAATTCGAACCTTTCTATAATTCAAAGTTATCACGAGTTCCCTACAAAATCTCTTTATATTTCGAACTAAATCAATACATTTTTATACACTTGGTAATTCGAACGAAAGAATCATTGCTACGTAAAGCCGGTTCTACACAATGCTACGAACGTTCCTTCCAACGTTCGATCGAACGTTTGAGGCAATTAAGTTCGATAGTTGGTGCGACGAATGTATCTGCTACACGGTGAATCGAATGTTTGATCCAATACGAATGATGATGTGTTGGTACTCAGTGGACGAGGCTGTTATCTGTCTGATGTTATCTCTAATGTTATACACTGATGTTGTCTCTCTTCACATGAACGAGTCGTGCAGCTGCTGAGTCGAACCAACCAACGCAACCAACATTGACCTTCAAACGTTCGAAGCATCCCTTTGACTCGGTGCAAGAATACCGACATCGAGCGGGACATGGCCAAATGCGAATGTTTGACGCTCGACATTGGACACTCGTAGGTTCGAACAACGGCCACACGATGCGATGAACCATCGAACGTCCAATGTTGGAAGGTGTTCGTAGCATCGTGTAGAACCCGCTTAACAAGACGATGCGTTAATTTGAATTCATCGGCGTCAAACACTAGACAATTCAAAGTTGCAGAGAGAAAGAGACAGAAAGATTGTAAGTACATTTTGAGACAAGTTCAAACTTGTACATATCATCGTACACGAGCCTTTGTTTTTGTTATTGTCGAACCATTTGATATTTTAAACACTCGATAATTCGTAAAGCCGTTTCTACACGATGCTACGAATGTTTTTTTCCAACGTTCGATCGAACGTTTGATGCAAGTAAGTTCGACAGTTGGTGCTGCGAATGTTCCTGCTACACGGTGAATCAAATGTTTGATCCAATACATATGAAAATAGTTTGGTACAAACGTTTATTCAGTGGAGGAGGATGTTATCTGTCTGATGTTATCTCTTATCTGTAATGTTATACACTGATGTTGTCTCTTTTCATATGAACGAGTCGTGTAGCCGTTGAGTCGAACCAACGAACATTGTCCTTCAAACGTTGGAAAAATCCCTTTGACTCGGTGCAAGAATACCGACATCGGCTGGAACATGGCCAAATGCGAACGTTCGACGCTCGTAGGTTCGAACAACGGCCACACGATGCGACGAATCATCAAACGTCCAATGTTGAAAGGTGTTCGTAGCATCGTGTATAACCAGCTTAATATTTTAAGAGTCCCTCGAGTTTCGAATTAACGAGAGTCGACTGTACCTACATGCGTATTCTCGCTTGCTTTCTATATGATGTCTAACATCGATAAATAAGTTATAATTACCTTTACCACGGCAAGATCTATTGAATAATTTTTAGAAATTATTCCAAAATTATCAATTTTGTTAGTGTAATTGTTTGTCAAATAATTTTTCATAGTTCGAAGTATTAATTCACTACTGTTAAATTTGTCAATATTGTGAAGCGGAGTTATGAAAGCATCGTTCGCAATTACTATTCCTGAACTTAAATGACTTCCATTGGATGTTTCGATTCCAATTAAAAAAGGTGATCTTTCTATATTAATTGCCAAACCTTGTATAACAAAAAATTGTCCTAAAAAATAGTAATTACATTTTTATGTGAAATGAACATAAGAAATTATACAGAAAATACATATTAATTATTGCACACTTACTTGTGAAGAACCAATAGAAAAAATATACCAGTTTACTGTTGTATTTTATAAAGAAAATCATTTTAAGAAAAATACACGAATTAATTTTCATTAATGGAAATTTAAGTTTTAACAGATTAGAATTTCAATAATTATAAAACCTTTTGTCGCTTAACTGAAATTATTTGTTTATTTAACGTGTTTATGTATTTATTGCTTTTGTTTTGTACTTACAAAACAGTTAACTGTAAAACCTTGATTAAGAAACAATTTTTAATTATTGCAATAAATATATTATCAATCACAATTTGTTTTCCTTTAACTAATAAATAGGGGAGCGAGGGGGAATGAGAAGTAGCGGGTAATGGGAGCGGTGCAAAAGTACACGCTTCTAATGCTTGTATTCGCTAATATGTAACTTAAACGTCTTGAATACTAGTCGGCTAAGCTTCTCTCATGCGCATTTTTCGGTAGTTGCACGCATTCAGTTGTTAAGAGAGGTTTTGTTTTTTGTGCTCGGTACTTATAACAAAATAATTTTAACGATGTCAGAGTAACAACTAAATTAAATATTTTTATTTTAATTAATTATCACTAATTATACAGCTAAGTTTACCTACTTTTTGTTATGATTATCAAAATTATGATAACAAATGGATATTTAAATCTATAACCATGTTTCACAAAATAGTGGGTTTCGGGAAATGAGAGCCTATGTGGTTCTCATCTGAAAAAGATTTAATGCAAAGCTTTTTTGCGAAGTATAACTAGTATCGTTGCAGAAGCGGTGAAAACTGGACACACGCAGAATGTCTTGACTCCGATAGCGTAGCTGATTATATTTGTGTCCTTTGCCCTGATCTTTAGAATCTAAACCCTTAAAACCCTTACAATAATTCTTTTATTTTGATTATAAATTTGATTTCCATTGTTAAAATACACTCATTTTGCTGTATTTTTGCATTTATTTTGTTTTTGAAGACTGATTTTGTTTTTACAATTTTTATCGAATTTAAAATAAATTTAGGCTACCATTTCCCGACCTGTCGGGCAATGGAAGCGGACGGTAGTCTTTGAAGGGACCAGGTGGTTTCGCAAAGCGAATAAACCTTTAACACGACAAAATGAGTTGGACTGTATGAGTTGAAAATGAAAAAAAATACACTTCAAATTCACCGTTTAAAAATGAACAAACGAAATTCCCAATATAGAATAAATTCAAAAGAGAAAACTTACGTTTTGATCCGTTACACTGATGCACTATAAAGTTAACAAACAGCATGAGTTAGGAAAAACGATGGAAAAGAGGAAATTCAGGTTTTCTGTAACTTATTTTTAAATTTTCACTTGATTTTCACTGATTAATAATAAATTTAATAGTAAATTATTAATAATAATAGAAATAACACTTTAACTTAGCTCAGCGGTGAGCTGTGATTTCGCGGGAAATCGAGAACAAAGAAAAAATTTATCTGTTACTGCGAATTTTATCGTTGTGAATGCTGTACTTAACTGCCTGCATAGGTGTACATACATTATACGGTAAAAGATTAATTATATTTTATATAATTATGTAATTCTTAATATGTTTTTGTTTATTGACAATTACAGAAATTTAATTTTTTTTTATAAATTAGTTATTCATAAGGAATAAAAGTTTTATTGCTAGGTGGTGCAACCAGTCTTTAGGAAAAAAGATTTTTCGACCAGAAAAATGTTGTTTAGCTGACTACAATTCAGCTTATTTTTAGTTTTTCCTTATTAGGCTCCAGTGAAAATCAAAAATGTAAGTGGGTCAAACCAATTGAAATGAACCAACCATTTTCAACATTTTTGATTTGCCTAATTTTTTTTTACCAGTTACTCACCCATAATAGATGAATACACAACGAGGGTTAAAAAAATTTTCAGAGTCATACTTTTTTTTTAGTGACCATTTTCAGTTTGCTTTGGGAGTGTTTTGCCACTGAAGACAATTTTTACGTAAGTGTATGTAACTCTGTTAAATTTACAGATATTAAGACAAACTAAAAACCAAAATTATCAAAATGATCTGCTCTAGATATCTTGTCTTTACACAATATATATATATATATATATATATATATATATATATATATATATATATATATGTATGTATATATGGTTCATTTCAGTTAAATTTAACCATGCTTCGTCACTTTGAATTTAAATAACTTCCGTTTTCTTGGCTTTATCGCTTTTATTATTGCATTTATATAAATTTTAAATTTGCAGTTTACTTTTAGAAAAGAATAGAAGATTGGTTTGTTTCGAATATAAGAATTATTTAATTTTTTAACGAAAACTCATGATCAATTGTATCTGAAACGAGGTATATATATATATATATATATATATATATATATATATATATATATATATATATATATATATATACCTCGTTTCAGATACAATTGATCATGAGTTTTCGTTAAAAAATTAAATAATTCTTATATTCGAAACAAACCACTCTTCTATTCTTTTCTAAAAGTAAACTGCAAATTTAAAATACTTCCGTTTTCTTGGCTTTATCGCTTTTATTATTGCATTTATATAAATTTTAAATTTGCAGTTTACTTTTAGAAAAGAATAGAAGATTGGTTTGTTTCGAATATAAGAATTATTTAATTTTTTAACGAAAACTCATGATCAATTGTATCTGAAACGAGGTATATATATATATATATATATATATATATATATATATATATATATATATATATATATATATATACCTCGTTTCAGATACAATTGATCATGAGTTTTCGTTAAAAAATTAAATAATTCTTATATTCGAAACAAACCACTCTTCTATTCTTTTCTAAAAGTAAACTGCAAATTTAAAATTTATATAAATGCAATAATAAAAGCGATAAAGCCAAGAAAACGGAAGTTATTTAAATTCAAAGTTTTTTTTCCAAATTTTTTTCCAAAGTTTTTTTTCAAATCCTACTTTTACGAAATTTGGTGAAAATATTGGAAGTCCCAAATATATATATATATATATATATATATATATATATATATATATATATATATATATATATATATATATATATATATATATATATATATATTTGGGACTTCCAATATTTTCACCAAATTTCGTAAAAGTAGGACGTTTCGTTCGAGGATTATCTTGCTCACACACACACACACGTACATACATATATATATATATATATATATATATATATATATATATATATATATGTATGTATGTGTGTGTGTCAGCAAGATAATTCTCGAACGAAACGTTCTACTTTTACGAAATTTGGTGAAAATATTGGAAGTCCCAAACCGTTGGACCAGTTCGTTAACCAGGCATGTCTGATGCCCGAAACATGTTTTTTTTTTTAAATTTTCGTGAAAAAAATTAGTTTTTTGCCAAATTTCCCTTTATTCAAAAATTTTTGCGACATTTTTTACACCATTGAAACGAGGAGGAAAAATCACACAAAAAAAGTCTTTAAGGGGGGCCACCAGTGTGACGTTTTCAAAATCCTTGAAAATTTTTTTGCATTTTTCGATAGTCTATACCTTTAAAAATAACATACTAAAATTTCTAGTGCATATCTCAAATAGTTTTTGAGTTACAGCCATCCGAAGAGTATATTCTGAGTTTCATTGTTAACTTTGAGGTACTGAGAAATGTATGAAGGTTGATAGTTCGGGAGTTTTTGGACGTGGCTGCTAGTCACATGTTGTGGAAAAGCTAGACCCTGACACATTTAAACGACTCATCTAGTTTTACTATGACCATTCTAGTGAGTACATTGTAAAAAATTTTAGTAAAAATTGTCAGTGATTAAAACTAAAAGGTAAAAAAAAGAAAAACTACATTTTTCAAATTTGCTGCAGTTATAACTCGAAGAAAAATCATCCGATCGAGTTGATTCTCATTGCAGTTTCTTTTATATATGTTTCTTCGTACCATGAATCTCCAATTTTCCGATCGAATAAAAAATGTAATTTTTGCAGGCCAAAAATCATCAAATTTTCGCACAAATTTTGAAACTTTTTTTTTTTAAAAACTGCGCCATTTTGTTAAATTTCCACTTTTTTTCCGATTGAGGTTCACGGCACGGGCAATACCTTCTAGTTTAATAGGCTTTTTGGTTTTTTTGATTTCAGGCACTGTGAAGGTCGCTATCACTGCTGCAATGGGGGAACTTTTTTTGTAGCCATGGGAAATCGCCAATAACTCCCTGAATTTTCAATTTTTTGGTCCAAAAATTTTACCATGAATTTATTATATATCAACGAATATATCCTTAAAATATTAAAACATTCCATACCTACAGTAGTTTTCTTTAAAAAAATTCCCAAAAATCACCTCTTTCAATGCGGTCACAGTAGTGGTCCCTCTTAAACTATTATTCTATATGTCAACTAGTTTCCCAGAAAAACTAATTTTTTTTAAACGGAAATTCGCTATGTTACTCAGAATGCTGCGACAGGGATATTTATATTATTTTTTATAAATGTCCAAAAAGAAACTTTTTTTTAACATCCTTGTTTATCGATTATCAGTTCTAAAGAGAACTATAAAAGAAACTGAGTGAAAAGTTATTACGGTTAGAGCGTTTAGGTGGCGTAATAATGCGGGTATCCCGTCTTACCCCCTTAACCCGTCTTAACCCCCTTTTCCCTAATAAATAACAGGTATAATTATAATGAAAAAAAATCATACTTTTAAGAATTATTTTTATTTTGAACATAAATAATTCATGAAATATATACAATATATATGCGTATTTAAAAACATAGTTTTAAAATTATAGTTGCTTGTATCGTATCACAGTACATGTTCCAGACTAAGAATCCCATAACCCATATAATATTACTTCAGTTATTTCCTCCCCATAGGGGAGACATATCACTTTCTCTCTATAATTAACTCCTCCACTAAGAGAGATTAAATATTTAATAAATAAATAAATTATTAAATTACTAAAATTCAAATCAAACTACAAGCTTCAAAGATTAGTTTGTTGATGGATCCAGCCTCGTACAGTTGAAATTCTCGTATAAACACCCGGGAAATCCTTATCGGCACATCCGACGCCCCACGAAACAATTCCGGTTAACGTTCCATTTATCACCAATGGACCACCAGAATCACCTTGACACGCGTCACGTCCGCCAACACCCAAATAACCGGCACAAAACATACGTGGCGTAATACGACCACCAACGTATGCCGCGTCACATGCACTTTGGTCGATAACTTTGACAACAACCTGTTGTAGTTTATCCGGGAAATCCTTGTCACCTGAATGTGTGTGTCCCCAACCGGTAACAATTGCGAAATCATTCGTTTGTAATATATTATCTTTGTCCACCAATTGAACTGGTGATGTTACATACGATAGTGGTAAATTTTGATCAAGCTGCAAAATTAGAAATTAAATTATTCATTTTTTATGACAATACTACATATTTTTGGGGACAAAGAAAACCTTTTCACACTATAGTGCCGCTCTCGATACGCTTTCAGTTCCATAAAATATTCTTACGGAAGAAAACATGAATGTATTCATATCGATATCAGGCTTGTTATGACTTGTACTGATAGTATGAATATTTTCTTGATTCATAAGTACTTGATTGTACTTAACTCAATTTTGAATTTTTATGATAAAACACTTTTTTGAATATTCACTCCATTCGGTTAGTTCTCATTTACTATACTTTTGGAGTATCGAGAATAATGTGTGAATAAGATGTGGAGTGAGTATTCAAAAAGTGTTTTGTCACAAAAATTCAAAATTGAATTAAGTACATCATATGATTCTTCTCACAGATTCTATCTAACTTGACAGTTTAAAAGCAATAAAAAAATCGCAGCATTTATTCCATTAAAATTAAGAAAGAAAATTATGAATTTATTCCTACCACGTTATTTTCATAACCGTGTTTGATTCAAATAATGTTTTGTCCAACGACTAATGGGAATCAGCCAGCAATACGTATATGTTCTGATTAGTTCACCGGGTCACATGACCAACACATGTATCTGCGCGAGTTGCAATATATGAATCATATACAATATTGTTATGTATATGAAAATAATCTATATGTTTGATATTTTATTAATAAGATTTAATTATTTATGTTAATTGGTGATGGAAGATTTTTCAGTTCGATTAATTAGAAACATTATTTGTTCAAGGTGTGCTTTATGCACGACTAAATGAATTAAAATGTGTATTTTTCAATCCGCCTGTTCAAACAATGTTTTGTTCATCATAATATGATGGACAAAATGTAATTATTCAACGTATTATTTAAGGGTTTGTATTTTTCAGATTCTATTATTCTTATAGATTACATGATTTAAAGTATAATTAAAATTGATGTTTCGTTAAAATGTTTTTCTTTTATGAAGAAAAATGCTTTTATTATGCATATAAAAGCATCGTTTATGAAGAAAAATACTTTTATATTTTAAAAGCATTTTTATTCAAAAAAGAAAAACATTTTAACGAAAAATCAATTTTAATTATACTTTAAATCATGTAATCTATAAGAATAGCAGAACGTGAAAAACACAAACCCTTAAATAATACGTTGAATAATTACATTTTGGTAATTGTAACAAAACGTGTTTTGAATATTCACTCCACAAATAGAGAATAAATAGTTACCGGCACTATAATGTGAACACAACATGATTTTCGAAAGTGTATCGAAGGTGGCACTATAGTGTGAATCGGGACTAATTAATACTATTACAAATAAATAGTGAGATAGACTGATGTGTCGATGGAGCACACGGTCGCAAATTTTTAACATAAAGAAGTTTATAGATAGAGAAAATTGAAAGAAGGATATTTGAATCTTTGAGCTAGAACACAACTGGAATTACATGTTCCAATAAGTGAGCTAAACAAAAACATAACCAAAGTGAAATAAACAAACCAAAACCCAAAAAAAACAAAATTTAATAAACGCTTTTACGTACATATAGTAGAGCGGCATCATAATCATTTTTCGCCTCTTTTCCAAACAACGGATGTACTTTCAATGCTTTAACACCTACAACAAAACCACCGGATTCCCGTATTGAACTTCCGGCACGTATTTTCAATGCGGATATGATAGCACCGTCTACACAGTGGCCAGCAGTTAAAACAATATTTTCACTTAAAAGAGATCCACCACAAAAGTGTCCAAATATTCCTTCAATCGATACTTGATATGGATAATCTTCAATTCTTGCATCATTTCCACCGACAATTCGTCCATCCAAATGATACTCACTCTTCGGCAAGAATCGTCCTAAAATTTAATTGGAATAGAAGAGTGTTAGTGGAAAGCGCAAAAAATAATTGATGGACTTTATTGTAAACAACGGTCATATAGTCCCAAGAAGCAGACTTCTTTTGCTACTTTCACGGCAAAAATCTTAAGCATACTAAAACATGTATTTCTTACCAGCACAATAGTTGAGCAATACAATAAAAACAAAAATAAGTAGACTCTTCATTTTGTCAGTCAGTTATAACACTTAGTATACGCTTCAAAAACAATAATAATAATGAAAGACAATATTTATATTTTTAATTCATTCAGTTTATATAATATTCATCGGTGCTGATAAACGATCCAAAACGAATTAAAGTGATGAGTTATTGTGACGTTTTTTAAGTAGAATTATATCATTATCCGCAATCCACTTAAGTTATATCCATTCAGATATCTGTTCAATAAAATTACTTAAATTCTTTATGTTCATTCAATTTCAATTTTACATTTTGATTATTATCGATAAAATTATACAAAGTTCACTAGAATTTATTTCGCAGTAAATTTATACGGAGTGAAATTCGAAATTAAATTATGTACATAAACGCTAGCTGCAAAGTTTCATAATTTAAAAACCACTATAAAATGTCACATATGTAGTTTTTATCGTGTGTTGCAAGTATAATAATTATCATAAAAATGCCAGTCTAATTGCTTGGCAACTTACCAACACGATAGTTAATAGTGGACTCCAGAGGCTTCGAGAACAAACAAAAACATTATGAAATATGGCAAATTATAATTTAACCAAATAAATATTACAGCAATAAAGTGTTACAATGGGACTTTTCATAACAGCGCCGCTCTTACTGATTATATATTTCTATCGCACTTTCCTTGTTCTCCTGAGAAGGTAACAAACGCAAATGGTTAACCATACACTATGTATACCCGTACAGAGATAGAGAGAGATACATATAAATTAAGCAAATTAAAAGTATGGTCGTTTTTAAGCAATTTGCTTGCAAGCGGTCGAACAATGTGCTTGCGAGCGGCTAGCAAGCAGCGTTGTTATAAGTAGAGCCAATGCTTTAAAAGAACAAAGGTGTTAAAAAGCCATAGTCTTAAAACTTAATACATTATAGGATAATAATACATACATTGTTTTTTTTTTTATTTATTTAATGAGCGGCGAAGTAACATAGTTTTACGAATAAGTAAGATAATTAGTTTTAATATAGTTTTACGAATTAGATTTTACCATGAAAAAAATTCGTAAAGTAGAATTTTCCTACTTTTTGTTAGAACGTTTCCTTAAAAAATAACTGACAAGCAAAAAAAAAAAGTCAAATTCCAACTTTTGCCTAGCTGGGCCATGGCCTAGGTAGGCCTAGTGAGTAATCCGGCGCTGGATCAGTACTATAAGCCGAACTCTACAAAGATTGTTCAAATAAATAAATGAATTCATTTAGTTCCTCAGAAAGGTGTAAAGGTGAAAGGTCCCCGTAAAGGATATCGAGGTAATTTTGGCTGATCTTGTTTATTAAGGGGAGGTTTACTTGAGAGTCGTTAAAAAAAATCGATTTTTTTTTTTTTTGCAGAAATTGGTAGCTAATTATGTGTAGAATATGTTCCCAAAGTGATTTTGGTGAAAGTAATTTAAGGGAAGATTTACTTGAGATTTGATAAAAAAATCGATTTTTTTGCCGAAATTGATAGCAAATTATGTGTAGAATATGTTCCCAAAGTGATTTTACTGAAAATAATTTAAAAACAAGATTCTTGCACATTAACCGAATCCAGCTTTCTATAAAAAAAAAAATTCAAAAAACGGAAACTTAGAGGGCTGAAATTTTGTACGTGTATTGAGTTAGTATCCAGCGTGCCTTTTAGGGTTTCCACATTAGTTTTCCCCCCACTTCTCCCATTTTTACATCGAAAGTCAATGGTATTGTTAAATGTGTTTTAAATGCCTTATTCTAATACAAGTAGGCGTATAGTTGTATTAAAAATTTTAAACAAAAAATGGGCTTACTTTTATAACAAATGCAATACATAAATATTAAGTACACTGCTGATCTGATTAAAAGAAAGAAAAATGCGTATGTATTGGTTACACGGATATAAAAAAAACATAAATTTCTTTTAACGTAAACAACTCATTCTATATATACACAGGGTGTAATTTTAGTAACCATTATACCTTTTAGTGAATTTCGATAAAATTTTACGATGATTTAGAACGGAGTTTGTTCGAAACAAATAGCTTAAAACATAGTTATGTTGTTTCTAGCAAATTCCGTTCTAAATCAACGTAAAATTTTATCGAAATTCACCAAAAGGTATAAGAGTTGTTAAATTCCACCCTGTATACATATATAATGATGTGTTTACTTAAAAAATTCCTAATGTTTTTTTTTTTATATCTGTGTGACCAATACATACGCATTTTTCTTTCTCTCAATCAGAGCACTAGTGTAATTTTAAAATGTCATTAAAGTCACTGTTTTTAGTCGAATTTTTCCTTGAAAAAATTAGAATTATACAGTCTATACGACAAGAACGGCGAGAAGCGAGAGTAGGGGCGCTATCCGTTTTCGGACCCGTAGAACACGAATATGTAGAAAAAAAAATGTCTGATATATATATATATATATATATATATATATATATAAATATATAAATAAATAAATATATATATATATATATATATATATTTTTTTTTTTCCCGCTACCTTTTAATATGTGTAGGGCCTCCCTATGGAAGTTAAGAGCTCAAATTTGGTAAATGGGGCTCATTCCGATGCACAACAATACTATCAAAACAATAAAACTTTTCCCAACCGGTTGGAAATAATGTTTCGGAGAATTTACTGAGATTCAGCCCTTAAAAACTTAAAATCTGTAAAGCCCCGATCAACCGGACACTCATCATCAGTTTTGAAACCACCAAAATGACAAATCGCTTGTGGACTTTCAATTACATTTCGCTTGTAGATATTCAATACCGAAGATCAAAGGAAAAATTCGACTTCCTTGATGGGGCTCCGCTGCTCACGGCGTTTTTATTTATAAAATAGAAAATTTAGATTTTTTTGGAAAAAAAATATCTTCATAAAGGCCTTCCAGTTTACTACTTAAGGTCCTTTTTTTAATATTTAAAATAAAACACAAAGGTAATTGGCGGATAAGCATGGGTAGGAATGCCCTCGTACGAATTGTGTTGGCTTTTTTCCTGCTAATTGCTATCGGCACAAAATTGAAATACTTAAAACCTTTTTTTAAAGCCCCGATCAGCCGGACACTCATCATCAGTATTGAAACCACCAAAATGACAAATCATTTATAGACTTTCAATCACATTTCGCTTGTAGACATTCAGTACCGACGATGATGGAAAAAATTCGACTTCCGTGATGAGACCCCGCTGCTCACGGCGTTTTTTTTTTTTTTACTTAGAGATAATTCAGTTGAAAATTGACATTTTCAGCCAGAGGTGTCACTGCAATGGAGCAAGTGGAGTAGCTGCTCCAGGGCACATGTAAAAATGGGGCGCAATAGAGGAAAGAAATATGGCACAAAAAAGGCTGGTGACCCAAAAGGTTTTCGGGAACTAGTTGGCGCCTAGCGAGGCGCTTGGTTAAAATCGCTCCAGGACATAAAATATGTAGTTATGCTTCTGTTTTCAGATAGTCCGTTCCGTAACCATTTGCTGGGTCTATTTTATAAATATCACACACAAACATAATCTCTAAAGCTACAATCTCATTTTAAAGTAGCTGACTTGTTCGGCTGTAATTGAATAAATGACCAATTATGTACAATGACATTTTAATCAAGTATTAACCACGTATCACAAAACGTTTGGAGGCCAAAACACTTATTTTGGAGGGCAAAACTTCCATCTTTAAAATGACAGCAACTTGAAGTCATGGGCGAATGTTACACAACAAAAATAGTTTTTTTTTTGGCGACATTTGTATCTATACTGCGTAACTTAAATTGTCCCTTTTATTACATATTCATTTCAATTCCACTTCTTCCCTAAATCGAGAATTAAAGTTTTAATGGAGAAAAGTGTGGCTTACCATATGTATTTGTACATATTTTATTCAATAAAATAAAAAATTAGAAAACTAAACGTAGCACTCAATAAAAATCAACAAGAGCTTCTTTTGTTGATAAAAACTGCTAACAATAAAATCATGATTGACGATAATCTCCCAAACAATTCAATCGCGTCACTCCTTATATAATAAATTTTGACGAATAATTTATATATATATATATATATATATATATATATATATATATATATATATATATATATATATATATATATATATATATATATATATATACATATATAGGTACCTACCTACATACTCTTATCATGTCTTATCATAATGCAATTGTAACAGATTTCTATTTTTAAATTTTCAAAAAAAATTTAATCTAGATATTATTAATTTTAATTGTTTATTTAATTTTTTTGCACTGAATGTATTAAAATAATCAATCATTAACATAATTTATTGATATTTGCAACGTGACTAGCATTAACTGATTGATGAATTTGAATATTCATTAACCCTAGAATCATACGTTGGTCTACGAGTCAAGTTAATCATACATCGGCGTGGTTTCGACGAATGGACTTTTTACGGGGAGTTTTAGAGTTTATTTGCAAAAAACATTTTTTTTACATAACAATACTACAAAAGCGAACAAAGTATTTAAAAAAAATTGCATTTGGAAAAATTTCTTAATATAAATATTTATTAATTTTTTTAACTTTTTATCAAAGCATATTTTCACTATAAAAATTAAGAAATAAATAAATACATCAGTTGTACCATAAAATATGTCTTTCAAATAATTAATTTATGAACTATTATGAGTCAGTGGACATGTGTGACTTTACAGAATGTGAAATTTCTCAGTCATAAATATTCCTATAAATATGTAGTTATTTCCCCATTAGGCACATTTGTAAATTTTCTAAAATTTGTTAGTAATTTTTAGATTAAGATCTCAAAAAATAATAAAAATTAAAATATTTTCCACAAAATAAATTGTTAACCTTTTATTAAGTCACTTGAAACGCATTCTTTAGTTTTCGATTCAATATATTAAAACTTCAGTATTATGTCGTCTCTATAAGTCAAACAGCTGTAATCATCTTTCATATTATGATAATCATTGAATAAATTAATTATAACATCCATATCTTTAATAAATTTTAGAAAAATTAGGAAGACAAAATAAACCAAAATTTATTCGAAAAAATACAAACCTCTTGTGTAATAATAAGTAAAAAATTTATTTTTAGCGCTAAATTATTTACGCATGATAATTTAGGATCTATATTTTAGGAAAAAATCTTTAATTATAATCTTTTTTCTCTAGTACCGAGAGCGTAGACGAAAAAAAAATAGAAAGCCCAAATCTGCGCAAATGAGAGAGCTCTCCAGTACATCCGAAAAAAAAATTAAATGGCATTGTAATGCAAACATATGTAATTGTGCATCCCCCCACCAAAACCGAAAATAAAGCATTTTTTCGAAAAATGGCGCGTATTGGAAAAATACCGCTGTCGCAGCATCGGCATAACATAGCGAATTTCCAAATATTGGGCACTGGCGGATCTCATCTAAGACCTGTATCCATTTAAAATAATTTAGCTTTCTAACAGTGAAACAATTTTCAAAATCAGTTCTGTAGTTAATTTTTGGCGCTTTTGGGTCCTCTGGACCCTAACCGATCTCATATAGTGTAGCATATATCTATTTAACAATATATTATTAGATTACATAACTATAGTTTTCGATTTTTTTTCTAGGTATGCAAATATATATAACCCTAGAATCATACGTACACGTCAAAACGACGTACGAACTTCTCTACCTGCTCCAATGCTACGACTTGTTGTTACTTGTTTGCCGTGAGATTTCTGTTATCTAATTTATTTGTTATTATAACACACCACATATATTTTTTTTGTTTATAGTCATTGTCGTTTTGTTTGTATTGAAATAGTGTCCGTCAAAAGGACGTCGATGTATGATTAACGTATGTTTTTTTTTTTTGAAGATTTTGTACACTACATGTAAAAGTTTTCCTAATTTTTTTTTAAATTTATTAAAGATATGGATGTTATAATTAATTTATTCAATGATTATGATAATGTGAAAGATGATTACAGCTGTTAGACTTATAGAGACGACATAATACTGAAGTTTTAATATATTGAATCGAAAACTAAAGAATGCATTTCGAATGACTTAATAAAAGATTAACAATTTATTTTGTGGAAAATATTTTAATTTTTATTATTTTTTGAGATCTTATTCGAAAAATTACCAACAAATTTCAGAAAATTTACAAATGTGCCTAATGGGGAAATAACTACATATCTATAGGAATATCTATGACTGAGAAATTTCACATTCTGTAAAGTCACACATGTCCACTGACTCATAATAGTTCATAAATTAATTATTACAATTGATGTATTTATCTATTTTTTAATTTTTATAATGAAAATATGAGGCTTTGATAAAAAGATTAAAAAAATTAATAAATATTTACATTAAGAAATTTTTCCAAATCCAATTTTTTTAAATATTTTATTCGCTTTTGTAGTATTGTTATATAAAAAAAATGTTTTTTGCAAATAAACTCTAAAACTCTCCGTAAAAAGTCCATCCGTCAAAACGACGTCGATGTATGATTAATGTTTCTCGTAGACCAACGTATGATTCTAGGGATAAATTATATTTTCTCTCTAAAGGAGGACATACAAAAATTTTCTTTCCATAACGTAGGGGAAGGTTGCCCAACGCGGGTAAGCTAAGATTAAACACCCAAAAAAGTGACTTTTGACCTCGATAAGCAGATCTTTTTTATATTATCAGATAGAATAGTTATCGAACTTTAAAATGAAACTTCTCTTAAGAAATGTTTATACGATATTTATTTTTAATAAAGAAAATACGAAACCTCTGCAAAAACCCGCTTTTTGACCGTATAGGTATCCTAAAGCGGGTAACCCCCTTTTGGCAAAACGGGTAAGTACATTATGTATTTAAATACTGTTATTATTTTTTAATATAAACTTTCTTAATCATATAGAACTTAACGATAATAATAATTAAGTAAAAAAAATTGAAAAAAGAAAAATAATAAATTTATAACAATTAACTGTAACTTTCTTTACAACCTCCATATTGGAATATATTACTTCAGGTGATTCCACATCAAAATCACCACAAACAAGGCAGAAATATTTTTTAAGCTTTTTCCCTCATTCCGTCGTAAAAAGAAGATTATTTATTTTTTTCTCCTTCCAACAGTTTTTTTTCATTAAGATGCTTCTATTTTGTCTACCCGCTTTGCCCATACCCGCTTGGCCCAAAAAGACTTAATTTTGTTACCTTAGAATAATTTCAAAATGAAAGCCGATACATGTCTACCTTTTTCTACATTAAAAGTCAACTGATGATAACATACATAATATGGTAATACCAAAAAGATAACAAATAAAAAGGTTTGTGACTAGTCACAGAATATTTATCGTCAAAATTTTTAACAAAACCAACAAAAAAATTTGATGACGCTTAACTAGGACATTAAACGACACAAGCGTTCAAGTGCAACTGATTGACATTGGTTGATATTCGGTTAATCTCGGTATACACACGACCTGACAAAAACATTCGATACAACGATATACAAGCGCTTACCCGCTTTAATAGGGATACCCGCTTTGGGCGACCTTCCCCTACTCTTAAAAAATCTGGCTAATTTTAATTTAAAAAGATGAAACAGAGCTATTGTTATTATAACACATATATACATATTGAATAACTAAGTAGCACTTGTTTTATCTAGAAAAGAATTGCTAAAACGATGAAGCATTTATTGTAAAAAAATTCAACAAATTTCTTAATTTTTCTCAAAAGTTAGTTCACTTAGAACAATGTTTTAAAAGCTTGTCTTATGCAATTTTTTACGCTCTTTCCGATGGTGTAAAAAAATATTTAAAAAATTTTTGAATTTTGCAAAAAGTCATTAAAAATGGCGAAAAATGGTCGAAAAACCTACTTCTGGGCATCCGACGTGTCTGGCTAACGAGCCTGGCCGAGCCAATCCGAATTCCAGCTCGCATGCCAAATTTTATAAGCATTAAACGTTTCGTTTGAGAGTTATCGGACACACACATCAATACAATAAATTTTCTAGGAAAAAACTAAAAAATTTTATTTGTTTCTTATTTTATAAGCATTTAAAAATGTTAGTAAAATCATTAAATGCCTAAAACTATGCCACATTTTATCTTTTTTATAGTAATAATACTATATTTAAGTTTAATAAAATTCCAGTGTGTAGTTTATTTAAACAATATTACGGTGCTAAGGCGAAAGGTAATATGTCGGAATCAATTTCGAGTACTTCTAAAAATTTAATGAATTTGTAGAAATCTTACTCGTATCACTAGAAAAAAATTTTTTTACTTTTACATTCTTATTAGTAGCTATTTACGGGGCAAGTCCGGAAAGTAATATCTTACTGGATGAGTTACTCTTTTTTTTTAAGAGTTCACTGAATACAGGGCCGGATTATCGCATAGACAAATGAGACAAATTTAATGTCTAGGACCCAAATTTTTGAAGGGCCTGTCCAAATTGTCTATTTGGAGTATTTGGAGATGAATTTTAAGTTTGATTTTTTTTTTTTTTTTTGTTCGCCAAGGGTATATTTGTAGTTAATTGAGGAATTCTACATCAAGATCTCGGGATATCGAGAGATGCCATATTTTTTTTTTTTACTTGCGAATGGAATTCAGTAAAGACCACCTGGTGTCCGGTAAGGAGAAAATGTCTAGGGCCCCAAAGTGGGTTAATTCGGCCCTGAGTGTATAATATAGTTAACAGAAAGCAGCTTTGGTTTCGAAATATTATTGTCACAACTAACTTAATAGATGATTTTTCCATTATTTATTCGTTTCGATACAGAAAAAGAATAATATGAGACTACTCCAAAAAAATACCTGTTTTCAGAACTGTTTGAATAAACAATAAAATCTACGGGTTAAAAGGGTTTGATGTAATTAATTCAGGTCTTTTTTCAGTAAAAAAATATTTTTATTTATATTTTTACTGGTGTAATCTTTTTTTACAATTACTTATAACAATATGTATTATTTTTTTTTATCTATTGATTTCGTTTAAAAATTGTAACAAAAATAAATAAGAGAGCCAACGAAATTATAAAACAATAATGAAAAAATTTTTAATAAATTAAATCTGATTTTTCTAGTAACATTTTCCTATTATTGTTTTAGTATTAAATATTAAAATAATAATAGGAAAATTCTTTTTATAACGTTTACTAAAAGAATTATATAAAAAAAAATTTAAAAACATGGGATCGTTGCTTTGTCACTTTTCACAACAAAAATCGTACAAACACGAGTCGACATTCGGCCATTACGCCATTATCAGGTGAGAAACACAACTAAAAACTGTTCTTTTAGACGAAACTATTTATATTATAAATTAAAGTGAATGATTATTAGTGGGGGATGTTAGAGATAGAGGCAAATATAAGCACATCAAACAAATGTAAGGGAAATTCCAAGTTAACAAATTTTTTTCGATAAAAGTAAAATTAGATAAAAGTAAAAAAAGATTCGATAAAAGTAAAAGTAAAAAAAAAAGTTAACTTGGGATTTCCCTTACATTTGTTTAATGTGCTTATATCTGCCTCTATCTCTAACATCCCTCACTAATACATTATTCACTTTAATTTATAATATAAATAGTTTCGCCTGAAAAAACAGTTTTTACTTATGTTTTTCACCTGATGATGGCGTAATGGCCGAAAGTCGACTCGTGTTTGTACGATTTTTGTTGTGAAAAGTGACAGAGCAACGATCCCATGTTTTTAATATGGATTTTCACAAAGTAAACCTTTCTAATATTAATTAATTATTTTTAAAAAAAATTTATAAAACTATAATAGAAAGAATTCCGGATTTGATCGAATTTTTGATTGGAATCGCTAACTAAATCCCAGTTACTGATCGTACCCATTCACGGACAGCAGTAACCCGAGTATAAACACCTGGATAGTCAGGTCGAGCACACCCATATCCCCATGAAACGATTCCATGTAATTTCCCTGAAGACACTAATGGACCACCTGAATCACCTTGGCAAGAATCTTTACCGCCTTGATTCATCAATCCGGCACATAACATTCGTGGTGTAATGGGATTATTTGTATAGGCTTCTTGACAAGCTTCTTGATTTACGGATGGGACAGTTACTTCTTGTAATTTTGACGGAGACACTCCACCTTCCTAAAATTATTCAAATATTTCAATAGTAATTGAAATTGTTTTATATCTTTGTAAGTAATACATACTCTAAGAGCACCCCATCCAGTTATAGTGCAATAACTTCCATCGGGCAAAACCTCGTCTTCGTTGGGCAGTTTTACCGGACTTACACTGTTCGCTAATTTTAATGGACTTTCGAGCTACTCAACCATTGTGAAATTAATTTACCGTTAAAAATCTAAAAGATCACATGTACTTACGATTAAAATAGCTGCATCATAATCAATAATTGCCGCATCATATTTGGGATGGCGAATTTCCTTAATAACCTTAATGACTTGTCCACCTTGTCCTCTGATTGATGAGCCTGCACGAATTGATTCAACATATCCCACACAGTGACCCGCTGTTAACACAGTGGTTTCATTAATAATAGATCCGCCACAAATGTGACTTCCGTACGCTTGTACTGACACTTGATAGGGATGTTGTTCAATGGTTGTCTCCTTCCCTCCAACAATACGTCCATCCAAACGAAAATGGGATGGAATATTTACCGCATCTAATAAAATAAATTCATAATTTTTGAATGTTTAAGTAAAAATTTGAAAATAATAATAATTTTGAAACTTACTATTGGCGACTACTGCAGCTAAAACAATGAATATTGAACACACAATTTTTGCCATTTTTGACACTATTTAGAATTCAGTAGTACGGTAGATGTTTTTATAGGTAAGTTCTAATCTTGTCGTAAATTTTTAATCGTTTTTAATGTACGTAATTAAAAAATAATTACATTATTTTGATTGATCTAGGTTTATCATTTAATTATTATTTAATTAATACTTTATTGTATTTATTTATCTGTTCACAATGGAAATGATAAACAGCAGCCGAAGTCACAAAGAAGGTATTAATTTATTTTTTTTTGAAAAACGTGATTAGTGATTACTTACAATTTTTTCTAAATTAATTTTTATTATTATTATTATTATTATTCGTATTTTATTACAGTAGAGCTTCAATTAAGTTAACATCAGTTTTGTTAAGTGACGTCACTTTTTTCTCACTAAAGTTAAGAGGATTTTATAGAAATAGAAAGAGACAATATTTTTACCTTATACATTTTTAAGACAAAGATATTATAAATTCTATAAAAGTAATGTGTAGTAAAAAAAAAAAAAAAAAAAAAAAACTTTTCTCTGTTGAATTTTAGAATTTTTTTGTAACTTAAAATTCATAAATGTTACTAATTATGTTTATTGGAAGTGAAAAATCGAACAATATTACAAAAACAAAGGGAAATAATATTAGTTACAAGGGAAATAATATTAATTTTTCATCACATAACTAAGATTAGTTATGACTTATGAGCTGAGCTACAAAGTCATAAATTATAAAGTCTTAAAACTTAAAAACGTAAACAAATCAGTGGTATTTTTCAATAAAAATACTTCTCTATGCAAAAAGAATTTTAGAATGTTGAATGCTAGAATTATTACAATTTTTTTTTTCAGATATATACAAAGCAAGTGATCTGATTGAAGGCTACTTACTCAATTCGATTATTCACTTAATATAATAAATAAATTTAAATAATAAATACCAAAATAATTGAATACCAGGTACTTAATAACCAACTCGAAGAATTTGGTGAATCCAAAGCAAATCGTAGCTGCTTATATAGATTGAAAAATAGATACGGTACTTGTCAATTGTCCGTTCAAGGAAAAGAAAACAATTTCTGCAGCAGATATATCTATATTGAAGAACTTTCTATAACAGCAATATTTTTAATGAAATTTATACATTACTATAAAATCCAATTAATCCACTGGAATCCAAATTATTAAATAGTTTGCGCTTGTACGCCACCTATGACTTAAATTATTATTTAGCCCCGATCATCTATTAAGGAGGGAGTTCACGCCAGGAACGGCTAATAAATTAATTTTTTTCGAATCTCGTTTTTTGTTTTTATTTTGTTCTGTGGTTCTTTACAAACACGGTGATATATAAAACATGGCCAAAAAAATTTTTTTCAAGTAGAAAAATATTTATTTGTGAGCCGCTGCACAGTTAAGTTGCTGTTCCTTTGCAGAAAACGCTCGCCCCCCCCCCCTTCGCGATTTGATCAGTAATATTTAGTTTTGGTGTGTACATGAGTTATAGTATGCACTGAGATAATATTCTTTTATTTGTATGCCTTTGTAGACGTTTTAATAAACAGTGAGGAAACCGGTTCTTTTGTTATTATTTTTGTTTGTTACCGTTTCCCGAAATTTGTGTGTTTCCCGACGAGGAAAATCATATCTCAAGTTCTAGAAAAGATAGAGACTTAATTTTTTTTTAATTTTGTTCATAAACATATTGCGCATAAAGTGGAGTATGCTTTTTCCATTTGAACAATTGTAACTATTTTTAAACATTTTTTTTTTTTAAATAAAAATTGAGTTTTATAATTTTTAGAAGTTTGGGATTACAATTTTATAGTTAATTTTTAAAATTACCTGAAACCCATACTCAGCTTTATGGACAGGTCCTTTAGGAATAAAATAATGAAAAAATATTTAAAAAATATTTATTACTTTTTATTACCTTTTGATTACTTATATGGCGTTCCTTGTAAACGTTTAAAAACTTGTGAAAAAGGGCCCCCTCCCCCTATAGGGAAGAGTAATGAATATTTCAAAAACTAAATTTTCTATTTGAAACCCTCCCTAATTTGAAAAAAAATTTCAAAAAGCAAAATAATCATAAATAAAAAAGTTGCTTTTTTATTTGAACTCCCTCCTTAAATGACCGCCACTGATCTCAATTTCCTTCACTAAAGTTTACCAAATTTTTGTTAACTTTAGTGAAGCTCCACTATATATACATATACATATATATATATATATATATATATATATATATATATATATATATATATATATATATATATATATATATATATTTTTTGTTAACTTTAGTGAAGCTCCACTATATATACATATACATATATATATATATATATATATATATATATATATATATATATATATATATATATATATATATATATATATATATATATATATGTATATGTATATATAGTGGAGCTTCACTAAAGTTAACAAAAATTTGGTAAACTTTAGTGAAGGAAATTGAGATCAGTGGCGGTCATTTAAGGAGGGAGTTCAAATAAAAAAGCAACTTTTTTATTTATGATTATTTTGCTTTTTGAAATTTTTTTTCAAATTAGGGAGGGTTTCAAATAGAAAATTTAGTTTTTGAAATATTCATTACTCTTCCCTATAGGGGGAGGGGGCCCTTTTTCACAAGTTTTTAAACGTTTACAAGGAACGCCATATAAGTAATCAAAAGGTAATAAAAAGTAATAAATATTTTTTAAATATTTTTTCATTATTTTATTCCTAAAGGACCTGTCCATAAAGCTGAGTATGGGTTTCAGGTAATTTTAAAAATTAACTATAAAATTGTAATCCCAAACTTCTAAAAATTATAAAACTCAATTTTTATTTAAAAAAAAAAAAATGTTTAAAAATAGTTACAATTGTTCAAATGGAAAAAGCATACTCCACTTTATGCGCAATATGTTTATGAACAAAATTAAAAAAAAATTAAGTCTCTATCTTTTCTAGAACTTGAGATATGATTTTCCTCGTCGGGAAACACACAAATTTCGGGAAACGGTAACAAACAAAAATAATAACAAAAGAAACTCAAACTTGTTGATCTAGTTACTTAGAAGTGACTCGGGACCTTTTCCTGGTTCTTGTTACTTACTGTTTATGATTGTAGCCAAAAAAACATGTGGTTCATACTTTTTGTATTTTATTTGCAAGTGGTGGCAGTGCTGGAAAAATACTAAATAGTAAATACACTGGCTGTATTTCAATTAAATGAAACAATTATTGTAATTTGACTAAAACCTATTTTTTTTTAGTACTATTCTATATCAAAGCACGACAAAATAAGCAAATAGTCTATTACATTTCTACATGGTCATTTAATATAAATATAGTGCCTGTATTGTTTCAATGTTTTAAAACTAATTAGGTGGGAAGTTATTTTTCCTTTTTATTTGGCGTTTTTTTTTCAGAATTTGTGAAATGAATGTACAACAGTACACGGTTATTCTATTAAAATTTTAAGTAGATTGGAGCGAAACTAACGGAAGTACTTATAGACTTGTAAGTTTCCGTCTCTCCAACCTTAGTGTATAAAACTTAACATTTACAAAACACGTTTTCTCACACTTAATATTTTTAAAGTCGGAGAACTCTTAAAATCTACTGGTGTGTGTGTGTGTGTGTATGTGTGTGTGTGTGTAGTTCTAAACAAATATAAATATAAATCTTTAGAATTTTTTCGAATTTTAATTAATTAGCGCTAAATTTATACAAAAGAAAATTTAAATAATGGCAAGCGCCGGTCACGTGTATAATAAGAGATAGAACCTCTTTAATTAAGTAATATTTCCAAATTATCTATTATTACATAAAGATAAAGACTATTTGGAAGTTAAAAAAAAAAGTTGTTTACAGATTGCACGGGCTTGTCTTATATATTACTTAAAATAGGTCAATTAATTTTGACAATTTTATTATTATCAAATTGACTTAAAATAACATTGAAGTACTATTTCACAGATTGACAATCAATTTAGAAATTTGAACCTTTCTGAAAAATTGAAAAAGATAATATTTCATGATGTAATTTTTTTATTAAATTGCCAACAGTTAATCTTAAAAATTTTCAAGGTTATCATATTTAAATTTAGAAAAATTAAAAAATCAAACCTACCAGTTCCTTGTTCAAAAATTCAATTGAAAGTACTTTTATTTAAACCCCTTTTTACAGACAAAGTGAACGCGCTTTTTCGATTTTTTTAAACGCTTGTAATTTTTTTTATTACTGATGCGGGAGAAGTACTAACTTGGCGCACACATTTCTGTACGCAAAATAGCTGTTTGCCCACTGTACTCTTCCCACATACTTTTTTGCGTGCGGAAAGTAACTTTCCACACGCAAAATTTAATCAAAACACGCAAAGTCGCCTCTTGATTTTTGATTTAATAAATATTTCATAATTATTTCTATAGAAACCACCAGCAAAGTAATTTAAACAATAATTAATTCAAAAAAAAAAAAAGACAAACCCTTAAAAATATTATTTTAAAAAATAATGAAAATGTCAAAAATAGTAATAATATTAGAAAAAAGTATGTCAAATTCGTAATAAAAATAGTAGGTGCAACTCGTGCGGGATTTTCAATTTCTCACTCAAGCGAATGAGCGCACTCACTACGTTCGTGCGCTCAACTTCGCTTTCATGGGCAATCGACAATTTCCCGCACTTATTGCACAATATACTATTCTGAACCGATATAATTCTAAGTTTACGGACTCAGAAAATTTGTTTTTTTCAAAACCCCGTTTCATTTTTTAATTTCTAACCACTCGCTGAAGCTGCGTTCTATGCACCGCAAAAGATGTTTTAAATTTTTAAGCGTCGACTTTAACACTAGGTATAAAATGCATCGTCATTGGAAGAAAGGAAAATAATGTTTAACAATAAATGACATAAAATAAATGACAATTTAATTCTATTCATATGTCTATTCAAAATTTCTGCGTGAGGGTGACATATTAGTAACGGTGTCACAAATACGACATTGTACGAATAAATACGACGTTCATTAATAAACGGACATTAGCAAATTTTTGTACCAAATGTTTTAATAAGATTTAATCAGGTAAGTTTCAGTAACCAAAGAAATTTTTCAAAAAATCAAATTGTTACGTAAGTCGACCATTTTGCAGAGGTGTTTCCCGTTACTAGATGCGTGTATGCGCAGTGATATATTGCATACCAATTGGTATAATAAATTCACCAATAATATTCTACATCAGAACAAACAACCCCCATAATATGTGGGTTTATTAACTTTTCTGAGGGTGTATCAAACATATACATAAAACTGTCAGAATGTCTAAAATTATTCAGTCGTAAAAAAGATTCATGTAGATAGAGTAAATATATTAATCGGTTGCCTGTGCTTAATCGTTATTTTATTAAATTTTTGTACGTTAGTAAATTTTTTTTGTCTTGTTAAAATATATATTTATATGCGTGTTCTTTAGTAGCCCATAAGGATTAATTTTATCAACTTAGGTACAATGTTTTTCATAATTTTATAGTTCTGTTTTTTTTTTTTGTGTGAAACAGCAAAAAAATATTTTGTTGTTAACTTAACATGTGAATCTGGTGAACCCTGGACAAGTAAAGCAACATGAAATATCAAATCTAAATTCATATAATAAAATCAAAAATAATACTAACAAAGAAATTTTTATACAAAAATATTAATTTCACAGTATGATATTTCAATCAGCTAATCAAAACATAAAAAAAATTTAAAAAACATGTTTTTAGGCCGCTTGTTTGCTCTACGTACCTACGGGTATAACACGAAAGTGGCTATAACACCGAAAATTTTTCCTAGAGAATTTTTCTTTAGTGAAATTTTTCAGAATATTGCATTGTGATCCATTTCTGATCTGTGTGTAAAATTTCAAGTCTCTAACTCATCAGGAAGTTAATTTAATATTTACAAGATTTGTAACTTGTGATCCCTCCAAAGTGAGTTAATAAAAACGCCTTAATTACATAATAGTACACACTATGACCAATATAGAAGTCATAATATTGTAATATTATAAACTAACCTATTATATATTATTATCTATGCAGATAATAAAACGGTAACAAGACCGTCTTCTGTGCATAAAATACTTTTAAAAAATTGTAATGATGGTGTAGATAGTTTTCGATTTAGATATCAAAACAGCAATTTTTGAGTTGTCTGTACGTCTATGCACGCATTACATATGATGAAATTTCCTGATGACTTATTATCATACGTGGATCAATATATATCAAATGCTTATACAACTACACATTTACCAGCACCACCACCAAAATCAGTTTATGTATGTGTTAGTTCTAAACATTGATGTTTTGTTTTAATAAAAAATTCGCGGGCAGTTTAAGAGGGGGAAATCAATTCCATTTTCTGTAGAAAACCTAAGTTTTGAAATCGTACCACAGAGAAGTATTTAGGTTTGATTTCTGGCCAAAATTATATTAATGTATTGTTTGCACTATCAATTGCTAAAAGATACAATTTAGAAGTAAATAAACGGTATATTATTAAAAAAAAAAATTATATAAAAAATTATTTAAAATCCTCATCTTTTGTCGTCATTTCTATAACTTTTTCTTCCATAAATGAAACTTTTTATCCAAATTCTTCATGGAGCATTGTCTAATAAACCATAAAATTCTTCTCGAGAGAAAGCTTTTATTTCCCCTGATAAATCTGAAAGTGAAAATATAAAATTAAAAATGCAACAATTGAAATTCAGCATTGTTAGAAATTCAACAATTGAAGTGCATATTTTTATTTAAAAATGGGCCTAAAAAATGGTACAAGTATGCGCAAAATTTTCCTTCATGAACTTAATGTAGAACAGTTAAACTTTGTACTACTATAATAAATTTTACGCAACCTAACCCGACACATGAACAAAAAGCTTCAAGTTTAAAAAATTCTATATAAATTACGTTATTTTGTTAAGAGTAGCATAAACTACTAATATTTAAGTGTATTAGATGATAGCATTAAAATTAAACATTAATAAATATAAGCACATCTCCATCTTCAATATCCGTCATGAATTTTCACTCAATATTACCAACAGACATCGCAAACGTAAATTAAAAACACCGTATATTGAAAGTAACAAAAACAATAAAGTGAGTAGTTTTTTAAACAGTGGATTGCGATTGTTGTAGACAGATCGGCACAGTAGTCTGGTAGTTTAATTGTTCTGTTTATGATGCAATGGTAATCTACGTACATAAAAAAGCAACTTTAAACTCAAAGTAATAGAGTTGACAATATCGACTTTTCGCCAGGTTTGACCATACAATACTCCACTGTGCGTACATTGCTGCCATTTCTTGCTATAGTCTAATTGCACTAAATTTTATCTATACATACATTAATTTTAGAATAGACATAAAAATTTTTTAAAAAGAGATTCTTGTAGGGATTGCCGAGGAGAACATTTGTGCAAAATGTTAACTCCCGGAAATGTTTTTTTTTATATCATGAATAGCGTTTTTTTACCTTTCGCCGCTTACGTAGCGAAAACGGTGATAGATACATTAAAAAGTGTTAAGACCTTTCTTGTAGAGAATCGAATTCTCTATAAAAAAAAGTCCGCGAGAGCACCTGTCTATCTTATACAGGTGAAAAGATACAGCGCTCCAAACGCGCACTCAAAAATTCACTTTTTCTAGCGTTCCGGTAAGGTTCCGGATGGCACACCCTGCCGGAACGCTAGAAAAAGTGGATTTTTGAGTGCGCGTTTGGAGCGCTGTATCTTTTCACCTGTGCAAGATAGACAGGTGCTCTCGCTGACTTTTTTATAGAGAATTCGATTCTCTACAAAAAAGGTCTTAACACTTTTTAATGTATCTATCACCGTTTTTGCTACGTAAGCGGTGAAAGGTCAAAAAACGCTATTTATGAATTTTCAATATTGTTTAAACAATATAAAAAAAAATTTCCGGGAGTTCACATTTTGCACAAATGTTCTCCTCGGTAATCCCGACAAGAATCTCTTTTTAAAAATTTTTTATATCTATTCTAAAATTAATGTTTAGTGAGATAGGGTTTAAAATTAGTGCTATTGGAATACTAGAGAAAATAACATATCAGTGCTTTTCTGCCTCAATCTCGTATCTCTAAAACTATTATTTTCCATGAAAGCCAGAAAATGTTATGTTTAGTGGTTTCAATTTTTCAATTTTGAACAAAGTTTTCTCAAATAGGTGTGCAGTAACTGTGTGAAGAGAGAAGTTATGTCGATACTAACGACAATTTTCAAATAATTCTTTTACATTTAAGGGGGAATTTTTTTTTATAAAAAATCGAATTTTCTTTTCCATATTTTTAATGGAATTATTTAAAATTAGTTTTGCCATATCTGTTTGTTTCGCTAGAGTACTACATATGGGCAAAGTGACCCATCTGTAAACCACCTAAAACTATTTTTCTTGTTTTTCTCCAAATCAGTTGCAATAGGAAAGACGGAAATAACACTAAATAATAGTACGTTAAATAAGTAAGTAACGTACCTAAATTCACTCACCTAAACCCAATAGTTTAGAAGTAAATTTATTTTATAATGTGAAAGTTCAATCGTCATTTAAGAAGAAGCCTATAAACCGATTAGGACGTTTTAAATTTCTATGGATAGTACTACTCGAGTACTATCAAACAGTGAAAGAGAATCAATGGGAAATCAACTCTGTCAGTCAAGTTGCGATTTAAATCTTTTCACTGTTATTAACTTTACTCACGTGTGATTAAGTAATATAAAATTTGTGTTAAAAGGATAAAAAAAGATTAGACTATTATGAGAGCAAAATTTGACATTAAAATTTTAGTTACTATTTTCTTACACCCCTATATTACAAATTACATCGCCTAAAACTTAACCCCCAGCCACCCCTGTTGGTACAAATTTATAAACTTTCATATCGTTCAATATCTCTAAAAAAATTAGTGGTAGTCATCCTTTGCATTTTTTCCCTATCTCTAGTCATTTTCGAAACAATGAGTATTTTTTTCAATTTTGCCACAAAAGTTTTAATTTTTATTACAAAATTTTTCAAAGGATGGTCCCGATTTATTTTACTTCATAGTCTCATGACACTCGAGCACTAGTATAATTTAAGTCGATTTTCCCTTATAGGCAATCCTGTAACTGAATAAACAATGTGTATTTTGACAATTTTTTTAAAAAAATTTTGAAATTTTTCTATAAAAACTGGCAGAGTTGATTCCCTATTGATTTTCCTTCACTGTTTGATAGTACCCGACTAGTACTATCCATAGAAATTTAAAACGTCCAAATCGATTTATAGACTTCTTCAATAATGGTGATTGAACTTCTACATTATAAAATAAATTTACTTCTAAACTATCGGGCTTAGGTGAGCGAATTTGGGTACGTTACTTACTTATTTAACTGGAATAAATTTGTTATCTTTCCTATTGGAATTGATATGGAGAAAAACGTGAAAAATAGTTTTAGATGGTTTACACATGGATCACTTGGCCCACATGTACTCTACAGAAACAAACAAATATCGCAAAACTAATAGTCCAGCACAATTACACAAGACTTGTAGATTATAAAAATATAAAAATCATCAAAATCTAAAATTATGAGTTTTTAGGTATTTCTCCTTATGAGAGAATGACCCGTATACATAACTTTGTTTACTTATACGTCAATTGACAATAGGTTGTCTTATTGTTCAAAAACAACTGCAACCCATTAAATAATGGTTAATGCGGTAAATTCATTGAAAAGGTATTGAGTAATGATCATTTCTCTACATCTTTAAATTGTGCCAAGGCTGGGGAGGGGGGAGGTCAGGTGGGGCAGTTCTGTCTCTGTTAGGGGCCCGGACAAAGTGGAAAAGCGTTCTACTTTCACAAACTTTTTGCTGCGCTCGGGGGCCCGGCACTTCTCTCGCCGACCCTGAATAGTGCAAATCTGTCTCAACCTCTCAACAATTGATGGATATACCATGAGTGTACTCTTCAACAGGAGTAGAAAAACTAATAAATTTCTTATTGAAATTCATTGCTGCAAAAATATATAGTATTAATTCAGCTCATCATGTAGTTTATATATTAAATTGATCTAATAAAAGTTAAATTTCAAACTCGTCATTAAAATTAAAAACTATTTAGAAATAAAATACAGTGAAATGATCAGAATATTGAGCAGACTGAACTTCATTTCATTTATTTTATTTAAACACTGTTAACTTATCCGGAAATTATTAAAATGCTATATATAATATAAATAAATCAAAATTTAACGTATTGTTTCTTTTTGTTTCAGATACTTTTAATGGCGATCCTTTAGAAATAGGAATTTGGCTTAATTAAGGAATTTGTTACAATTTCAAAAATTAAAATCAAAGAAATAGTGGTCGCCTCACAAAGGACATGCAACAGCCGGTTCACACTGGTTGTTCACGTCCCAGTGACCACTAACGCTCCTGTACTGGGAGCAAACAGTCTTACACTCATTTTTTCTGGATACTATGCGCATTGAACACTATCTTCAAGCTCTCATCGCGGTAAGTTACATTTCCATATTCCTATATAAATAGTACGTTCATTAAGTCACTACCATTTTAGACCACCCCGTATGTGCGCTCTTTCTTATTCCTAGAACGGCAATTCTTATCGAAAATTGAATCATTAATTAAAATTTTAAAGTTCTTTATAAATATTCGAATCGATTTTTAAACAAAAAAAAAGATTTATTTATTATTGGGGTGGCCTCATTCGATACATATCAAAGAAAGTTCTGATATTATTTGTCATTCCAATGAAATGTGATTTGAATTGCTGATAAATTTAAATTAAAGCAATTGTAGTCATAAAAATGTGAGGAATTCTACTGTTTACCAGATCAACGGATAAACAAGCGAGAAAATACCTCCAATATGTTGAAATTCCACAAGTTTGATATTTATAGTTAGTTCTTTATTTAATTAAAGCGTTCGTTACCTGCATAACTCTATATAAATGTACCTATTTTAGACTAAAAGAAAATTTTTTTTGTAGAAAATTCTGAAGTACAGGAAGGATTACAAGCGTAATATTTGCATACTCATATGTTTTATAGGTACTGTAAACAGTAGGTTACAAAAATAGAGATGACTAAAAACTTAAAAAGTGTAAAAAAAAAATTTGTAGTCATGGCGACTGAAAATTTAAAACTACACGAAGAGAAAATTCCTATAAAAATTACTGTGCTCATACTACAATCGACGTGTAACAGGCGAACATATCCAATTTTTGTACGGTAAAATTATAAAAATTGTAGTTATATTATTGTAATTTTGTATTTGTATTGTAATTTGTAATTGTAATTTTCCGTGTATGAAATAACTGATATACACAACACGTCACGTGCCGATAATGCGAACACACAAGATTTGACATCCATAAAGCTAACCGTCCCCGAAAAAAAATTTTCAAAATCTCAAAAAACTACTTGATAAAAAAAAATAGGTGTATTTTAGGTGTTATTTAGGTGTGCTAATAAAAAATTTGGTGTTCTTACCGTTTTCGAGAACACATGAAAAACAACAGGGACGGCTAGGTTTACGTAAACCTAACCGTCCCATAGGTAAAAAAAGTGTTTTGGTAATTTAAAGTATTATGAATAATTAGGTGTAAATTAGGTGTTTATCCACTATGCTGACAAAAATTTTGTAAAACGAAAATTTTTAGAAAATTCTTACAAAATATTTCAAATCATGGGAGCGCTGTGAATAACGTTAAAAACGTTATACACAGCGCTTCCACTGTTTGTTGAATATTATATACATATTTTGTTATGTAACATAATAGAAAAATTAAAGTAAAAAAAATGTTTTTTAAGAAAAAGCTTTTATTTAAAATTTGGCTAAAGAAAAATAAAATAACTTTTGAGTGAAGTTTGAAGCAATATGCAACATAATTTATAAAAGCTTGAGGCGTTATCATTAATTAGGTATTTCTGTTTTGAATATAACTGTGGCTATTTTACTTTTCAGTAGTTACCAAACTTAATTAAACGCCTCAAGCTTTTATAAATTATGTTGCATATTGCTTCAAACTTCACTCAAAAGATATTTTTTTTAGCCCATTTTTAAATAAAAGCTTTTTCTTAAAAAACATTTTTTTTTACTTTAATTTATTTTCTACTTTTTAGTCTGATTACAATTAATTTTAAAAAAAAATTTAAAGAAGTAATTTTTTTTACCTATATTTTAATCGGTTAATTTACCCTAATCAGACATAACTATGGAAAAAAAAATTGCAATGTAAAATCAAAGGACTAAAAATCAACAATTTTGGTTTGGGGCGATTTCGGACAAAACTAATTGATGATAATAACCTTGATGACAATATTGCATTGTCATCAAGGTGAGACACGTATGTAAAATTTGAAACCTCTAGCTCAATTAGAACCTGTCTAAATTTTGATTCCAAGATTTGATCTAAACCAACATACTAACATAGCAAGTTAAATAAAAGCTTTTAAAAATGTCAAAAATTTTCTTAACGTTCCCAGCGTCCCCATCAGCACTATAATATTGATGTTAAGAATGTGATAACTCGAAATATAAACCGTAAGCATTCAATTGAGGTTTTTAACTATTTCGTTAAACGAATGAGTGTAAAAAAAACTAGTTAAATATGGTAAACTCTTTGGTAAAATAATTTGTTTGCCTTCGCAGCGCTCCCATTGTTTGTTAGGCTTAGTCACACCGACACCTTATGAGTTGATTTCAACCACTAATTTATAACAAATTTAATTTATGCACGTAGCATAAACTTTAATCGGATTCTGCTACCGTTTTCTATCAATCACCTTTGTTCTGGAAACAAAATTAACAATCGCTAATCGGTTCTGTCTATTTTGTTTCAATAAACAAAGTCTACACAATTCAAAACACTCTATTTTTACAAAGTTAACGCAATTTTATCGTAACTTTTACAATACTTGCAAAATCTCGTTACTATTAATAATATTTTAAAAAAAAAAAAGTAACTTTGACTACAAACGAGTTAAACATATAGGTATATAAATTTCGAGATATGTATGTTTCCAATAAAAAAATTTTCAAAATTTATTAAACATTTCTCAAGTGATAGTCGCACAAATAAAGTAATACAAATTATTAAAGCATATTTTTATTTATTAAATACTTATACTATACATTTTTATACTTGAATAAAAAAAAAAATTGCTGGATTTTATTGATAATTGTATTTATATGGGTATCACAATATTAAATACTAGAGAATTACAAGTCATTGTGTCATTGAATATTTAAATTAATTATACATATTTAAAAATGATTTAAGATTTCGTTAATCTGTCTGATCGACAATCGAAAAAATTTTATTCAATAGTTAGTTTATTTAGTTATTATAGATACATATATTCACAAAACGTATCAATAATACTTTATCAGTTTAAATATTAATTATAATTTGTATTAATATTGTTATAGATATCGTAATTTTTACGCATAAATTTATAATCAAGGTTTTGTTCATATTTAAAAATGAAAACAATAGCACTCTCACTTTTGTAATGAATGTAATCTAATTTTAAGTACAAGTTTATACTAGTGATTGCATAGACAAGTTCTAAAAAAATTAATGCTTTAATTATTATTGTAGGTGATTAGATTTCAAGGGGTACTTAAAGAAAATTTAACGCTTTTAAACAAACCATATGGAAAAATTTTTTTGTCTCAAAATGCCGGAGTTTTTACTGCCAGGTGATAAGTACAATAGATACGGTTACAAAAAAGAAAAAGAAAAAAAATCAAAGACCCCAACATCAAAAAAGTGAACCCTAGGAATTAACAAAATATAAATTATACTAAACTACAGTAGCCGTCCAAGTTAGTCACTTCCGAGATAGTCACACTGCGAGTGAAATAGACATACACATACGTCATCCGTATACTATGTTTGCTCTTGTCTATACGCACATATGCGTCACATGTAATACTTGACTACATACATACCCCGCGTACCTGCCGTATGATACTTTGTGAGGTAGCTACCGTGTAATGTGTGTCGTGTGTGATACGTATGTACGTATATTAGTCTAGAGTGAAGACACTGGTCCGCACAAACGAGATCACACATTTTTTATAGTGGCTCTAGTACACACTACGTCGTCAAAAGTATGGTGACACCTTGACCCAGGGGGTGCCCACACTTTTGACGCGGTACTGTACTTAATGTTGTGGTACACTGCCGTGTCAAAAGTGTGGGATCCCCCCCGGGTTAAGGTGTCGCCATACTTTTGACGACGTAGTGTGTGCTAGAACCCACTATAAAAAATTGAGAACGAGTTTGTGCGGACCAATGTCCTCCCTATTCATACTAATTTAAATAATAAATATTTGTAATGTTGTCTTTTTCTAAAAATTCAAATATGTGACGTAATTATCATGTAGATGGCGAATTGCGTAAAAAAAGCTTATTTTGGTTTCAAATGTAGTGTACCTTTCTCTGTCTACTTTGACTTGAACATAATTTTTTTATAATAATATTGTTGAAAAAATTCCAATTTGTTATGTTAACTAAACATTTACCCCACCTCACGGACGTCTATGACTTCCAAGATAGTCACTAGAGGAACATTTGTGTGACTATCTTGGACGGCTACTGTATGTTGATAAAATTGAACATTATTTAGAATTATACCGTATTGTCACAGATGGCAGCACCTGTACCAATGAATATATACATATGACAGCATTTTGAGCCGCCATATTGCAGAACGAGTTAACTCGTCTTAATCATTTAAAGAGTTAACAGAAAACTATATTTACAGAATCTAACGGAGACGTAGCTACTGCTGTAGCAACCATTACAATGGTACAGGGTCCCCGAGATAGAGATATCCAAACACATGTAAACAAAAATGTTGCTTATACGAGTGTTTTTGCCTTTTTTCTGACAAAAGGCAAGAAATTTTGATACAAGGTGCAATCAAGTCTAACACAGAAATCAAAACAAGTGTCTTCTACAGTGTACGTTGTACCAATAAAATATGGTTCTATAATAAGTTAGGTGGTATTTAATAGCGTAACCAAACGGTCCTATTCTTTCCAAGAAAAGTTTCAGGACCTCAAAATTTTTTCATATTAGGCAGTCACTACTTTTGAGATTACGACCACTTTACAAGTTTAGTACTGATTTTTTTTAGTATAAAATATATTGTGTCGAAGAACCACGTAAATATGTAAGTATATCTCTACCTATTAACACTTAACAATCCGAGCACATCACATACGTGCCTTACATGGATTTACACTAGGGGCAATAGGGACTAATGTCCAGGGCGGCAAAATTTAGAACGTGAGAAAGTAGAAGCGATAGAAAGCTATTTTTTGGCTTATTTTTTTAGGGAAACATTTTTAAAAAATGGAATTAAGGCGCCTGAAAATAACTAAAAATACCTTTTTTCTCGTCACTTACCTACTTTTTTAAAGAAAAGTTTTTAAAAAAATGTGTTTTTTCCCAGATTGGTCGGCTTTTTTTAAGGAGCCCCAAGACAGCACTTAAGGTAAATCTAGCCCTGCATATATGTGATAGCTAAAACAAACATAAGGCTGATCGTGATCAGTGATCACGCATGTGTGTGATGCTACTACGGACGAGTCACATGGATAACATACTCTCAGAGTAGTAATGATTTCTGTGAACATTATTAACATATATAATAATAGGTACCATAACTACACCAGGTCTGTCGTACAATTCGTAATGTATTATAGATCACATCGCACCTCTCCGTTAAGCTAAGGGTGACACGAGTATTAACCATTATTCAATCGGCTTGCGATTGTTTTGTGAATAATATATTTATCAAATTTTAATTTCATATATGTTGCATGGCAACGTATAAGTAAACAAAACAATTTATATTTTATTTTGATCATTTCGATTGATACATATTATACATTTAACATTTAATGAAATTAGAGATAGATTAAAAATTTTATTCTTTTAATTTGAGGTAGTAGTCTGGTAATTTGCGCTGTTTTTCATGCCTATTTTTTGGGGCATTTTTTTTTTTTTTTTTTTTTTTTGAGAAAGAACAAATGAAAAATTCTGAATTTTTAATGTTTTTGTTTACAAGGTAACAAAAAAAAATTGTTTTTGAATAAATTAAATTTTGTTTTATTATTATTATTATCATCACCTGAAGTTGGCGCCTCAGAAAAAAGCACCTTAGTGGCCCGGGTGATTTTGACTCTTGGGTACATCTGAAATCAAAAATTCTTAATTAGTCTTAATCTATAGATATGTCATTCTGGTCGGAACTAGAATTAATTTTTTTCACCCCTAACTTTTCATTTTACAACCTTTTTGTGCGACAAAAAAATGACCTTTTTTCAAAGCCGCCATTTTGTTATTTTTCGATAAAATTTCATAATTCGAGTTCCGACCAGAATGACATATCTATAGATTAAGACTAATTAAGAATTTTTGAATTAAGAATTAATAATAATAATAAAACAAAATTTAATTTATTCAAAAAGATTTTTTTTTTGTTACCTTAAGATGTAAATAAAAACATATTAAAAATTCAAAACTTTTTATTTGTTCTTTCTCAAAAAAAATGTCCCTAAAAATAGGGATGAAAAACTGCAAGTTACCAGACTACTGCCTTAAAATTTATATTCAATTTTATTTAAATCAAAAAGGGAAAAAGTCGTAGAAAAAGTATAGTATTCTACTCGGTTGCAATGGCTATTACTCACTCAGATGAATTACGACACTTGCTTCTTAAACTCGGTTCATGTCGCAATTTCATCTGCGTGAGTAATAGCTATCATTACCAGCTCACTAAATAATATACTATTATATCAAGAAATAAATAAAATTATTCTATCCTTGTTGTAACCATTGTGCGCTTTTGTTGCATTATAAAAACAATTTGTCCTATGTCTTTTTAGACCACCGCTAATAGCACTAACCATTGTACGCTAATGTCCCATGCCCAGCAAAATATACCCTTTTTGAAGATAAAAAAATCGATATCAGGCTGTGTTTTTTAAATATCGAGCGCGGAAATTAAAAAAATTAGTTTTAAGTTGACGACTATAATTTCTCGTATGCGATGACTTGAATGTACATAAGGTAACGGGCCTAGTTTCTGACCTTTTAAGAGTGACGGCTGAGGTTAAACGACAGTAATAAATATAAGTTTCAACTTAAGAGACAATTAATAATTTTATCAACTAGTTTATGGCTTTCAAAATAAAGTCATACAGTAAAATAATTATTTGAATTGAATTAATAATTTAAATTAATATTTTAAAAATTGACAAAAAGGACCCAGTTTCTGACCTTCAAAATTTCTCATGTGACAGTTTCTGACCCTGACAGTGGCCTAGTTTCTGATTCTTAAATTTAAAAATACAGTTTTTTAAAATTTAATTTATAAATAATTTTTTATTGATAAAAATGAATGTTTAATGTTATATACGTTATGAAAAATAACAAAAACTAATCGAAGATAACTATAAATAACAAAATAACTAACAAAAACTGGTTAGAATTTAATTGGGCCATACCACTTTAGAAGTGAGCCTAGTAATTGACCCTTAAATTTCAATAATAAAAATCATTCTAAGGTATTTTATAAATATTTTAAAATAAATTTTAAACAAATATTAACCTGCTCATATATTTTTAATTAAGTTTTCATACTTACATGATGAATATTGCACAGATCAAAATGAGTACTTTGTAACATAAACTGTTAAGAAACTACCAAAAAAATAGTGTTTACACACATTTTAAACTTAAAAATTTTTTTTTATTTAGTTAATATATTCTAAACTTTTTAAATTGCTGTTCATTAGACACAGAATAGATTACTTTAAATTAAGAATTTATTTTTTTTCTTATTTAAAATATAGTTTTTTTATTAATTTATAACAAAGTTGAAAAGTTCAGAAACTGGGCCAGGGTCAATTACCGGGTCTTTTACCTTATGTATATTCTAGTAAAACCAACCAAAATAAACACTTTTTTCAAAAATAAAAAAAAAATCTATATCTCGCTTCATTTTCAAGATATTGAGCACCAAAACTTGAAAATTGAATATAAATCTGCCAAAACTTGAAAATAGAATATAAACCTTTTCTTTATATTTTGATACATAATTTATTATATTTTGATGAAACTTGGGGAAAACGTTGCAAACCGCAAATTCTTGGATGTGTTCTTCAACCAGACACGTTCGCGTCCGATGCCCGAACCATGGTATTTTGGGAATTTTTCGTGAAAGAACAAGTTTTTTGCCAAAATTCCCCAATGTTCAAAAGTTTTTACAACATTTTTTATACAAGAGGGGAAAAAATTTAAATAAAATAGGTTTTTGAACTATTATTGTATGGAAGCTGGTTTCTGAGAAAAACTATTTTTTATAAACAGAAATTCTCTATGTTATGCAGAATGTTATGACAAGGGTATTATAAAAATTTTAAGCATTTCTGGAATTTAACCCCTTTCTTTTTATTACTAATTTCTAGCCTTGCTAAACATGGTTTCACATAACACAGCCTTTTACAGGAACCTAACTACCGTGTTATAGTAGGGAAATCTGTTTAAAATATAAATCATATTAAGAATTAACATTTTATATTTGCAACTTTATCGAAATAATATATAAATAAATGTCTACATATTATAATTATTATATACCTATGTGTTAACCTTATTTGTTATTATTTATTTGAGTAATAAATTATCTAAAATTTAATTACCTTGTTTTCATTTACCTAATTGGTTAATTATAATATGAATATTCTCAATGGAAGTTTTCTTTTAATACGACATAATCAATGTTTGGTTACTTAATAGTAGTGAATAAACCAATTAAAATAAATAATTACTGATTAGAATTAAAATATACAACTTATTACAAGCAAACAACTTATATTGACTACTAGGTATTCGACGTTAACTATAAGTTAATAAGAAAAACTTTTAAAGTTTACTAGTTAAACTGACGGCATTTTCAATAGATGTTTTAGAGTCTCTTGGAACGCAAAATGTCTTAATAAATATAAGAAATATTTCAGTACTTACGTGGACAAATGTATCAACAAGTCTATAGTAAATTGCTCCAAATTTTTAATTATCAAAAAAAGAAATAATAATAATAATAATAATAAATTTCTTCAGCAATATGTTGCATTACAACAGTTCAAAATATGTTATAATTATAGTCCGGAATGGATAGTGTAAATAATAAATCATCCTGTCAAAATTGCCGAAAAAACGTATCACCATTCGTTAGAAGCGGCACATAATTTATCTATTTTTCATAAATACATTTATAATTTTTTTCTAAATTCGCTCTATAGTTTTTGTGGCAGGAACTAAAGAGGTACACTACAAATATATTTTGTTTTGAAAACAATAAAATTTAATATAAATAACATAGTCGCTCAATTTAAGTTTGTAACATCGCTCGCGCGACGAACGAACACAGTTTAATTTGATCAACTGCATCTGTCTTATGTAAACAGCTACCTGACGAAAAAATTTTTTTCCATACACTGAAACTATAAATCAACCTGTCAAAAAATTGAATTGTTGAAAAAACATATATGAGAGGAGCGTGTCTTGTAAATTTTTATGAGGAGATATTTCTTGTATAAAGATACAGATAAATTAAAACTATTACATAATTCGATTTCACCACTAGGTTGGTCATCGAAAAGATGCTTGAACAGCGAAATCTGGCAAAAGTTCTAGAATATTCTTTCAATAATCAGAAAAGATATAAAAAATCCTTAATCAATGAATTGACCAACGAATAAGTAACCAAGTACCGATATTTAGAAAAAGTTCCAGAATATTCTTTTTGGAAATTAGAAAAATATTGAATATCTGATTTCACCACCAAATTTTTCATCGAAAAGCGATCAATTAACGGAATTCGGCAAAAGTTCGAGAATATTCTATTCGGAAAATAGAAAATATATCCAAAAACCAACTTCACCATTGGTTTGGGCATCAAAAAAGTATCCAAATAGCAGAATTCGTTAAAAGTTCTAGAATATTCTTTTTGGAAATCAGAAAAATTATTGAAAATTTGGCATCACCATTAGACTGTTCATCAAAAAAGTGACCAAAAAATGAAATTCGGCAAAAGTTCTAGAATATTCTATGTGAAAATCAGATAAGATATCCAAAACTTGATTTCACCATCGAATGAGTTATTTAAAAACGATCCATGTAGAGAAATTTAACGAAAGTTCGAGAATCTTCTATCTGAAAATCAGCAAAGATATCGAAAAATCTACTTCACCATTTGTTTAGTCATCGAAAAACAAGTTAAATACAGGTGAAAACATTTGACAAAAGTTTCTATTCGAAAATTAATAAAAATGTCGAAAAACCAATATCACTATTAGAAGAATTATTGAAATAGAAGCTAAATAAAGATACTCAACAAAAGTTTTAGAATGTTCTGTTCGAGAACTAGTAAAGATAACGAATTATTTATCATAAACTGGTTATAATTGATGAATTTAGGCTCCATTAGTCCCATTGATTTGGTCAACGAGAGCGTACTTTTAAAAAAAATGACAAATCGGTACTTTTCGCAATCGTAAATTTTAATCGTAAATATCACCTAAACGGTGCATCGTAGCTCAAAAATAACGAAATTTTTGAAGGCTTAAGCGAAGCAAGTTGTGGGTATTCCGAACGTATTGGGACTGTCAAAACCTACTTTTCGTTATCGAAAATTATCGATACCACGTAACTTGTCATAAATTCGTTAAAACTAGTTAATTTAGGCTCTGTTAGTCCCATTGACCTGGTTAGTAACAGAACAATTTTTTAAAAAACTACCTTTCGTTAACTTTCGCTATCGAAAACTTTAATCGTAAATATCTCCTAAACGGTGCGTCGTAGCTCAAAAATAACGAAATTTTTGAAGGCTTAAGCGAAGCAAGTTGTGGGTATTCCGAACGTATTGGGACTGTCAAAACCTACTTTTCGTTATCGAAAATTATCGATACCGCGTAACTTGTCATAAATTCGTTAAAACTAGTTAATTTAGGCTCTGTTAGTCCCATTGACTTGGTTAGTAACAGAACAATTTTTTAAAAAACTACCTTTCGTTAACTTTCGCTATCGAAAACTTTAATCGTAAATATCTCCTAAACGGTGCGTCGTAGCTCAAAAATAACGAAATTTTTGAAGGCTTAAGCGAAGCAGGTTGTGGGTATTCCGAACGTATTGCAACTGTCAAAACCTACTTTTCGTTATCGAAAATTATCGATACCGCGTAACTTGTCATAAATTCGTTAAAACTAGTTAATTTAGGCTCTGTTAGTCCCATTGACCTGGTTAGTAACAGAACAATTTTTTAAAAAACTACCTTTCGTTAACTTTCGCTATCGAAAACTTTAATCGTAAATATCTCCTAAACGGTGCGTCGTAGCTCAAAAATAACGAAATTTTTGAAGGCTTAAGCGAAGCAAGTTGTGGGTATTCCGAACATATTGCGACTATTAAAAGCTACTTTTCGTTATCGAAAATTATAGATATCGAAAATAACGATATTTCCAAAATGGATGATATAAGGAAAGGAAGTATTCTTTCAAATATATAACATCTGCTATTCTACTCACTTTTCGTTATGAAAATCTTTCGATCGAAAACAGATTGCAAATAGTATCCAATTTTTTTAAACTTAAAAATACTAATTGTGAACTTCTTAATTAACAATTTCCGATTGTTATAATATTGTATAAAAATTTGTAGGATACAGCATCTGTTTGTATTATTATGTCAAAAAAGCCTGCTACATTTCACTGAAAGTGAACCGTTTATCTTGCGTAAACCTAATAATAATTTAAATAATGAAATTACTATAAATTTTGAAGTTACAATTTACTATTATTTTTGGTCCCCCATACCTGTTTTTACGCTCCTGGAGATAATTTAATTTTGACAGGATGATTTATTATTTACACTATCCATTCCGGACTATAGTTATAATGCTGAAATGCATTAAGCTTCTACCACTAATATTACATATATGTAAGACTGCTTGCATAAGTTAGAACTATTTACATCAACTTGCGGTACCTAGAATGTAATTTTCATAAACAAATTTTGTACATTTACATCATTACCCAAATGCTACAGAAAATCAAATAATGCAAAAGTTTTTCGCACAACACAATTTTTTTGTGACCATATTATATATTTCCCTCAACATTTTTCTATTAAAAACTTAATAATAAAATATTTTCCTTTTTATTGCAGGTGCTTTCCTTCGCCGCCATTTTTTTCCCAGTAAATGCTTACGTATCGGATAATTCAACAATAACGTCCACAGTTAGACTTACTCGCCGAAGTATTCCTGATCCAATTTTTGATCCACTTACAAAGCCTTGGTAAGTCTGTATAATAAATGAAAAAAAATATTTTACCACAAAAATTTTACAGATAAATTTTGGTATTCAAAATTTTTTTTTCATTCAGTTCTCACGAAAAATTTGATACTTATACAATGAATTTTACACAAAACTAGAAAACAGTCAGAAAAGAACTATTTTATTGAACAAGAAAAAAATTTATTTGTCCCTGTTAAACCAAGAAAATCAGTCCCGGCACCCTGTAGTATGAAGAATATGTATGAGCCGTTTATTTTAAAAGTGACCCAAATCCATTTATGTTAAAATCAACATATTTAAGGATTTGTGTTTTAATAAATTTAAAAATATTATACTTTTGGGTTTCTAAGAGGTATAATTTATATCCTTTACCTTGAATTAAGAAGAAATGTATACACTTATCTATACTAATGCAATTAAGAGAGATTTGTATGTCCGAAGTAAACTCAAAAAGTAGTGGACCGATTTTAACAACCTTTGGACTGTTAGACACCTAAACTATTTCAAATTAACATAGGCTATGGTATATGAAGTCCTTTGGACCTTGGCGACCGAAAAAGAATCTAAAGTAAACTATCCAACCGATTTCGAAAATTTTTCACTATTAGACAGATAAACTATTTCAAATTAATATAAGCTACGTTATATGAGGTCCTTTGGATCCTGAGACCCAAATAGAACCTAAAGTAGACTTCAAACTGATTTTAGAAATTTTTTCACTATTTGACAGCTGCATTAATCCATGACTATATTATATAAGGTCCTTTGGAGAACCTAAAGTAAACTTCCAAACGATTTTGAAAATTTTTTAACTGTTAGACAGGTAAACTCCTCTAGATTAATATTGGCTATGCTATATCAGATTATGAGGTTACCCAAGATTCTGAATACCCGAAAAATTTTGTGACTGTTAGAGTGCTAACTATTCCTGATTGATAGAGGCTATGCTGTATGAGGTTATGTGATCTACAAGGTCCTGGGAACCCCAGAAATACCCAAAATAAACTACCTAGCTGATTTTGGAAATCTTTGCACTGTAGGAAAGCTAAACTATCCCAGACTGACATAAACTATGTTATATTAGTTCTCCCACAGTCCTAGAGATCCAAAAAGCGTTTAAAATAAATGATTGTATGGGTCTTAACCAAATTTTACTTATAAATTTATAGTTCTTGATATTTTATAAAACTATCTGTTAGGGGGTAATTTCTTCAACAAAGGATATTTTTGAAGATATTTTACTGTGCCCGGAGCCGGGTCATTTCTCTCACTGGCTCTGATTTTAGCCACAATTTTTTTAAGTCACAATATGTAGTTAATTTAAACACAGAATCAAACTATTCAGACATTATATAAGTTATTAAAAACAAGAAAGGAATCCCAGAGTAATAAATAATGATCAAATTTTGAACAATTTTTCTTTAAGTCTTTTATCACCACAATATACGTAATTATAGTTAATTTAATTTTTATTTTACAGGCTTCATTCAAAACACGAATTACTACAGATAGTTTGGACAGAAAGTGGACATATTGGAACACCAGTTGATTGTTGTCCTTCAGTATTAGAAATGGTGGAACCAAACGGTGGTACGAATATAAATGGCACGTATGTCCAATTATACCAAGATGGCAACACGAGACAACGTTTTTATGAATTATCATGTAAAAAAAATATTGAGGGTCGACCTTGCCGATTTATGGACCGTAAATTGTATAATATGTCAAGGTGTGTTCAAAAATATAGTTATTCATACGCTTTGGTACGTGAACAAACGGGAATCTACAGCGGTGGTTCTGGATCAGGGAGTGGCGAAAATATTGGTGCCAGACATCATCATCATCATCGAGAATATCCATTTTCATTTCCAAACGCGGCAACTGGTCCCGGCGGTTCCGGTTGGAGTTTGGATTATATACGTGTACGTAGTGGTTGTAGTTGCGAAATTATTCCAAAAACAGTCAAAAAACGTAATAATAGACATAATAAATATAAAAAAACCAGACTAAAAAATAGTCAAAGAGATTATTAAACAAGACATTTTAATGAAGTGTTTAAATATTTTAAATTATATTCGAAACAGTGTCGTCTTAAAAACTTGCATAAATACCAAAGCACTTTTGTTATATCGTTTTTATGAAATACTATAAAAGTGTTAATTAAGTGTATTCAGTTGAAAAATGAAACAAAATAATTTTTCAAAAAATTGTGACCTGCTTTTTAATTAACAATTTATTAATTTATTATAACTTGCCTTGATTATTTTTAATACCATGTAATTTTTGTTTTTATTGTAAAATAAAAAACCAATTATAAACATAAATTATTTAAATAATTACATACAATTAACATCAAATGTTACTAATAAATATAAACAACATTTTAAACCTCAGCTTATACCTTACTTTTTTATTTTATTTAAAACATATTTTTCTTTAAACATATCCTGAAATATATCAACCTATGTCTCTGTACTAGCACTTTAGCCTTTAATTTCCTTTAAATCCAAATTAAACATATTATTTTAATCCAATAACTGGCATTATGGTTTCGTAACCTAGCATGAGATCACTTAAGAGATTAAATAAACGATACAGGTAAACCGTATGCAGGGTTGCCAACTCCTAAAAAAATTTCCCCCTAAATACAATTTGAAATCCCCCTAAAATCCCCTAAAATAATAAATTTAACACGTTAATAGTGGACACAAGAATAGATAAAATACACTAGACGTGTACACTATTTTGATGGCTAATACACTTTATATGGAATTATTGACGCCGTACGACGTGGTGTGTGAGTTTGCTAATTCCCTTGACGTCTTATGACGTCAGTATCATTGAACGTGTTAAAAAAATACAACTATACTTAGTTTTAAAACATTCTTTATTTATAACGTATTCAATATTTCAAACAGAGTCTTGGTTTCTTCTGAGGTTTCATTTTATGAAATATTTTTGAAGTTATCTTAATTGTCGCCTATATAGTCTACAGAATCGACATATCAAGTGATTGTAGATCTACCAAGTTTTTTGTCTCTTTTTCCTTTGCGCCATTTTAATATGTATATAAATATAGGCATTTCTTTTCAATGGTGTTTTATTAACTGAAATTTGTTTGTCAAAATTAAATAACGGTAAAAATTTGAATTATTTCCGTTTTTAAATTTTGTAGGCATTGGTTAGAAAAGAAAATACTCTTTAAAACTTATCTTTAGAAAAGAATTAAAATATTCAATTTCATATTATAATCCGAGTATTTCAAAACTTAAATCGTTAACTTTTTTAATGCTATTAAAAAAAATTTATACCCCTAAAAAAACCCCTAAACATTTTTTCCCCCTAAAAAAACCTCAATGCAATCTTTTTCCCCCTAAATTTAGGGGGAAAACCCCTAAGTTGGCAACCCTGACCATATGGTTACATAAACGCTGTGATTGAACGTCCGCCAGTAGGGATGGGCAAAAAATATCGATATTTTCTTAGAAAATAATCGATAAATATCGTCGATATTTTTAATCTCGATATATCGATAATCGATATTTATTTTCGAGTATCAAATTCGATATTTTTTTAAGAGCTTTATTATATTTATTTTCTGTGGTACATACTCCCTCTGTATGTATGTATGTACGTATCAGCCCATCAGACCTCATACTTTTTTTTAGCGTCATTTTGAAAAAAAGAAAAATTGCTGTTTTTTGACCTTTCAGGCGTTCTAAAAATCGAATTTTTTATATTATGGGCTGATTCTAGATAGTCTTACAGAAAACACCATAATAATGAGAATGCATCCAATCTTAGTTCAATGGGACTTATGATTTTCTTTGAATCATTGGCACTGTTTCTTTTTTTTGGGCCTGACATTCAACAGGCTTACGAGGGCAGAGGGCTGATCAAAAATAAAAGAACAAATATTTAAGATACACTTAATTATATGCACTTTAATGTATAAAAGTTTTTTTTTTCGTTACGATAAATGGATTCCCCCAGAAAAAATTCCAAAAAAGTGATTTATTTTTTTATAGCACATCACTTATAAAAGATCTCTTAAAATCTGAATAAGAAACTATTGTTTAATGAATATGTAATAAAAAAAAACTAATAAAACTGCCAAATATGTATTGATTTTTTTTCACATTCAAATATTTTGACATTTTTTTAGGTAATCGCAAATTGGGGTAAAAATATCGATATATCGAAATATCGATATTTTTTACTCTGCATATATCGATATTGTTTAAAAATATCGATACGATATATATATCGATATATTTTTTTCATTTGCCCATCCCTATCCGCCAGTGGAATCACATTGTAAAACTCATATTTTCACTGTCTGGCGGATTTCGTATTCAATTTTGCAAGTATTCGTCAAAAATATAGTTGTTCTACGCATACGAAGCGGAATGATTATATCTAGAGCACAAGTGTCGCCGGACGACAGATATCCAGATCGAAAATATCGTCGCTGTCAGTCAACTGAATGAATTGAGTATTTCATTTCATCCTTGGTTGTATCGCGTAATGATTTGAATTTATTTGTTATAATACAAGTTTAATTTGTTTATTACCAATAAGTAATTTGCTTATTACCAAAATTTTTACAGCTAAACCTTTTTTTGTGCAGTGGATAGGGACCACATAAAATAATTACATAAAAAAAATACACCGTAAAACACCCTATCTTTACCATAATTTTCAATTCAAATTTGAATAAAATAAAGACGGAACTAATTTAGTTATATTTAACTTTTTCAATAGAATAAACTGATAAAAAACTTTGATCTAACTCATAAATAAATTTTCCAGAAACTTAAATTACTAGTCAAAAAAAAAAAAAAAAAAAAAAAAAAAAAAAAAAAAAAAAAAAAACACGGTAACAAGCTCAAATGTCGAGGAGTTCCTAACTTTACCATATTATTACTAATTCATATTTTTTTAGTGAAATATAAAATATATTATAAAATTTTTAAATATACCATTGTTGTTCATCCTTTTTCTGTGAATTCCAAATAATATCTAGCAATAATACGCAGTCATTTCGAAATTTTCAACGATAAATCTAGTTGCGATAGAATTATGTTATGAAAACGTCAAATACAGCTGTTTTCACCAGGGATGTACAAAATCAGTAAAAATTAATAAAACAAAATGCCAGAAACAAAAAAAATAAATTTTGTTTAAAAAAATAAAACACAATGTTACATATTTGATATTATAAACTGACTAAGTAACAAAATCAGAAATGAAAAACAAAAACAATTGTCTATTAAATCTATCAATGTTCAATTTCAATCAAATTGTCTAACTTACAAAATCACAATCTTTTGAACCAAAACAAGATACTCAATTTTATTCTCTATTGTTCTTCTTTGAATTTCAAATTGTTTTTCAATGTATAATGTTGTAATTTGTTTACTTTTTACCACATCAATTGCTAGATTTAACATTCTGCAGAATAATTTTTGTATGTCCTTGCACCAATTTTCTCCTTATGATGTTTACCAGACATTTTGTATATGTAAACCTATAACAATGTTTTTTACTTTAATATCTCAATTCGTGTAAAAATATAATGCAATTCGTATATTTTTGACAACCCTGACTGTTGGCAGCGCTGACTGGTAAAGTTGGGATTTGTTAAAGGACTCTAATTTTACCAGATTTGCCATAATATTACCTAAACGAATTATTCCATAATATACAAATAAGTAAACGTAAAAATCATTTTATATACTTACGAGGTTATGTAACTTTTCATATGATGAAATTATCTACGTCACTTGTATATTTTTTGAAATACCAACTAAAGTTTGCACACTTGCTTAAAACCAAAATGTACCATAAGAACTAAAAAAAATCCAATGATTTGAAGAAATTGCGGCTGGCAATGCCAGAAAAACTTATATAACACCAGTAGTTTGTTAGAAATATCTCCATCATTAAAAAAAAGTGCTACAGAATATATAAACTATAAAATTTTAATTTTTTTAACGTAAAGTGTGGTATGGTAAAGTTAGGTTTAATAGGTAAAGATAGGGTGTTTTACGGTATTCAAAAACTTCATAAATAGCTATAAGAAGTATAGTTCGGTTCAGATTGTAAAAGAAACTTTTTTTGCGGTGGATCGGGACCGCATAAAAAAAGTTTCATCGAAAATACATAACTCAGAACGAATATGTATTATGAAAATTCTAAAAAGTACATCTGTAAAACCCTTAATGATGTAATAACTTACATTCTTATGCAATGTACTGATTAAATGCTTAAAAACCATTAAAAATTAATTTTTTCAAAGAAAATTATTATAGTTAATGTTTAATTTTCTTACTTTCTCTTGATTTTAATTTACATTATACACTTTAATGAAAATTTTTTCAAAAACCGCATAAAAAACCGCACAAAAAAGACCGTATAAAAATAGATTTCGCTGTAAATTGTTTATTACAAAAATTTTTAATAGCTTATTACCAATAAATATTTTAAAACGTTAATTTGAATAATATTTGTTACTGATAAATACAACTAATTAAAAAATTTATTTGCGTTGTTAATTATTTATAAAAATGATCAAATAAAATCGGAAAGAAAATTGAGGGAAAGCAATTTCAACACTTACAGCTACCATCAGCCCCTAAGAAAATGAATAAATCAAATTTTTTCGATTTTAATACACGTTTTTATTTATTATTGTTGATTTGAATACCTCTGCTTCTTTCTGGATATATGGATCACTGATAGACAATAAGTATCCGGACGGGGATCCTGCTCCCCCGACGTCATTACTTAAGTTATGTATATATTATGTTAAAATATAAGGTAAGATTAAGAGCAGACATATTTACAGCGAGCCTAAGTTCTCAGAAAGGATCATACAGGAAAAATTAAATACAATTTATATGGCCATTTCTCTACTAATTGGAAAATCGCTGTCCCAGGTAGATTTTATATAATAGGTCTTATTATTGTTGAGTTTTATGTATTAATAAAGACAGTATATTAGCTATTCTTAGCAGGCCATATCCCATTTAGTAATATAATATTGTAATATTCAATTTACAATCACTTTTTACAGTCAATTCACAGTCCCCTGTCGTGTCCCATTTCCAGAATTAGAGGTATTATTACAAATATTTATTTTCGGTATCATTACTGTCTAAGAAAAAAAAATATGAATAATACTAGAATAGTGTAAGTATCTTTGTAAAACGAGATCATATTTTTAAAATAAAAATTTCCTTATAAACCAGTAATCAAATGTTGTCCTCAAATTTTTTGAACAGTTCCCTGTTACAATTTGATAATGGTACTGAAATCACACCGTGCATTGGCGCGATCGTTTATATCGTTTATATCATGAAACGAAACGCAATCGGTGTGAAGTTCGTTCGGTTGCAGAGTTAAGTGCGCTGACATCATTTTGTTCACTGTCACAGTGTCACCGCTGCGTTTTTTGAAAATATACCCGAAGTCAGAGCTTGTGACGTCACTGATTGATCTAGGATCGGGTATAATTTACAAACAGAAACTAACAAAATGACTCTTTAAAATATACCTCATTTCAGAGCCAAAATCGGGTATCTTTTCAAGTACAAGAATACTACTATGAGAATTTGAATATATACCCGACAATAAATTAGTGTAATCTTATACAGCTACTAAGTACTAATAAGGTATATTTTCAAACTTATTTCAACTGTAATTTATACTCGATCTTCATAAAAAAAAGATATATGCACATACGATTTAAAACAAGACTTACTTTGTTGCAAATAAAAAAAACCGTTCAAATTTTTTAAAATAATTTTTAGCTTCTTCTTATCTTAATTCTTAATTGTTAACGTGTGAGTCGTGAGCTAAACGTGAAAAACTTTGTTTAAAATTGAATAATGATTAATAAAACAGATTTAGAAGGGTTTTTTACAAAAGCGTATGAATATGGACAATATTATTTGAATTCGAATCCGCTGAAAAATATTTGGTGTAATTAAAGTAGTAGTCTGGTAACTTGGATTGAAAAAATCGAAATTTTTTTTTTTTTTTGTTTAATTCGAAAGTACAACATATTGAGAATATACTGTGAAAATTTTAGACGAAAATTCAACGAAAACAAAACAAAACCAAACAAAAAATTTTTGAATCCGTTGCTATTTTATGAAAAAAATGTAAAAAAAAAACCCTATGCATAACGATAGCTACAATTGTGTACTTTAATAATTTTTTTCTTCTTTTGAAAATGATTCATCATTGCAATATCGTTGGCATAATTTACAATTTTTTTAGATGCATTTACATTATTAAGTTTGCAAATATTTAATATTATTCTATAAAATTTTATATGAAAAAATGGATACTTATTAAAGTCTTTTTAATTCGACCCTCATATAGATATTCATTTACATTTGCAAAAAAAAATCGCTAAAATTGTCAATTTTTTGCGGCGTCACAGTGCTGTTTTTCCTTAACTACTTAATTGAACCATTTTTTTACCAATAAATTGAAAGTGGGTATGTTTTTCATACTATTCTTATTAAATATTGAGTTTGAAAATATACCCGAGCTCAGCGCTTTTAATGGGTATATTTTCAAGTATCGAACTATGCTTTTAAACATTGAATGTATACCCGAGTTCAGATACATTGAGCTCTGAATACGGGTATATTTTCCAAATACGCGTCACCGCTGCATTTGTAAGTAAACTACACGTCTGGGTCGCTAGTTGTAACAGTCCCCTGCTAAACAATTTTTCTATTGTTTTAAGTGATTAAGTTACAACAAATTTATAAAATAATTACTTACCCAGTGAACATAGAATGTAAATGTGATGTAACAAGGAAATAACAAGTTACGTAACTTTTTTGACTTATGGGTGACATAACAATTATATAAAATTAGAGTTTTATGTTATATACCTAATTGTTACCTGTATATTACGTAACAGTTACATGCCATTGTGACTGTAATAAAATGTCACATTTGTGACTGCTATGTTACGTTTAGATGATGTATCAAGGTTGCTTTGATAAAACGTCACAGTGTGACTCTTATGTTATGTCTTCGCAACCTAACAATGTTACTTTGATAAAACCTCACAGAACTGACTCTTATGTTATGTTGTTGTGACGTATCAACGTTACTTTAATGAAATGTCACAACTATGACTCTTTTGTTATGTCCTGATGACCTAACAATGTTACTTTGAACAAAACGTCACAACAGTACTCTTTTGTGACGTTCCTCACGAATTGCTACATTTAAAATTAATATGGTAACAAAACATTTCACAACAGTGACAAGTGAAATGTTGTATTAATATTGATACGTCACAAAAACATAACAAAAGAGTCATGATTGCGACATTTCATTAAAACAACATTAATACGTCGTTAAAACAACGTTAATTTTGTTACATATTAATTTAAAAATGAAACTTTTATGAAAATTCTTGTAAGGCTTTATTTACTATTTTGTGATATACATTAATATATAACGATCAGAATAAATATGTGAGTTTGGTCTAGTGGTTAAGACTGCCGATAATTTAAAAGATGCTTCAGCTTGGATAATGGATCAAATCCTGGAACAGTCAACAAAAAAAAAAATAAATAAATAATAATTTAGGTGTATGTATATGTCAATAAGTTGGTAATATTTGTATGTAATATTAATAAGAAACAAAAAACAGGGAATTTTGAATTTGCTTTTTGCAAAAGAAGACGTAATTTTTATCTATAAGGTAACATCAAAGTTATATTTTCCTAAAACGTAACAAGAACATAACAATGTTACGTTTATAAGTGGGAAATTGTAAGTTACATGTGAGTCACATGTTATGTAACATGTGACTTTCAGTTCTGTCACTGTGACATAAAATTTACAGAAAAATGTTCACTGGGTAGCAAGTATACTATCACGCCTACCCCTTAAAATTGAATAGATTTAAAATGATTTTATACTGGGAAACTTTCTATGTAAAATATCAGTCCCCTGACAAACAGTCCCCTGTCATTTCATAGCGAAATAAGTCAGTAGAAGGTAGTATTTTTCTTGTTCTAATATTAATTTTATAATATATAATTTTATGACTTTAGAGTTATAAGTTCAGCTTCTTAAAAAGGCAATTTAACCAAAAATTTGATTTTAATGACAAACGTGCTATAGCATTAAGAAAATTCATTATAATGTTTAACTTACTTAGAAACTTTTAATTTATTCGTACGTAATATAGATTCTAAAAGTTATAATAAATAAAAACAAAGATTTTGATTGCTTCTATTCAACGAAAATATGTTTTTTCTTCCCCTGAAACAGTCCCCTGTCGCGATTTTTCATAAAATCGTCCATAATTCACAAATAAAGAGGATAATTAATAAGCTTTCTTAAGACACACATTTCTTTATTAATGCCTTCGATTGTATTTACATATTTTCTTAATATTTACGAAAAATATGCTTGAGACAGTTTTGTATCAAAATTTTCCAATTAGTAGAGAAATAGCCATATACCTATATCCAAAACTAGCATTTTCCCGCAGCATCACCCGCGTGGTCTTTGAAATTAGGATGTGGCTATTTATACATACAGTATGTATACGCAATTGGCTATTTATACATACAGTATGTATACGCAATTGGCTATTTATACATACAGTATGTATACGCAATTGGCTATTTATACATACAGTATGTATACGAAATTGGCTATTTATACATACTGTATGTATATGGAATATTTTGTTTAAACATGCAGTATGTATACGCAGTTGACTACTTATTCAGAATTACCATAATTTCTGATGTATAATGCGCACATTGGGCACCAAAAATATCGTCAAAATTTCGTGGTGCGCGTATTAAAATGGATTTTGCCACTGGTGATAGTAAAATAACTTATAATAACAAATTTATCTATTCTAATAATAACGAAATTCTCGCGTACCACCGATTGAATTTTGTATAATCTTTTTAGCTTAAGAACGGATTTTTGGCGACGCGAACCGGAAGTTGCATATCTGAGGACTAAAAAAAGGTTTCCTTTGTTATGGTAATAAAAAATTAGAGGCAGATTCTTATAGAATTTGATCAATGGAACAAAAAAGGAAGAACAAATTTTTTCGATATCCTGTTTAGTTTTCGAGATAATATGTGTTGTTATTCCAAAACTTACTATAATGAGATAATGAATTGTATATTACACACATACACATATACGTGGTATCAATTTTTACGGATATAAACTCAGTTTTAAATATAATTTTTGAATGGTATATTTTGGTTTTTATTCATAGAAATTAGTGAAAAATGAACGGGACATCACCAATGAAACCTCATTCTTGGGCAAAGGGTAATTATTTACAAATATGTCTCGGCGTGTAATGACTTCAAAATTATTTAATTACCCTTTGCCTGAAAATGAAGTTTCAATGATGTTGTCCGGTTCATTTTCCACTTACTTCTATCAATACAAGCCGTAATATACCTACCGTAATTGTCTATACAATATAGTAAGTTTTTCAAATTTGACACGTAATATCACGAAAACTAAGCAAAATATCGAAAAACTTCATTGTTTCTTTTTTGTGATACTCACCAAGTTCCATAAGAATCGATCTTTAATTTTTGTTGCTATGGTAACGGAAAACATTTTTTAGTAATCCCTAGGCTTGACATTCGAAGGGTTGAAAAATACACTTCCGGTCCTCGTCACCAAAAATCCATTTAGGGAATAACTTCTTAAGCCAAAAATTTTATGTAAAAAAATAATTCAGCTCAATCGGAGATATTCGGTTATTATAATGGTGTAGTTATTAAAAAAATATTACATAATTGTGATAACAGCGCATTCAATCAGTATGTATAAGTAGCCAACTGCGTATACAGTTTAGCTTTAGGTAGTACATAACTACATACTGTAGGTTTAAATAGCCAATTCAGTATACACATAATTATGTATAAACAGCTAATATCATATACACATTATATATGTATAAATAGCCAATTTCGTATACATACCGTATGTATAAATAGCCAATTGCGTATACATACTGTATGTATAAATAGCCAATTAGTTATACATACTGTATGTGTAAATAGCCACATCCTTGAAATTATGACATCTAGTTAATACATATAAAGTATACTTACATCGTGTCACTATTGAGATGTGTTATTTCTTCTTGGGAATTCCCCATAGAAATGAAACATTTTCCCCGAGTAAAAAATAGCCTATAACATTCTCTGTACTCTAAGATATTTCTGTACAATATTTAAATTCGATTGGTTAAGCGGTTGAGGGATGAAAGAAGGGCAAAGAAACAAAGAAAATAGAAAATAGAAAATGGTTTCCAAAAATGCATTTAAAATACAAAATAGAAAATAGTTGTGCTGAACATATTTAAAATAGAAAATGGAAAATAGCTATTTAAAATGGATTATAAAATGCAAAATGTTTTTACTTTTTTGTACTATAAATCTTTTATATTAATAAAAAAAAAAAAAAGCTAAGAAAATGTCAAACGTATTGAAATTAAATAAGGGTAGTCTTTTGAGAAAATTTTATAAAGTTTGCATGATATGAAAACGAAATTTATCTCTTGAAATATTGTTACTCAGAAATATTGTAAAATTTAATTCAGGCTGGACATAATCAAACCTTGACTACGGTACAACTGCGGCTTCTAAATTATGAAAATTATCTACTCGAAATACCAAAATATTTTTTATCGACGTGTCTCAAAGTAAAATATAAAATGTCATTTTGTATTTTAAATACATATTTAAAATGAAATCATTTTAAATAGTTCCCAGCCCTGGTTAGGATAATAATAATAATAATAATAATAATAATAATAATAATAATAATAATAATAATAATTTATTTCCTCTATAAAATTTACAAAATTTTTTGAGTACGTCAATACAAAAAATAGAAATTTACATGTTAAAAATATCATCAGCAAGACACTCATGTACCGTATAGTATGCTTTCTTCAATAATGCATCTTTGACTTGTTTTTTAAAACCGTTCGATGATAAGTTCTTCACATCTTCTGGTAATTTATTATAAAGAATAATACCTGTATAATTAATTGGTGGTAAATATTGATGATTCAGTGTTTTTTCCTTTCCCTTAGTTTTTTTTACCAGGTACTTGTCATAATTTCATTGTTTCGTTTTTGATATAGAGAAGAGGTGTGTCAGTAGTAACCAAAAAATATATACAGGCTAGTAAATTTTTATTTATTAATCACAGTGAATTAAAATTTTTGGTACAAAATACGAACATTTTTCAGGTTTTAAATGAGCTACACAAAAATATTCTATGTTGGCTTATAATTAAAAGAACCACATCTATGTAAACTAAAGTGTAATAATACAATCACCATCAGAGGAGCAATGTGCATAGGTTCAATTGTAACACTCATTATTATTCAGTTAATTATAATAATTAATTCAATCATCAAAATGTTTCAATACATATTGAGTGAGTCTAATTGTTTCTTCTCCTATTACTCTTCTAACAATATTCAGGTATACATCATCAGATGCAGTCCTTCTCCTAGCTTTTTGTTTTCTTTTATTAGATACCATTTTTTTTTTATTTTAAAAACAGCGTAAATTACATTAGAGACTGATCTAACGGTTAGAAAACAGGGCTTCGAATCGAACAATAACCGTAATCGAAAAACGATATATAACCCTTTCCTGCACAGCAGTTTTTAGACCTCTACCGCCGCCCGATGGTACTTACCAGTACCAGAAATTTTAGTTAGTTAGAGATTCAGAAAGTTATTTTAACAAATCATTAATAATTCCTCTAGAATACTTGTTGATACTTCAGAGTACTATTTGGTCAACCAATTGGAATTATTTTTAATTGTTAGTGATGTTTTTTTTTTCGACACTAATGTCAGTTTTAATCAAATTTTTATTTTTTGTACCTTCGGAATGTCTAATAACATTTCGATATTTTTAAATGGGTGCTAAATTAATGGGTGAGTTAACTGGTACTCAAAAGTACCGCCGGGCAGGAAAGGGATAAAACCAAGCCCTAACCGTATGTGTAAAAAAACCGTAGCTAGCAGTGTATCCAGAGTGTGTCAGATATCGTTTAAGTCCATTAGTCGGTTGACTGCTCTTTCAACACACACATCAATTGTTAGTATTGTTGGCGAACCACTTGCAATAATGTAACACATGCATACGTCGTCCTCGAATACATATACATTATACCAGGCATCCCCACTTACCACAGGTTGAGTGTGACGTATGACACACATACAGACGTGGATTACGTGTTCATAGATATGAAATTTATCAAAATAATCTGGTGCGCAGGGTCGCTGTGACGTATGATTTTGGCGACAAACGGTATACAAGCTACGGAACAGTAGCGTGGTTTTTTGGATAAAACCAATTGATTATGTCAAAGTGTACCATTAATTTTTTTTTGCAAAACCGTTAATAAATCATTATTTTTATGACTTCGATTCATACCTGAAATTTAAAGTTTAATTTTATTCAACTAAAATCGTTAAAACGGTACGAAGTATTACTTACAATTGGAAAATTAATAATATAAACTAAAAAGCATTTTATTAACTGGGTACATATCAAATTTCAAATCAATCCTCAAAAGTCAGAACTCAGAAACCGAAAGAGTTTTTATTAAAATTTATTTAAAACCATATACTAACTCCTGGGTCTGGGTGCTCAGTTCCTTAAATTTAAGATATTAAAAAAAAGATTGTGGATATGTTACGGCTAATATGCATGAATACGTATAGTAGCCGAATAATACGCGTATTATACAAATGTCGTGGATAATACACAAATACGCAAACCATTCTTCTATTAGCTAACACAAATCGGTTAGAACGCGTTGTATCCAAGACGTCTTGGTTTAAATGTTTGTTTTATCAACATACGCACAGTATTACATCATCCGTTTAAGAAAGTCGAAGTATATAGTCAAAACTAACTAAACTAACCTAACCTTTACTAACGTCACCACCTAGTTTTTATATCAAAGTCGAAGTATGTTGTCAAAACTAACTAAACTAACCTAATCTTAACTAACTTTACTACTCTAGTTTTTATATCAAATTGTGTAATAACCAACGGCCGTTGGTTATAACCGGAACCCCTCAAATAAATCGCGTAGAAACCAAATGTTTAAAATACATGCATTTCGTCACATATTATCCAGCGTCTTTGGCTAATTTGCGATTTAGCTGGCTAGTACGCGTAATGGAAGTTTTCGCATATTAGCCGTAACAGATACATAAAAGTACTAAAGTATTAGTTGTAACATGTTACAATCGGCAGAGGCGGCACAAAGGTTGGGCGAAGGTTATGTATCTGTTGGAAAGAGGTGCATCAAAAAAGAATTTATTGTCGACAGCTGCCGAATTTGGTTCGCTTGAAGATTTACAACATATAGCCTCGCTATATTGCCTATAGCCTCGCGCCTTTAGGGGCCTCGAATTTGTAAGGAAGCTGGTAGAATTTGATTAAGAGTGTCGTTGGTTGTTAAATTGTTTTTTTTTTCTTCTTTGCTCATCACCTAATTTTTCATAAAAATTTCAAAGAAAAAAATTAGAGGAAGCCCCGCAAAAATTATCTTGCCTACTTCCCATTTTAGTCTTGCATCGCCTCTGACAATCAGCACTACTGAATCTGTTACAATTGTTCCACTGTTGTTTAATTTTACAAAAAAATTCGTAAAATATTAACTGTGATTAAAAAAGTGAAGCTACATACTTATCTGATAATATTATTTATTTGCTTAAGATACGTAATACTCGCGTAATACTCTTCAATAAGATTGATAGATGTCTCGCAGATTTCAAAATTAAAATTGACCCACTGTTACTACTGACACACTTCTCTCCTACATCTCTTCCCTTAGGAATGAGATGTTTTCCCGGGAAAGAAAGTAGCCTATATTCTCCGATCTTTCTGCTAAAAACATGCAAAATTTGAACGAACTCAATGATGCAATTTTTTTACAGTCAATGTCATAATCACATTGTTCTCTTTTTAACACATTTTTACATGGGAATTAGATGTTTCCCGAGGTAAAAAGTAGCCTCTATCCTTTTTCGTCCCTTCTGTTAACAATACTCAAAATGTGAATTCAGTCATTTTCTAATAGCAAATTGTGATAATTTCATTGTTTCGTCGTAATACATTTTCCGTTGGGAATGTGACATTTTCCCAAAGCAAAAAATAAATAAATAAATAAATAAATAGAAACATTTTCTTGTCCGTTCTCCTAACAATATACAAAGTTCGAATGAAGTCAATGATTCTTTTTTTTTATTTCGTTTTAAACATATGGAATGACATTTTTCACGGGATTTGGATATTTTTTCGGAGTAAAAAGTAACCTGTATTCTCTTCCTTCCCCTCTCTTAACAATATATAAAATTTGAAATCAGTCATCCGTTTTTCAACAGTCAACTGTAGTAATTTAATATATTTCCCTCGAGAATGAATTTTTAGGGGATAAAAAGTCGCATATAACCGCCTCTGCCCTCAAGCTATGTCTCTGCAAAGTTTTAAGTTGATTGATTAAACTATTGAGGCATGAAAGCAAATCAAACAAATAAAGAAACAGACAAACAAACAAACAAACTCACTTTCGCATTTATAATATTATAGTTAAAATTAGGATTAGAATTAGTTAGGATATTTCGAATCCTTAGATGTAGCTCTTTCAAATGATACCTCAAACCTCACACGATATATTAATTAAAACCTTAGCTGAAGTTCTAAAAACCGCACTCATCAAAATTAAAAATAGCAAAGCTCCAGGATTAGATGGGATAGGGAACGAATTTTTTAAGTACATGCCTTTTAACTGGAAAATAATATTGCTAAATTTTTTAAATAAAATACTAGAAACGGGAAGTATGCCCAGTGACTGGTCAGAAATTGATTTATTCATGTTACATAAAAAGGGGGATCCTCAAAATCCTGAAAATTACAGGGGAATAGCACTAGTTAATTCAATAGTAAAAATATTTACCAGCATTCTCGCTAAGCATTTGGCTGCGTGGGCAGAGGATAACCATATACTTAAAGAAAATCAGGCAGGCTTTAGACAAGGAAGGGGTTGTCAAGAACGCATATTCACTCTGTTATCTATAGTGAACATCCATATAAGACTGAATAACTCTAAAGTGTTTGCAACCTTCATAGATTTGCGCAAGGCTTTTGACACAGTAGAACACCAGTTATTGTGGCAGAAGTTGCACGGAATGGGTGTATCTACTAAATTTCTTAAAATTTTGCAAAACTTATACGGGAATGCAACATTTCTTTTAAAACTGGATGAAAACAAACTTAATATTAATGTAACAAAAGGGGTATTACAGGGGGAGTCACTAAGTCCTCTTTTATTTATATTATTTATAAATAATTTGGAGGATTATTTGGAGGGACTGATTTAGTTTTATTGGACGATACTGCTTTAGGACTGCAAAATAAGTTAAACGCTTTAGATAAATTTTGTGACCAAAATAAGTTATTAGTTAATACTGATAAAACAAAAGTGGTCGTTTTTAGAAAAGGGGGAAGATTGCGTAGCCAGATAAAAATTTTTTTATAAAGGAAATAGAGTAGAAATTATTAAAGAGCAGACATATTTGGGGTTAATTTTTTCTAGTTCGGGACTATTCCTACAGCAAACCAAATCTGCTATGCAGAGATGTAATACCGCCATAAGTAATTTAAAAGAGGTGATGGCTAAATCAAGGAGTAAATGGGAAACAAACTTAAAAATGTTTGAAGCAATAGTCCTAAGCACTTTGTTATATTCGAGTGAATCTTGGGGTTTACGGTACGTTGAAGAGATAGGGAGAGTGCAAACGCGCTTTCTGAAATCATTACTGCTTTTACCTAGGAGCTCACCTGATGGATCATATATGTATTATACCAATATTGCTATCAATTTGCAATTTTGGTCGCAAACATTAGAGTGCAGACGATATTATTCTCTCTTCCTATTAGGGTACCTATTTTCATTGTTCGCATGCGCTGGCAATTTCAAAAATGCCTCCATTTTAGTCACTTAGGTTGTCATTATCAAGTACGAGTATAAATTACAAAGTAAATTTTATTTAATAAGCAATAAATGTGTTTATTTGTTATTTGGATAAATAAAATTGTCATTTCTGAGTCAAAAATTCAAACAATAAAATATTAAAAATATGAATGAATTTATTTATTACTTTTCATGTAAACCGCTAGACATGCGCAGAATAGAAATGGTACACTATTTTTGTATTGTCTGACTCTCTTTGTTGGCGACCAATTCCTCTCATAGGCTAGATACATTACATGTCCCTGCCACTTGTTTTCAAGGACGGACCATTGAATGTCACAGTTTGCTACGTGGCGCTAATGGTATAGGGGTACTAAATAGAGTTGGGACATGTGAGCATTTTTCATCAAATAGATGTCAAAATTAATTATCATATGATTGAGTACAAAATTATCGTCACCAAGTTATGTGTTAACGAAGAATTAAAATTTTTTAATTTAATTAATCTTTCTAGGTTGAGTTGAAGTGTTTTTTAAATATTTAATTTATTTCCAATTTATTTTAGATAAATCTGATGAAAAATAGCGAACTATCGAAACTCATGTCCCGACTCTAATTTTATCCCTGTACATCAACGCCATCTGGTATATCAGTTACAGCGGCGTCAGAAAACGGTCCATTTTTTTATAATGGACTATATGCAGAGTGGCAGGGACATGATACATTGCTAGCAATATATGCATATATGTTATATATAAAATATAAACTCGGCAGAAGTTTATGTTTAAAAAAAAAGAATTTTATTTCACAAGATACAATTTTTTACAAGAATACAATTTTTTACAATATAATTTAAAATAAAATAATTTACTTTATCACCGCGCGGTGATCGAGTCAATTATCCGGCAAAGTAGTTGACTTCGGTAAAGTGTGTGTTGAACGACTGTTGTTTGGCCCATTTGTATCGTGACTTATATACGGTTGAATTTCCTGTTACTTTCTGGAATGACATTGGTCGTGTGTCCTGCGGATATACTTAATGAATATAGGTCAGAAGTTGGACTTTCCTTTCACTTGAAATTATACTTGTTGTTTGTCACGTATGCTAATGTTGAATTTAGTGTAATGTGAAGATATTGTTAAATAGCTATATTGTAGTTCATAACTCTTCCCTCCCTAAGATGGAAGTTCAATTTTGAAGGGGAATTGAACGACTGACGACCTGTCGATTGGTGGTGCCGTAGGTGCCATCATGTATTGGACTGATTCTTGTGTTGTTTTTGCTCTCTTGCATCTTCTGCATGTAACGTAACTCGTACCGATTACTATTAAGATTCCAATGGTGATGACTGTGACGGTCATGTGGGTGTAATGTTGATATTTGATAAATTGAATGGTATCCGTATTTTCTAGATGTTTCAGCTGTAACAGATCTAAGTTTATATCTTTAGAAATGTCAGTAATATTAACAGTGTTATATAATATTTGTTCCAAAACTATGTTGTTGATGGTATTGTCTAGAGTCCCATAAGTTATTTGGTTGATCGTTACATGACATTGGTCTACGATGATATGTAGTTTTCCAATGAAGTTGGTAATGTTCTCTCCGCAGTTGTTCGTGATGTCGATTGAATGATTAGTTATGACGATTATGTGGTTGTCTTCTATTTCTTCTATGAATTCTTCTCCTATTGTGCGATGTAGCGTACATTGTGCTGGTTTATTTTCCAATATCTTTATTTCGCATCGGTTAGCTTCCTTTGGTGTTAATATTACAGGTGGGCAGATAAAATCCTGTTCTATCTTATTGCAAGTCTTTTCTAGGAATTGGTAATGGGTTTTGTTATGCAGGATTATATTGGTTTTTGGTTTTATAATTTGATGGTTTTCAGGGATGGGTCTTATTTTGATAGTGTTAAAAATATTATTCCTGAACTGTGGAATCATTACAGCGAATATGATATTGGTTCCGTTGTAGTAGGCTTTTAGGTTGAGTAGTTCATACAAGTGTTCATCACTAATAATGTTGATACTACTTTTCAAATTTTCATATACTAACTTTAATTCATTCTTTGTAAGGATATGCCTAGATATCACATTTAACTTAGCTAGTTCTATCGATAATATAATGTCGTTAACGTGCTGGTTTAAGTATTGAAGTTGTGATTGTAAGGAAAAATAGTATTGTGACTGAAACAGTTGTTGTTCTATTTGGGGATATGTTTTCATAGCATTGGCTAAAATTTTAAGTTTAGCTTGTTCAGTATTTATAAAATCCGTGATGTTATTAAATCGCTCGATCATCTGTGTGTTTAATCTGTGTTGTTGGTCTATTCTGTCCTTTAGTAACAAACTATTATCTTTGAGGGTTTCTATTTGTTTGTTGATTTCTATCGCGTCGTTGTTGTCCATATTGCCAGATATTGCTTTTATTACGGTCCCTAATGCGTTTATCCAACCTCTTTTACTTCTAATTGTCCTCGGTTCTAAGTTTTCTAAGTTTCGCTCTATTTTGTTGTATAAATCCTTTAGATTTTTCGTATTGTAAAATAATGTTGCGTTAAGACTAGTATTATAAATGTTATCTCTTAAGTACCCTAATGTGTCTCTAATGTTAGTTATGTTAATTATATGTATTAGATTATTATAATGGGAAACTACTCTAGTTGTACCTAAATTAAGTGCGATAAGTCCTTTTGTGTGCGATATGTCGTGGTATTCTATTCTTTGCGCGTTCGTCATTGTTAAGAACCTGTAACAACATTACTTTCTTTTAGGTTTTATTTTGGCTTTGTGATATTTGTAATTCTTTGTTTTAAAGGTTAATTTATTGTCGTCAGTTACTTTTTTTTGCATTGTACGGAGGTAATAATTTCGTGTTACGTTGTATATTTTTAACATAAACTGTGTCTCCTATGTTTAGTTGTGGTGGATCGTTTCGTTTATTGTTGTTTTTGGCTAACGTTTGTTTTTGTTTTTCACTTTGTGTGTTTATAATTTCTTTAATTATTTTAATTTCATCCTGCTGCGTCTTTGTGTATTCTGTTATGGCATCTCTATTTGGGTGTAAAATTGTAGTGTCCCGTATTCCCTTAATTGTTTCAAAAGGTGTTAGTTCCGTACTGGAGTGGATAGAATTATTGTAGGTAATCATAGTTAAATCTAACAGTTCATTGAGAGGTAGCTTTTTCTTTTCTTTTAGAATACATAATATTTCTAGTATGGTGTTATGTAATCTTTCAACGGGGGAGTTACCTGTAGAGTTACGGGCTGCTGTTATATGGTGTTCGATTCCATATAATTTAAGAAATTCCCTAACGTCAATGTTGGAAAATTCTAAACCGTTGTCGTGAATTATTTTTTTGGGTATTCCATTCCTAGCCATGTAATTTCTAAGGGTTTTTAATACCTCGTTTGAGTTCCTAAATGGGATAACTGCACATTCCGCATACCTACTAAATTTGTCTAAGATAGTTAAAACGTTTGTTTTTTCTATATACAGTATGTCTAAATGTATTATTTCGAAAGGTCGTGTAGCTTGTTCGGTCTGTTCTTGTTTTAGTCTTAAGGGGTGGCGTTCATATTTAAATTTTAAACATGTGTCGCACGTATTTATATAGGTTGTGATTTTAGATTTCATATTGTCGAAGTAATAGTTCCTTTTCAAGTGTTTCAACGTTTCTTCTATTCCTCGATGTACTGATAGTTCGTGGTATTCCTTGATTAGCTTTCCCTGTTCGTCGGTGTCCTGTATGTCGGTTAATATCCTCATACATCTAATAATTTTATATTTCGAAAAATACTCATCATATACCTTACTGATTACTTTCATGGTGTCGTCGTCGGTTAAAATGGCGTTGAGTTTGTTTGGTGAGAAGTATTTCTTAATTATATTGATGCACTGTTATTCTGTAGGTGTTTCTACTACTTCTATGGTAATCCTCTTACGAGTTTTAAAGTAATATTCCGTAGATGTTTTCTCTCTTAGTCCTGTACTTATAACAATTTGATTGGAGAATTCGTTTAACGATTGTTCAGAGATCCTGATTCCTTCATTTAAGTTATCCACATTAGAATGGGCTGTCTCTACTTCTTGTGATGTAGTTAATGTATTTAGCTCTGTCGTTATTCTGCTGAGTGCATCCGCGTTTGCGTTCACCTTCCCAGGCTTGTAATCTATACCGAAGTTGTAATCCAGTAGTTTTATTTTCCATCGGACTAATTTTGAATTAGGCTCCTTCAGTGAAAAAACCCATTTTAATGGTTTATGATCCGTTAGTATGTTGAATTTCTGTCCAAACAAATATGGTCTGAACTGTTTGCATGCCCATACGATCGCCAATAACTCCTTTTCAATGGTACTATAGTTTTGTTCGGCCTTATTCAGTGTCCTTGAAGCATAGCATATGGGTTTATCCTGTCCCACGGGTCCTTGTGACAATACTGCTCCAATAGCATAGTTGGATGCGTCTGTTGTGAGTATGAACGGTTTTTCAAAGTCGGGATATTGTAGGATCGGATCACCTGTTAGTAAAGTTTTACAATACTCAAAACATTTGATGTATTCAGGGTCCTTAATATTAATCTTCACGTCTTTTCGTAGACCCTTCGTCATTGGTCTTGTGATTTTAGTAAAATCTTTGATGAATTTTCTGTAGTATCCAAGTAATCCTAAGAATGATTTGATTTCGGTGGTTGTTTTTGGTACTGGAAATTGTTTAATAGCTTCTGTCTTCTTTGGGTTCGGTTTTATGCCTGCTGTTGTTACGACGTGCCCTAAAAATTATATTTCTTTATGCAAGAATTCACATTTGTCTAGTTGGGTTTTAAAATTATGTTGTCTTAGCTTTTCAAATACCTTTCGTAGCATCTCTACATGTTCAGTTAATGAAGCGGAAAATATGATAATATCATCCATGTATACCAATACGTTTTTTCCTATGTATTCTCTCAACATATTGTCCATGACACGTTGGAAGGTTGCCGGGGCGTTCTTGAGTCCGAACGTCATACGCGTGAATTCGTAATGCCCATTGTCAACTGTAAATGCTGTTTTAGGTATATCCTTTGGATCCATTTCTATTTGATGATACCCTGATGCGAGGTCCAATGTTGTAAAGTAATAACATTTTCCTAATTTGTCCAGTATATCGCTAATGTTCGGTAATGGATATTTATCGTCGATGGTCTTCTCATTGAGTTTACGATAGTCAATCACTAATCTCCATTTTTTCTTGCCCGAAGCGTCTGCCTTCTTCGCTACTATCCATATTGGTGATGACCATGGGGAGTTCGACGGTCGAATAATATTCTTTTCCAGCATTTCATTAATCTGCTTGGCTATCTCTTCTTTGTGAATGTGAGGATATCTGTAACTCCTGGTGTAAATTGGTAGATCATCCTTTGTGTTGATTGAGTGTTTCACGTCTGAAGTAAAGGTCATTGGTTGGTCCGATGTGTAGAATATGTCTCGGTAGTCGACACATACGTTGATCAGTGCATCCTGCTCTTCTTTGTTCAAGTGTTTCATGCGGTTACGAATTTGTAGTTTTCTGAGTAGTCTGCATCCATTGGTGTATTTGTATTCACATTGTTTAATTCCACGTAGTTATTTAACGATTCACTATTTATGGGTTGTGCAAGTATGACGTGTTGTTTTTCGTTAGAATTATTAGTAATGAATACGTTTGTTTTGTAATCATGTGCAATGTATATTCCACTAACAGTTTGTACTTGGGGATTTAGTTTAATAGTAGGAATCAATATATCTCCGTTTTTTACTAAAGTGGGTACTTCAATCATGCGCTGTTCCTGTGACTCTAATGTGAAAACTATCGGTATAATGCATGATTTGTAATATAGTCGGTTAATAACTAGCCCGAATTGTATTGTATGATTATTGTAATTTATTTTTGTTTTCAGTTGTCTCAATGTTTGGTTCCCTATGATGCCATCAAAATAATAATGAATTTTGAATACGAGAAATTCTAATGGCTCTGTGTTATCTAATTCGTTTAAATATGAGATGCGTATTTTATTATTAATTTTGTGTGTTTTGAGTGCCGTTTTTACTTCTACGTCTGTCGGGATTAAAGTTAGATTTTCAACATGCTTTGGGTCTATAAAATTATTGTCAGCTCCTGTATCTATTAAGAATTTTAGTCTCTGTGGTCCGTTTTTTATTATTATGTATGGTAACGTCCCGTTCTTGGTCTGTTGTAAATTTAATTCTACGTATCCGGCAGATTCGAGGCTGTAGGTAGAAAATCCTCATCCTCTACGTAGTTTACATTGTTTAAATCAGTTTGGTCAAGTTCCGCTGGTTTAGGCTCTTCATTAAATTGGTACTCTAATGGATTTGTTGACTCTATTTCTGTTTCTATTGGTTCGTAATAAAATTCTTGATTATATTCAGTATTGAACAATTCTTTTGAAATTACCCTCGGTGGTCCCGTTTGTCTAAATAGATGGTTATTATTACTGATTCGTCTAGTATTACCTGACGTTGTATCCATAGGTTCGGGGGTAAACCTATTAGATTGTGTTTGTTGTTGCGGACGGACTGGACTTTGCTGTATTGGATGGTAATTATGTTGAGGTCGATTTTGATTAAAATTATTGCAAGGTCTCTGGTTTTGGGGTAAATATTGTAAACGAGGATGGTTTCCAAATATGTTTTGAACAGGTTGTATATTCGTATTAAAATGTTGTCGTGGTGTATATGGAATGTGTGGTTGTGTTTGTGTGTGTACATGACGAATTATTTGTTTTGGTGGTGTATTATTTGCTTTTGGTTGCGACCTAACGTTTCCGTATTGCGTCTGTTTGTAATAAACGTTTAACTCTCTCTGCACACATTGCCATGCTTCTCCAAGTGTCTTAGGCTGGAAAGCACGAACAATGTTTCCTATATTCCTATTAAGTCCTGTTAGAAAACAATCTAGTGCTGCTTGATTGTAATGTTCAATTTTAATTTTCTTAACAGTTTCGTCGGTATTCATTAAAGATATGTTATTTATAAGTTGAGCTAAAACTTCGTAAATTCTACCAAAGAATAATTCAACTGATTGATTTCCTTGTGTTAGCGAGTATAAATCACGAGTTAAACTGTATTCATCTCTCTTATCTGCATAATGCCCTATTAAAATTTCTTTGATGCTATCCCAATTTCTCACTCTACCATACTGATTTAGTACGTCATTTGCTGGACCTATTATTTTTTTTCTAATTTCGTTACTATAAAGGTTTTTTAAATTATCGTCAACTAAACTAAATAATAGACCAACAGCCATATCAACGCTATCGATAAAATTAAACAAATTACTTCTATTGCCGTCATAAGGAATAATTGTTTTAATAATATCAGGGATTTGATACTAGTCTAGGTTGTGCCATATTTTCTAAATTTTCACTTAAATTGTTTGATTCAATATTATTAATAATTTCAATATTATTAGCGAAGTCACAACTACTTGATGTACTTGAATCTGAATTAAACGATAAACCGTCGTTTTTCTTCAGGAATTTAATACTTTTAGCAGTGGGGTAAGGTTTAGGCATCGGAAATCATGCAATAATATAGGAAAGTAAAGACTTACAACAATAGAACTGATGATTTCCACATATCCAGTTGAACCAGCGTACGTGCAGTTCTAGACGTTGACTGAGCGAAGTCGACCTTCTTCACGATAAACCGTCGTGAATTGATGTATCGCCACTACTTCTCGATAAGCCGTCGAGAATGTCGTTGTCCGGGAATATATTGCTCCAAACCACTGTTGGTGTTCCAGTCGAGTTGTATATTTTATTTGTTTGGTTTGTAGGTTCGGCTCCAAAGTCTTAAAAGACACTCGTAGTTTAACTGTCGCGTTAACTTTACGATGAGCGCTTAGATAGTGGAGGTTTACGAAATTTTCCTGCACTATCCTACCGGCTGCGCCAAATATAAACTCGGCAGAAGTTTATGTTTAAAAAAAAGAATTTTATTTCACAAGATACAATTTTTTACAAGAATACAATTTTTTACAATATAATTTGAAATAAAATAATTTACTTTATCACCGCGCGGTGATCGAGTCAATTATCCGGCAAAGTAGTTGACTTTGGTAAAGTGTGTGTTGAACGACTGTTGTTTGGCCCATTTGTATCGTGACTTATATACGGTTGAATTTCCTGTTACTTTCTGGAATGACATTGGTCGTGTATCCTGCGGATATACTTAATGAATATAGGTCAGAAGTTGGACTTTCCTTTCACTTGAAATTATACTTGTTGTTTGTCACGTATGCTAATGTTGAATTTAGTGTAATGTGAAGATATTGTTAAATGGCTATATTGTAGTTCATAACTTATATACATATATTGCTAGCAACGTATCTAGCCTATGAGAGGAATTGGTTGCCAACAAAGAGAGACAGATAATACAAAAATAGTGTACCATTTTTGTTCTGCACATGTCTAGCGGTTCACATGAAAAATAATAAATAAACTCATTCATATTTTTAATATTTTATTGTTTGAATTTTTAACTCACGAATGACAATTTTATTTACTTAAATAATAAATAAACACATTTATCGCTTATTAAAATTTACTTTGTAATTTATACTCGTACTTGATAATATGAAAACCTAAGTGGCTAAAATGGAGGCATTTTTCAAATTGCCAGCGCATGCGGACAATGGAAATAGGTACCCTAATTAGAAAGAGAGAGTGATATCGTCTGCACCCTAGTGTTTGCAACCAAGAATGCAAATTGCTACCAATATAGGTATACTACATATATGAGTATATGTATACTACTACATATTATAGGGACGGAGCCTGAACTATAGACGGCAGCACTGCCACCGATAGTGGCGCCTTTATGTGTCTAAAAATGAAAAATGTTAATGGTGAATGAGAAACGAAAGAAATAGAAATGAGTGTTACTATGGTGTTACTTGATTTGAATTTTTTTTGCTTGTCAATTAATAAAAATTAAAAGAAACTGAAGCCTCTTGTTCAGAAAAATGCAATATATCGCCAAATTACACGTAGGTACATACTGTAATGGAAAATACGGAATTTTTGTTATATTTCAATAAAAAATAATGCTAAAAATTTAAAATTTTTCATAGAAAATAGGTAAATCTGTTTAAACTTAAAAATAAACGAAGTAGTATACGAAACTTAAAAATAAATAATTAGAAAATACTATGCTACCCAGCGTTGTTGAAAAAAAATTAATTCTTGGAGTAAATGAATTATTAACTGAAAATCTGGTAACATCTGATAATGTAGTATTAACTGAAAACCTGAATAAAAGCTTCGTTTCGGAATTAATAACATACGGATCATAACTTGCATCTTTCATTTTATTTTTTGAGGTAATTTTAATGTTAGCCTCACAGATTGAATTTAAGGTTTTCTTCACGTTAATATTAACTTGCATTTCTGTACATTTTATCCCATCTATGTTGCTTAAATTACACATAATTTGGATTGGTAGATTCTTCGAAACATTCTTCTGTATGACAACTACTATTATGACTTTATTATTACTGGGATATTATACTGCTATGTTAATTCTCTGATTCTGTTATGGTACAGTTGTTTGTGGGCAGTTTTGCAAATTCTAAATCGGCGGTTTTGCAATACCAACATCAATCACATCAGTAAAACGTTTGCACTTACTTTTACTAAGAAAATTGGAACAACTTTTAATACAACAATATTTTATTATGAAGTTCATACTGATATTAATCTTACTAATAGCATTAATTGATAATTTAATGAGCAAGAGCATTTGTAAGAGTATTATGTATAAAATAAATGTAATTTTGATAAAGAAAAAAATGCAAAACACAGTGTATTTTCCAATGCTTTGAGATATACAGGATACCAAACGTACGTCCTTGATTAATTTTATTAAAAAAAGCCGTTGTCAAGTTTAAAATTTCTTTTGAATATAAATTTATTTAAAAATACGTTTTATTTTTAAATTTTATCAAAAATTATTTAATTTTACAAAAGAAACGTTTTTAGAAATTATATTTGTAAGATTTATCTATTTAAAATGCTTTTATTTTAAAATTACTTTTTTAATCTTGTTTGAACTCTGGCATGAACAAATATAATATAATTGGCTGATTAATTAATAAAATTATGAAATTATCTCTAACATACGTTATATGAAAGTATAACGAGCAGACACTTTATTGAAGTCGCATGGCAAAATTGCAAAAATTCACGATATAAGACATTAAATAAAGACGTTAACTATTTTCGATTTCCGAAAAAGGATGCGATAAGGTGAAATAGAGTGAAATAGAAAAAGTGATCTTTAATAAACGAAATTTTGCATGAAAGTGTATATATTGGTATTAAAAAACATCTCGAACCACGAAGTTTTCAACTGTGGATCCAAAAAATCTGGAAAAAAGGACACAGTAGCATTTCTAAGAACTTTTGGCTAAAATTATTCCTGATCAGTTGAGTTAAAAACATAGAGAAATCCAAATTATCCCGTAATTAACAAATTAAGGCAGAGTATTTCCTTAATGCTTCATAATTTCCGAATTCGATGACATACAGAGAATGAATACAGACACGTGTAACATAATTGAATATTTCTCTATTTTTATGACAAACTGTAATAAATATATTTCATATATTTTATTCATATTTAATTGAAAAAATCATATTAATCATTTTTTATTCTCTTTTTTGAAAACTTGACTCGGGTATTTAATATTATCATTAAAGTAATTTAAATATTTTTGTTCACTTTAAAATTATTAAAACATAATAAAAACAAAAATAGTCCGGACCTGGTTATACTGCAGTCCACAGTAAAACCCAGGTAAAACCTACAATGAGCAAACCTCCCAAACATATAATAAACCTTGGTTTGTTCATTAACTCTACCATATTTAATGGTATTTTGTCTGTTGAATCATAAGACATGTACCACATGACACACTGAATGTTGAACTGTAATGACTGCTCATACTTCACATTACATGAATATTTTATTTAATAACTGCAAACACATTCATTTATTATAAAAATAGTAAATAAAATAATACAAAATCACGTTGAATTATTTTTTTAAAATTAAAAACTAATAAAAACAGCATTGAAGACGTATTTAGCGCATTTAGTATTCAACTTTGGGGAAACAAGGTTAGAACGTCAAAAGAATCTGTCAAAAAAAGAACGTCGGTCGTTGTCATGTGCTACATGTCTTACCAGCCTATTTATTATATTACAACTCTAAGAAAAAAGTAAAGGTAATAAAATTTTGAAAAAAATATGATTGGTTAAAAAAGATGACAAGGATAAAAAAGTAGCTTGTACAGCGACAGTTTAATTTATTTATCTCTCTCACACAAAAATGTGACAAACTAAGTCGGATTTACATAGCTAAAAAAAACTTCATAATTCAAAAAGTTAAATGAATGTATATAATTCTTAAAACTATTGATTTAAATTATAATTTAACATTTCTAAATCGTATTCTGTATTGCCATATTCTATTTTGAATTGAAAAGTAATATTTTTATGAATGTTGCTGCAACAGGGCAGTTTCGTACTGAAAATAATTTATTTCATTTTTTGCTATAGTGTAAATCCAACTTGTAAAATTTTATTACGTTTACTTTTTTCTTAGAGTTGTAATATAATACAACTCACTTTTTTTTTTGCTTGAATGCAAAGTGTTAAAAATAGTTATTTATATCTATGTCATGCCCATGTCCCTGCCACTTGTTTTCAAGGACGGACCATTGAATGTCACAGTTTGCTACGTGGCGCTACATAGGGTATACTAAATAGAATTGGGACATGTGAGCATTTTTCATCAAATAGATGTCAAAATTAATTATCATATGATTGAGTACAAAATTATCGTCACCAAGTTATGTGTTAACGAAGAATTAAAATTTTTTAATTTAATTAATCTTTCTAGGTTGAGTTGAAGTATTTTTTTAAATATTTAATTTATTTCCAATTTATTTTAGATGAATCTGATGAAAAATAGCGAACTATCGAAACTCATGTCGCGACTCTAATTTTATCCCTGTACATCAACGCCATCTGGTATATTAGTTACAGCGGCGTCAGAAAACGGTCCATTTTTTTATAATGGACTATATGCAAAGTGGCAGGGACATGGTCATGCGCATGCCCGAAATGCTTCTCTAAATCTGACACCAGGTGGCAATAATGTCGTCAAGTTCGGTCCCTTCTAGTATGGTGAAATTAGCTTATTATGTATTTAAGTTGGCACTAACATATGGTTAGAAAAATTATTAAAAATGGAGGATCACAGATACCCTAAATTATGCTACTTAAGGTTACGTAATTTGAATGTGAAAGGCACTAAGGATACTAGATATAACTGGGTCTCACAGTTAGAAAATCTTTTACAAAAGATAGGAGGTGCATTAAATTGGGAGTCTTTAACCTCACAAGATATAGAAAGAGAAAAAGTAGTTCTATTAGACAAATTTTATAACTTTCTGATTGAAAGCGACTTAAACTCAGTGTTTTTATCCACATACAATTTGGAATATAAGTACATCATCCCTAATAAGATACATTTATACTATAACGAAAAAATAGAAGTACCAGGAAGTACATAGAGTTGTGTGCCAATTGAGACTAGCTCATCATGATCAAATACAAATTGTAAGTCATGGAATTAAATACATAATATGGAATTTAACACAGATATGCACTGTCTACAATATGCAGGAAAATGAAGATTTATATCATGTGCTAATCAGATGTCCTTCCTACGAAGTTATAAGGAGTAATTATTTGTTACCAGAATTTAAAGATATAAATACAATAGAATTCTATAAAGTTCTAATTGTTGAAAATAAAAAATGGTTAGAAATCTCTGATGGTTAGAAAATTATTTAACTGTTAATATATTGAAATTAAGGAATTTCTTCTAATTTGATTGAATAGTATAAATGTACATGTAAGGTAACGGGCCTAGTTTCTGACCTTTTAAGAGTGACGGCTGAGGTTAAACGACAGTAATAAATATAAGTTTAAACTTAAGAGACAATTAATAATTTTATCAACTAGTTTATGGCTTTCAAAATAAAGTCATACAAGTAAAATAATTATTTGAATTGAATTAATAATTTAAATTAATGTTTTAAAAATTGACAAAAAGGACCCAGTTTCTGATCTTCAAAATTTCTCATGTGACAGTTTTTGACCCTGACAGTGGCCTAGTTTCTGATTCTTAAATTTAAAAATACAGTTTTTTAAAATTTAATTTATAAATAATTTTTTATTGATAAAAATGAATGTTTAATGTTATATACGTTATGAAAAATAACAAAAACTAATCGAAGATAACTATAAATAACAAAATAACTAAAAAAACTGGTTAGAATTTAATTGGGCCATACCACTTTAGAAGTGAGCCTAGTAATTGACCCTCATATTTCAATAATAAAAATCATTCTAAGGTATTTTATAAATATTTTAAAATAAATTTTAAACAAATATTAACCTGCTCATATATTTTTAATTAAGTTTTCATACTTACATGATGAATATTGCACAGATCAAAATGAGTACTTTGTAACATAAACTGTTAGGAAACTACCAAAAAAATAGTTTTTACACACATTTTAAACTTAAAAATTTTTTTTTATTTAGTTAATATATTCTAAACTTTTTAAATTGCTGTTCATTAGACACAGAATAGATTACTTTAAATTAAGAATTTATTTTTTTTCTTATTTAAAATATAGTTTTTTTATTAATTTATAACAAAGTTGAAAAGTTCAGAAACTGGGCCGGGGTCAATTACCGGGTCTTTTACCTTACCTACTATGTATTTATTGTGCAATGTTTCATGTATTAATTATTATATTTCATGAGATTATCAGATGTTCTTCCTACGAAGTTATTAAGAGTAATTACTTGTAAACAAAATTTAAAGTTACAAATAAAATAGATTTTTATAAAGTTCTAATTGTTGAAAACAAAATATGGTTAGAATCTCTTTATTATTTAGCTGTTAATATACTGAAAACAAGGAGTTTCTTCTTATTTGATTGAGTAATAAAATTTTGTATAAATGTACATGTACCTAATATGTATTTATTATGTAATGTTTCATGTATTAATTATTATACTTCATGTGCTAATCTAATATCCTTCCTATGAAGTTATTATGAGTAATTACTTGTTAACAGAATTTAAAGATATAAATAAAATAAAATTCTATAAATTTCTAATTGTTGAAAACAAAAATAGTTAGAATCTCTTTATTATTTAACTGTTAATATTTTATTTATCTGCTAATATATTAAAACTAAGAAGTTTATTCTTATTTGTTTGAATAATAAAATTTAATATAAATGTACATGTACCTAATATGCATTTATTGTGGAATGTTCATGTATTAATTATTATACTTACAATCTTATGTATCAATTAGCGATGATCGATATATCGATAACTGTTATTTTATAACTAGTATAGAAAGATAACAGTTATCGTCAATAACTGGAATACCCAGTAACTAGTTACTTAAATAACTCCTTTGGAAATATCGATAACATAGGTCAATATTAATATATTCGAAAGCAAAGATCACAGTAATTTATTTTAACCACCTACGGAGAATTTCAAAATAATAACGCCCCACGCCAGTTACACATTTTCTATTGTAGCACATTTAAAAAACCCTTAACTCCTTTAGTACCGCCATATATTCCAATATTTTCGATAAAAAATTTAATATTTCTGTAAGTATAATTGCAAGTTTGGTACGTTTTGCTTAATTTATTTACAATATGACCACTCTTTACTGTACAGTCTCCAGTTACCGATATAAGACAATGCATATTCGACAGTTGAATTTTTTCTAAAAATTAGTATGACGAGCTGAGCTCGTCATTAGTCCTAAAGGAGTTAAAAATGAACTATTGTCTATTGTACAGTTATCTATTTGTATTTGTAATTTTGTATTCATAAAGTTGTTAAAATTATGTATATAAAGCCTAAATCCTTGTATAGACAAGTATTTGAACAGATATTGCAGTACAATAAAGCAAAAAATGTTATTTAGTATCCGTCAGTATTATAGATCTGTGCATATTGAACTAACAGAACCGTTTATACGCATATCGAATATCTTACAATATGTTAAAATATCCAAATACCATACCAGTTATTATAATAACTGTTATAAATAACCGATCTTTCATTAACTGTTATTGCAATAACAGTTATTAGAAAATAACCGTTTAGCTCATCTCTAGTATCAACCTCACTGTAATAGTTTCTAAAAAAACTTAAATACACTATTTACAATACAATACAAATGGGAGCATTCGAAACGCACCTAGCCAAAGTGTCTTGATCTTACTTTTAAGAACATTACACTTGTTTTGAAGTGCTTTTGTCTTACTTTTGAGATATTTGTATATTCTTGTCTCACTTTCCATGTTCTTGAAAGAAGGGTGAAGGTATGTATACGATGTGATACGATGTATACCGAACGCTATTGCTTGATTACATATAAACTATGTATGCTAGAATCATCGTATCACATCGTATACATACCTTCACCCTTCTCTCAAGAACATGGAAAGTGAGACAGGAATATACAGATATCTTCAAAGTAAGACAGAAACACTTCAAAACAAGTGTAATGTTCTTAAAAGTAAGATCAAGACACTTTGGCTAGGTGCGTTTCGAATGCTCCCAATATACTTCCGTTTTTCTCGCAGAGATTACAGCGTCACGACAAAACGTACTCAATAAGAGATTTTTCTCACCAATGCAAACAGTATAGGCCGTATAGGCGGTATAGGCGTTGCAGGACCTTTCTTTTATACACGATCGTGGTATGTACCGTATGTACACATTTCAGTTTGAAAAATATCTAGTATGGAGGGTAGATATAAGGAGGACCATCTCTGTATCAAAAAGTGTCTACAGAAAGACGTAAATAGTGGCGGCGCTACTGTAGCAAAAGGGTAAATTTAGAAAAGTAAACAAGGAAAGAAAGACATCCGCGTTGTTACGTAATTGTTGTTTTTTTATTATAATTGTTACATATAATTGCTTTATTATTTTAAAAATTTTTATAAAACTCAACACAATAAAATCACTGATAATGGGTACTCTATCGACGAAATTGATTACTAATAAGAGGAGGTATTATTTATGGTACACAGTTTTCATTTCCTGTTACATATTTTAACGCTTTTAAAGAAACCATATGGTAAAATTTTTTTGCCTCAAAATGCCGGCCTTATTACTGCCAAGTGATAAGTACAATATATAAGGCTACAAAAAAAGAAAAAGAAAAAAATTAAAGATCCCAACATTAAAAAAGTGAACCCTAGGAATTTATAAAAAATAAATTATACTAAACTATGTTGATAAAATTGAACATTATTTAGAATTATACCGTATTGTCATAGATGGCGGCACCTGTACCAGTGGATATGTACATATGACAGCATTTTGAGCCGCCATATTGCAGGACGAGTTAACTCGTCTTAATCATTTAAAGAGTTAAACAGCGAAATGAAACTGGTGGAGGAGAATGCAAGACCGAGCTGAATCCGGTGAAGAAATTTTAAAATTAATTTATGAAAAACTAAATAAAATTACTAAACAAAAACAAACGCTACTACTACAAAACAAGGTTATGTCGAAATTTTATTTCTACTATTAACTACTATCAAAAAGGAAAATATATAATTTAAATAAGAAAAAAAATTAATAAAACATAAAGAATAATTAAAATACAAGAAAAAAGGTAAAAAATTAAAACAGTTAATATAAAGCACAGCTAGCTACTCAAAAATCACAACGAACGCAAACGAAATGGACGAAAAATGGCAATAAAATGATGAATGTTTATAAATTTTATTTTTTAAATTCCACATAATATGTAACCGGAAATGAAAACTGTGTATCATAAATATGAAGGGTAGAGTATCAGGAGAAGTCTCTCCATATATAAAAAGTGGCCCCAAAAGTGGATGAAATTAAGATGGCACTAGTGTAGTAAAATTCTTAAATTTAAAATTAAGCGCTGAAAATTTTAAAACTGAAACAACAGTTTTTATTGTTTTTAACAGTTTTAATTGTTATATTTAATTCAATTTTTATTATTTTTATATTTAATTCAATTTTTATTATTTTTATATTTAATTCAATTTTTATTGTTTTTAACAGTTAGTATTTCCCTTTAGCATACTTCACTTCACTTATAATTGCTAAGTTCAGATCGAACCCTGATTGCTTATCAGCGCCGTTCTGGTTACTTATTGAACTATTATTTCATCAAATTCAGGGGCCACTTTTTCGATTCAAGTCCCATAAGAGATACTCCTCCTGACCTCTACCCTCCATAATCATAAATAATACCTCCTCTTATTAGTAATCAATTTCGTCGATAGAGTACCCATTATCACAATAATCTATACCTACCAACTTATAAAAATATATTTCCTTTGGTTCTGTTCTCAGCTATTTCATTTCATTCCATTCCACTTCACTTCACTTTTCAAGAATCGCTGTCATGGTTTTTAATTGGGGTACAGATGATAATATATCTAACACTCCTATATTGCTAATAAGGGTCCGGAAAAGGATGACAACCCCACCATACGACGTATGTATGTATGATGTGCAGACATGAATCATACAATTCATACATACATACGTCTGTCTCTGTCATTTAGACTTTAAATGTTATGCGCATGTCCGAAAATGGAGCATGTTTACATGTTTATAAATCGTCTGTTAGTTTATGTTTGTGCGTCAAATTTATTCATTTGACTGTAGTCTCAACGCTTGCGCATAACGAATCGAGTATAAATAAGATAGAAATATACAGTTGCTGTCTTTCTTTGTGGACAGCACTTGAACTTACGGAAACTAGCTAAGTATATACGAGTGTCAGGTATATGGATCGTGAGTAAACCAAATAAATAGCTTATTTTTTGTTGTCTCTACGTGTACCTATTAAACTATAAAGCATATTTATGACTTGATGTTTTTTCGTGCAATAGTTATTTTTATACCTAACTACTTATAAATTCATGAATATATTTTTAAAACTTAAGCCGTAATAAGTAAATTCATAAGATATATGAGTACTGTACAAATTATTATTATTTATTTATTTCAATAAAACAATATATTAACTAATCATAAGTTGCTCTTTATTCATCAAAAGGTATAAATAAAAACAAGACTTCTGCAAAATGATATACATAATTTATTGTACATTAAAAATTAAAGCTACAAACAAAATATATACATTAGAAAACATAAAATATAATGTTGCAACAAAAATTAATAATATACCTTAAAAAAATAAAACAGTATCTTCAAATTAATAATATACCTTTTTTACTGGTACTTATAAAAAAATAAAATGTGAGGGTGGTTAAGACCACATGACCGAAGTGAAAGCTTTTATGGCAAAGGATTTTATTAACAAATTCTATTTATGAAGCAGCATCCTATTTATCAGAACAAAAATGCGGAAAACTAATAATGATAAATTATTTTCAAACTGAGTTCAAGATTAAATGCCATCATGTTAGAACCAGAATCCATAAAAAGTCAAAGTATGTCTTAATTTATTAATTCGGTTGAAGTATCTATAAATAGTTTTGTTTGCTATTTTAGTGATATTTTTTATTGTTTATTTACCATAAAATAATTTATGTTAGAAAATTGGCTTTGAAATAATACAAATATTTGATATCAATTAAATGTGATACAAAATTAAATTGTTTTAAAATTTATTTTGAATGATTTTGGTCTCTATTGGCGATGCAAAGATTCTCACTCGCGCTTCTGGTGGTAAAATTAGAACTAGTATCAAATAAAAATATACCTATACATTTAATTGGTGATATAAACTCTAATAATCCACACATAATTTGTATAATACATATTTCTATCGACAATTAAACGTATATAACAATTTTTACTTAATACAGCTTCTAATTTAAGAAACCAGGAGCGCTTGCGTATCCTCTGCGTCGCCAATAGATTTGTTGAATTTTAGTAGTCAAAAGATAGAAATTAACTAATAATAATGAAATTAAGTGATTATTTTCATCTAATACTTACTGAATTGAAATATTAATATAGTTACTTTAGATTTACCATTTCAATTTATCTATTTTTAATAGATATAATAATAACGTAATGCACAAAATCAGACAATTACTTTTTTATTTACACAGTTATCACCTATTAACTTCCTTGCACCATGAAATGTCACCGCCATGGAATTTGCTGGAGTTGACATCAAATCAGTGTGAGTGTTAGAGCAATAAAGCCTATTAGACTAGCCGCATACACCCAATTTTTAGTTAAAAAACTGTTTAGTTGTATGACAAAAGACTATGGGATCTTATGGAGGTGCGCATACTATCAACACAATACGATAGTAGCTCGACAAAAAAATCATAAAACCATATCGATCGTTTTTTGACTAAAAAGTCAGACAACTTAAACAATTATCGATCGACAGGTATATGTACATTACTATGTATTGAAGTGCGTATACACTCAACTAAATAGTCGATCTGTAACCCGAACATATAATCTCTATGGTAAATTTTGGAGTATTTTATCTATGCTGTGATATATATGGGTGTACGGAATATCTCCTTTTGCTTTCTTTGTCGTACGTTCTATATAAAGCAAAGCACAGACAAGTTTTTTTCTATTAACCATTTTTGAATTCGATGATTGATAAAATCGTTAAAAAAATTAAAAACACAAAACATTCAACAAGTTTTGAAAATCATAGATATAATAGACATGACAGATATAAGAACTATTATTTATGATTGGTTGAAAAAAAAAGATTATGCACGAATGAGAATAAATAAGAGTACGAATAATTTTAAAATCGCTGAACAACTGATTGATAGTATGCGCATCCTACAACTAAACAGTTTAGTTGGGTTGAAATCATGAGGCTCATCGATTTCGACTAAACAGTTTAGTCGAGATACTAATTGACTGTATGCGCCAGGCCTTACACGCATTCACACACTCTTGCAGTAATCAGTTTCTTTGGAAACAAAACATGTTATCCCACCCACACACAAAATTAAAAAACTACATAACAGACGGAATACCAATGCTTGGCTTTAGTTCACCAGTCGTAATGACTACTCCATCAAACTCCATGGTCACTTCAGTCAAAATTGACTTCGTCTTGATAGTAGAGAAAACTATGGTAGCCCTCATTACTAATTGCCAGTCACTGTAATACATTAAGGACCTAATATCCTTTCATCTTTATATTTATTAGCATCTTTATATTTATTAGCTTCTTTCTTTATTAAATGATCTCTTAATTGTTCATTTTCACTTTCTAGTTGCTTTATCTTTAAATCTTTACACAAAATTTCTTCTTTAAATTTAGATTGAACATCTTGTAACTCATTTTTCATTTGAGAATATTGCGCAGCCATCAGTTCCAACCGTGTTTGTAAATGACCAACGGCAACTTCGTATTGACTTATACGAAACTCGGCTAACTTTAATTTGATGCTATCTCTTCATAACTTCCCTTAACCTCATTTGTATTTTCCTGTTTCTTTTCAGTTGATCCCGATGTCAATGAAGACCTGTCAACTGTTAAAAAATTAATTATAAAAATTTAAATTAACAACAATATAAATTCAAAATAGTTTAATATGTTACAGAATTTTAATTTAGTTTTTAAAAACGAGAAGTTGCAATTGCATTTTTTACAAAATTTTACTTTATTATAATGAAGATAATAAATTTCCTTTATAAAAATATAGTAAATGTACCCTGGGCCGATTGGTGGGGAGTAATGAGGTTACGGCTTCCTTTAGTGTAATAGCATGGATGTATTACGATATAGACAGGATACCTAACTGTATGCGTTTAATATTGTAAAAATGAATCCACATTAGCCATTTTGAAAAAGGTCAAAATAAAATATAGTATATTTTTTAGTTTAGAAATGACGTCACTATCGTCTCTTTTCAATTTATGACGCTAGCTATCCTTTAAAAAAATTAAACGATACCAATCCTTAAAATAGTACATAAATTAAGTTTATTTTCATTTTTTTGTTTTCTTACTTATTTCAATTGATAAATTATATAAGATTTCACTTACGGATTTATGTATACTGAATGAAAGTTAGAAGGAGATAACATACCATTAAATTAGGTATTATTAAATAATTTTTACTAATAATTTTTTATTTGGTCCACCCATTTCAACTCATATTTTTATGATACCTTACTGTGTGGTACCGTACTATATACCTAGGTATCATAAAAATATCAATTGAAATGGGTGGATCAAATAAAAAATTGTTGGTAAAAATTATTTAACAATACCTAATTTAATGGTATGTAATCTCCTTCTAACTTTCATTCAGTATCCACAAATCCGTAACAGGAATCTTCTATAATTTGTCAATTGAAATAAGTAAGAAAACCAAAAAATGAAAATAAACTTAATTTATGTACTATTATAAGGATCAGTATTGTTTAATTTTTTTAAAGGACAGCTAGCATCATAAATTGAAAAGAGACGGTAGTGACGTCATTTCTAAACTAAAAAAAATATACTAACTATATATATATATATATATATATATATATATATATATATATATATATATATATATACTGTGTGAGTTTTTCGAGAGTTGCCATTTTTATTACAGCCAAACCGTTGATTTAATCGAAAAATTGTTCAAATAAGAGTTGTAGATATCGACGGGGGCAACCGATTGCTATAGTCAGCAGCTTTATAGCTCTTATGGTTTTCGAGCTATGATACAAACTTATAGATTTTTAAATGGGACTATATATTAATTTTTCGATAAAACTGACCTAATGCATAATTTTTCTTTAATTTATCAGTTAGGCGGTAAAAATATGCATATGTACTTGAGGCTACTTCAATCGATAGTGTTTTTCTTGGTTACATTTTCATTACATCCAAGAAAAGAACCTTTTCCAGTACCATTTCTATCATAAAAATTTGGTTGTAATAGAAATGGCAACTCTCAAAAAACTCACATGGTATATATATATATATATATATATATATATATATATATATATATATATATATATATATATATATATATATAATATATATTATAATGCTATTACTATTTTAATATTTATTTTCAATTTTAAATCTATTTAATAATAAATAATTTCTGAATTTTTATTTTAATGTGTTTACAGTGTTAATATGTATTAATCCGTTAATTATTACACGACTATTTTGACCTTTCTTAAAATAGCAACTGCATAATAACATGCTTCACTTTTACTTCACATGGTTTGGTATCCTTATATGTATATATACCATGTGAGTTTATTGAGAGTTGCCATTTCAATTACAACCAAATTTTTATGATAGAAATGGTACTGGAAAAGGTTCTTTTCTTGGATGTAATGGAAATGTAAGCAAGAAAAACACTATCGGTTGAAGTAGTCTCAAGTACATATGCATATTTTTACCATCTTAATTAATTAAAGAAAAATTAAAAAATTAAACTTGGGTAAAAAAATTTTTTTTGCTCATTTATGTTGTTAATTAATACATCAGATCAGTTTTATCCAAAAATTAATATATAGTCCCATTTAAAAATCTATAAGTTTGTATCATAACTCGAAAACCATAAGAGCTATAAAGCTCCTGACTATAGCAATCCGTTGCCCCCGTCGGTATCTACAATTCTTATTTGAACAATTTTTCGATTAAATCAACAGTTTGGCTGTAATAAAAATGGCAACTTTCGAAAAACCCACACTGTATATATTACATCCAGGTGTAATAGTAATACATTGTGAACTTAAGTTAATAATATATTAACGTTAATAAAAAAAAAAAAATTTCTTTGCAAAATACCACTAGATACTTATAAAAAAAAAAATGAAAGTTTTATTGTTTCCAATATTAGTCGTTCATTTTTAAAAAAATTATAATTTTCGAAACAATTATTATCAGTTTTTTTACTTATAAATATAACGTAAAAGCCCCTATACCGGAACATTATTTTTAGGTGTGTAATTAAACTGGCTTATAAAAATTGACAAATAAATTAAACATCCATTTTTTTCTTAATAAGCATGAAAGAAAGTTTTTTTAATCCAATGAATGTTTTTAAAAAAATGCAACCCAAATTTATTTATTAATGCTTTTCCACTTCCCCCCTCCAAAAAAAAATATGGTCCAAACAGAGAAATATTAATGACACTAGAAGTTTGGAACCGATATACAAACAGACGTGTAATATTAGTAATATGACACATAAAATGACATCTAGACGTCAAAGTAGGAAATACACAATGGTTTAAGTAGCAGACGTAAATAAAGGATCAAAATACTGTAATCAACAAAAATTGTTTAATATATATATATATATATATATATATATATATATATATATATATATATATAGAGAGAGAGAGAGAGAGAGAGAGAGAGAGAGAGAACCTGCGTGATCTTTGAATTTCGACACTAGCGTTCATGGTGGCTATATTTAACATATTTGACGAAAAATAGTTTAATGTAAGTAGGCTGTTTGAATTTGAAAGTTTGTCCATATTTTTATGAAAATTGTCAAATTTCAAATAAAATTATTATAAAAAGCGGTTTTTGAGATGTCCAAGTGGGTTATTTATGTGATTCTTGTTATAAAAAAGGAAAATACGTGTGTCAAAATAGTCATATATATGACGTTCAAGAAGTACGGTATAACGGTGTACGAAGTATCATAAGTTTCTGACAAACAAATATAAAATTTTAATGTAATATAACTATTAAAGTAAGTGGTTAATTATGCATTTTTTAAAGAGATTTAATTTGAATTTTTAATAATAAATAAATATTTATCTAAGCAGTTACAATGCTACATTGGACGCAATGAATTTATCTGTTGTATTTAAAACAACAATAATTGGTAAAAAAAACTTATAAATTGGCTTATAGAGACGTCACTAGTGACAGTGTAGGTTCTCTATACGTACTTTATTTAATATTTATATATTAATATTATAAATATTAAAAAGTAATAATTAATACAAAAGTATAAGCTTGTTAATGAATTTATGTCAAAATCTATGGTTACAAACAATTTGTGCCGACGTGCATGTACTTATAAAATTATTGAAAGAGGCGCCACTAGTCTTTATGCAGGTTCTCTATATATTTGTATTTCTTTAATTAAGTAAGGAAACATTACATGCGAGGTGAATTTAAATTGAAAAATAATCATTCTATTAATAATAATTTTTGTTATCAGAGGTTTCTTTCAGAAATAACTTCATTAATATATAAATGTCAAAACTGTTCGGACATAGGATCGCGTTCCGGTATTGGCGATGATAAAATTTCCCTGGTGAGCGTTTATGGAACTAATATATGACATATGATTAATATTATTTCATTGTTTTATAAAAAATTTGTGATGATTTCTTTGTTGGACATTTATGAAAGAGTAAAAAATACTACGAGACCTCTTTGCCAGTGTGAACAATATTTTAAAAGTAGAATGTTAATGTGTGTTGGTATTAAAGAATGAAATTTCAATAACATAAAATATCTGGGTTTAGCTGCACAAACTTCTGGAGTATTAAGTTATCCACATGAAGTAAAATGTAATGTTCACACCTTAAAATGTTCTGAGCAAACATGCATAAACACTGATAAAGTTTTCATTTTAAGAATAATTTTCCAATGTTTTCTTAAATTTGACACTGATAGGAAAACGACGAAAATTCAGTCCTTCCCTTCTGTAGTTCCTGCGCTGTAGAACACAGCAGTAAGTACTCCCTTTTCTTTTGTGTTTACTAGTGTTCATCTCAACACTAAATCACGTAATTATACGCACAATTTACGTGAAAACTTTATTAAATTGCTATTAGAAAATTCAACTGTATGAAAATTATGTCATATATTAGTTCAGCGACTTGTCGCTAGAGAATCTTATCATCACCAATAGCAGCTTTTACGTTAGTGATAATTTGGAAAGTAAAATATTCTTTATTATTTTCAAAATATGGAATACCATAAAGTAGCGTTCAAATCTATTAATATTATATGCATATTCCCTATTGAAATAAATTATGAATTTTCATAAATTTTATTATATTCTAATTTCTTTAAATATATTCACATGCTTTTGTTGTAAAGTACATTTCAATGAGAAACAGATATTTGATTAAATCACACATTAATAAAGGTTAGAAACTGAATATTTTCAAAATTATTGTGTGCGAGTAATACCAGAAAAATATTAACAAAAATGCTTGAACTGACCAAGTTTATTAAATCTGAACAACAATTAATGCATTTTTGATAAGCAATATTTTATTTAATATCTCCATTCTATTAATAATTTTATTTCCTCAATAACATTAAGCACAAATTTAAAAGTTATTACACTATAATTTTTTTTTACTGTATATAATATTTACCTATTTTAATTTTCCGAATCTGTCTTACTTTTTTTATTTCCTTATTACTTTCTTGAGAAACTGAAGAATTTGCTCTCATTTCAATTTTATTTTTTGGACTTTTAACTTTAACGTAAAATTTATTGTTTGATAAGGTTCTAGGATTATTTTTAATTTTCTGAAATAAAAAATTTCATTCATTATAAAAAAAATTTTTACTAAATTTTAAAATGATTATATGATGTCAAATTTGAATTTATAAAAATCACTACCCTAAGCCAACCGAACAAAATGATAATACCAAAAATTTCACTTTTCAGGAGAAGCAATCAAGAATTCTATTTATGTTATTACATGGATATAATATTATGAGTATAATAATATATTTTTATTATAATATAATTGCTTTGCCTAATATCACACCACCACCATCGAGTATTATTAAATATGTAGCGTAAACAAAGTAAATTAAAGCTGTAAATACTTATTTTATTTTTATATGTATAATCTCAATGTTCATCAGTTAAAATTTTTATTAAGATTTGCGCAGAATTACAAAGAAAAATAAAAATAAAACAGTAGAAACTCCTTAAAACTAAAAATGAAATAAATTTTTTTAAAAAAAATTGCGTTGGATGAGCAATTTATTTAGTTATAGGTAAGGTCACGTATCTTGGCAATAAATCGCACAGGACAGAGATAGATTTATTTTAAAATGCATGATAAGTACGAGATAAATACATTTAACAATATCTACTTTTAAATCACACTGAAAGAAATACCTAAATAACAATCGCTTTGTTATTTTTTATTCCTCCTTTTTTATAACCATCACATATACTGCTTAAACGCGTCTTCTGCGCACTGCCAAGATACGTGATCCTGGCTATACTGACAAAGTAATTTTTAAAAACTAGAATACATATACTTTCCACTACCTTTTTTCCCCTTTTGGTAAGGAAAATTGATGGAACAGCGTCATCACGTAAACGAATACGTTTCAATTTTGATGTTCTGTCAAAATTCAGATCTTCAAAATGTTCACTACAAATACGATCATGGTCTGTAGGTTCCCAGTCGGGTAAACCAATTGCTGTTAGCCATATATCTCTTTTCGTTTTACTTATTGGAAACCTGTTATTAAAATATCTTACTAATTATATTTTCGAGCCAAAATTAAGAAATGTATTAAATTGACAGTTGCATTAATACATAAAATAACCATTATATTTAATTTCTTTATTTAAATAAACATCTAATTAGTACCTACCTATGATACGTAACTGAATTATTTTTAGAACTACCCTGATTGGAATTATTACATAAACAACAAGTTACCATTTTAATTTTTTGACTAAAATAATAACTTAATAGGATATTTTGACACCAAAATATGGCGGAATCAAAACATATGCATCGAGTGCATGTACTATAAAAATGAAAGATAAACACAGGTTATGTGTTATGTTTTTCACCAATCACTTTTTATTAATAACTGTTGCCACCTACACAGGAAATAAACAATATAAAAATAAATTACTAGAAATTTACACAATTACTTTAGCACACTTTACTAAATTTTTAAATTATAGTACAGAGTAATGTAAAGCAACCAAAACAGAGTATTGAAAACGTTACTTAATACATATTATACATGGCATACATGGTATTCGTCCGTACATCCTACATATATCTCCTATATAATGTAGGTATAAATGTCGCAATCGAAGTTTACAAGAAATACCACGGAGTCGGGTTATATGACCTACATACATATATGACATGTAAAACGTATATCTGTTATCCATTGAAGTATAAAGAATCCTTTATAATTCAATGCTGTTATCTCTGTTATCATATTGTGTTATTACAGTTATTGCTATTAGAGTGAAACGAAACGTTAATATACATTAAGGTGGAATGAGGACAGATGCAAGCTAGGGAAGTTTGCAAATTTCGATGGTGAGATCTATATACAATTGTTATGGTTGGTAATAATCTATGGACTTATTTAAAAGCTTGGTCAAATTCCTCAAATTGATATAGACAAAATAGATATAAAATAATATTATATTTAAAACATTTAAAACATCAAGGACTGAAAGCCATATGTAAATCAACAAAAAAAAGATTGTTACTTTTGTTGATTTACTCTTTTAACTTTTATCATTGTGCATATTTTTTTTTTTCATTATATTTTTTAGTTAATCAATTTCATTATTGAAATTTTATATTATGTTACTAAAAACCTATAGTACAGTAGGAGTTTTTTGATAATAGATACTAATCTAATTAGACAAAAGTTTGTATATCTAAAAAAAAAAAAAAAGATATTCCCAAACTTCTAGGGCTTATAGCTTTAGAATAGTTTTTTTTCTTTTTCAAATGGACATTTGTTTAAATATTTTTAAAAAATTAATTTATGACTCAGAGCTATCAGTTAAATACAAACATTATTTTGTATAAATGCATTTTCAAAGTTTGATTTTCTAGAATTGAACAAATTTTATCTGAGTTAATATTTATCCTCTCGTGTAGAATTTTTTAAAATGGGATAGATAAAATCCACGTCAACAAATACAAACAAAAAAATAAAAGTTTTTAATAGCTGATTTTCTGTTCTTTTTCTATTAATACATCTTCTTATCTAGAGATTTGAAAGGTGTTATGGCTCATACACAATCAATGAAATAAGGAATAAGAAGTATGCCATCTAGTGACGTTGAATGGAACTTTAACGTAACTGCCCATAGGTATATGTATTTAGGTATTTTTGTACATCAAAATTCATGAAAAAATAACGTTCGTGATGACTTTTTTTGTCACTAAAGTGAAAAAAATCACGAATTTTGACGTACAAAAGTACCTACATATTTATATCTATGGCCAGTTACGTTAAAATTCCACTCAATGCCACTAGATGGCATACTTCTTATTCCTTATTTTTTATTCCTTATTTCATTGATTGTGTAGACATCCTTATAAAAAATATTATAGGTACCCATTTGTAGATAATTATTTCTTCTTTTTCGTTTATTAAACTGGGTGCCAGATATTTAGCACCCCATATTGAGTTATTGCAATTTTTTAATTTGCAATCGTTTGATGGTCCTTTGATGGTGTATGATGGTCTATTTTTATCGTTTGATCGTAAAATGTTTATTTAAAAAATATATTTAAAAAAATTGGAAATTTTTTTTTTTATTTAGACGCCATTTTTTTCAAATTTTTTTTTTATATATATATTTTGATTTAAGATCGTTTGCGGGTTAATGATAGTTAATTAATAGTACTCTCTTATCATTGCTGGGATTCCAAACGAAAATTTTGTTAGCCTAACGTTAGCCAACGGAGCTTTCACCGTTACAAACCAGAGGCCTCTAATTCAAAAATTAATGCACGTTAAATATTTTTTCACGGTTTTTCACGGTATAAATACTTAATTTCTGAAGTACAGCCACATTTAAAAATTATGGAATAAAAATAATCAGTCACCATGTTAGAAATTGTTGTTTAATATATAATGTATATTAATTGTTTGAATGCGTGCCCTCTGGTTTGTAACGGTGAAAGCTCCGTTAGCTAACGTTAGGCTAACAAAATTTTCGTTTGGAACGCCAGCATTATTTATTGAGTAATCATCAAAAATATTTACTTAGGTCATTCATACCCAAAGAGAATAACACTATATATACACTATATATACATTTCAACCTGTCGGGACTAATCCGCTCATGTATTTTCAACTTCTCCTTCATCCTCTCACCGTGGCAATGATAGAACCACCTGACAGACATAGAACCAATCACAAAAAGCCCGCGCAAATCTTGACACAGTAGTCACGTGTACTTCCCACATGAATAACCTTAAAATGACAAAATGTCAAGTAACATATAATAAACAAAAAAGTGAAACATGAAAAAACTGTAATAAACTTGTAACAAAATTATTTTTTAAACACTTGCGAATGAAATAAAACTATAAATTATAGGATAAAGCCACTAGTGGTTGATAGGTTAATCTGACAGTTATTTTCTGTATTAAAGTACTGCATGTGAAGTGGGGACAAAAAATTTGAAAATACGTGAGTAAAATTAGTTGAAAATAGATGATATTGAAAATACATGAGTTGAAAATACATGAGTCCGACTGTAAAGGATTTTTTCTTAGCAAGTAGTTATTTTTGTGAAGAGTTCAGAGGGCAGTATAGTAGCACTGCAAAACAAATTTGAAAAAATGGTAATTGTAGACTGTGTTACTAGCTGATATCTGTTAGAGTGCCTATAATAAATAGAGTCCTGACATGTCATCCATTTTCTGTCCAAAACAGAGCGGGAAGCTTCAAAATGGATTATCACATGTTTGAGTAAATATTTATGAGCACATAATTATTGTTAATAAGTTATGAATTAATGAATAATTAAAAATTTTTAATTTAATTATTCTTTCTAGGTTAATCTAAATGATTTTTTGTTAATACTTAATTTATTTCAGTAAAAAGCCCGGCATTTTGAGACAAAAAATTTTCCCATATGGTTTGTTTAAAACGGTAAATTTACTGTGATAATAAAGTAAGTAATAATTATTTTCAAATAAAAATAAACTAATAAATGTTAATTATACCTACCTACAATAATAATTAAGTAAAATTATTAAATTTAATATTGAACTCAAAAAAATAGACGAATTTCTCATAAATAATTCGAAAAAAATAAAAATTTCCTGATATAAATTTTTGTAATTGTTGCAAATTATAAATTTCTAAAATAATAGAATTCGTTCTATGAACAGTAAATTCGACAGATATTAGAGTCCCTATATTAAAGTAGAGTCGTAACATGTGTGCTGAACGCTGATTGGTTTTGGCATTTTCTATCCACAGTTTGCGTAAAATACATTAGAAATAAATTAAATATTAACAAAAACTCATTTAGATTAACCTAGAAAGAATAATTAAATTGAAAAATTTTAATTATTCATTAATTCATAACTTATTAACAATAATTATGTGCTCAAAAATATTTACTCAAACATGTGATAATCCATTTTGAAGCTTTCCGCTCTGTTTTGGACAGAAAATGGATGACATGTCAGGATTCTATTTATTATAGGCACTCTAACAGATATCAGCTAGTAACACAGTCTACAATTACCATTTTTTCAAATTTGTTGTGCAGTACTACTATACTGCCCTCTGAACTCTTCACAAAAATAACTACTTGCTAAGAAAAAATCCTTTAAGTGAGTGCTCTTCTATATATGTATATATAGTGTTATTCTCTTTGGGTACTTACCTTACGTACAAACTTACCTTTTTTAAATGGAATAGTATACTTATTTGTTGATAAAAATTATTCAATAAAGCAACAGAAACAAAAAATAAACAATAAAAATTTTTATCTAAAGTTTTTTTTTCAAATTTTACAACTTTCGCGCTTAAAAATGATTTATTTAAGTGAATTTTGATGAGTTTAAGAGCGCCTAGGTCAAACAAGCCTGATAATTACGGAAAGTAGCAAGCGGTAATTGTATTTATGTTACATAGATATCTTTACCGTATAGGTTTACCTAGAGTCCCTATAATAAATAGAGTCGTGACATGTCATCCATTTTCTTTCCAAAACAGAGCGGGAAGCTTCGAAATTAATTATCACATGTTTGTGTAAATATTTTTGAGTACATAATTGTTGTTAATAGGTTATGAATTTATGAACAATTAAAAAAAATAATTTAATTATTCTTTCTAGGTTAAACTAAATGGTTTTTGTTAAATAATTTTTAACTTATCTTCAATTTATTTTACCCAACGTTAGACAGAAAATGCCGGAACCAATCAGTGTTCATCACACATGTCATGACTCTATTTATTATAGGGACACTATTTTAGCATAAATGCAAAAATGGCCAAATTAGAAATTTAGAATTTCAGCTATTTAACTTGGCTAATTTTATTAATTTTTATTCAATTTTTGGTATTCTATTGAAATGTAATTAAATAAAGTAAGTATTTCATATTATATAATTATTAAAAATAAGTATAATTTTTAATTTTAAATGGAAATTATTTTATAGGTTAAATAAAAATGACAGAAAAGTCCAATTCGGAAACAAGAATAAAATTTATTTAGGAATTTAGAAATTTTGAATGCCTGTGGAATACAAAATCTCCCTTATTTAAAAATAGAGCAATGCGGGAAACGTCCTATAAAAGTAAAAGCAATGATCATATCAGGTGTACCAGAAGTCAAATCTAAAATGCGATTTTTACGTTCAACTTATTATCAGGAAAGAAGAAAAATTGAAAAATCTATGAAATGCGACAATGGCGCCGAGGGAAAATTCTAGAACACGTCGACATACTGTAATTTCGATGTTTGCCGGAAAAAATAAACAATCTTATTCTATGAAAAATGTATTTTATTTTATATCTTGAAAAATTCTAAATATTAATCAAAACGAAATAATTAACGATAAAATGACAAGTGGTCATCCAACAAATAAAGTATACCAAGATAATGATCCATAATCATTTTGTTAGAAACTAAAATAAAAAAATTTCGCAGTTGTGTAAGATACTAAAATACAGTGGACTTTCGGAGATTGTCCAATCAAAAATTGTCCATATTTCAGTGATAGGGATTTAAACATCGTATGTTTACGTCACACGAATACTGCAAACACACAATTTTTGTGAATACAATGTTCGTGTGACGTAAACATACGATGTTTAAATCCCTAACACTGAAATATGAACAATTTGCGATTTGAAAATCTCCGAAATTCCACTGTACACTGCCAATGGGGTGTGGCACACAGCTTTCTCGTACTTGTAAAAACACCTTGGTAATTTAATGCCCAATATATCTTTGTGTAATTTAATATAGGTACGTAAATTAATAAAACTAAATGAACAAAACGATTCATAAAAAATTGAGCGAAATGGGACTAACAGTAAATAAGATATTGACATTTAATGGGATTTCATGGTAGTTCCGTGGATACTATTACTCCGAATGCAATTAAATTTGTAGGGGACCATCTAGGAAGCAGACCGCATAATTTCTGGTAATTTTATAAAAATGAATTGAATAGTTCAGAAGTTGTCACTTGGTGCAAACTGGTAACACACAGACGGACAGACACCAAACCAAAATTATTCAGGAAGCTCTAAAACGTAAAATGTGCGTAAAAAAATTTATTTTGGAGGGGAAAATTTTTTATTTTTCAAAACTGATCACAGTGCTTTCGCTGCTTTAGTAGTCTCGGAAGCAATAAAACAATTAGGCAGTTTGATTACACACGGCATAAATACATACCGTAATCCCGAAAATTTTTATATTTTAAAAATATTTTTTTGGACAATTTTTTACTTTCGTTTTTTAAAAAAGAGTTTAAAATTTTAAGTTTGACAAATATGACAGCTGTTTGTACATCTCTATATCCATATTACCCACTCTCTCCCAGCCCGACAAAGTATATTAATTAAAAAAAACAAAAATACTGGTCGAAAGGAAATAATCTGCACCCTTCATTTATACAAATAAAAAAAATTGAACCCCTCCCAGTTTTCCATAAAAAAATGTCAAAGTTGCATCATTTTAGCACGACGATTTCCTGAAAATTAGAGGTTTTTCCGACTTTCTTTTGGGCGATAAAAATTGAACCTTTTTAAAAAAAAAAATGAGCCACTTTTAGATTTTCGATTATTTAGATGGTTTTATTATAAACAATAAAAATGATTACCGAGCTATAACAGGTTAACTGCGCATGCATTGAGTGTCAAAAAGCGGCAAAGTTCAGATATTTAAATGAATTTACATATTTACACATTTAGATGAATTTAGATACTTAAAACAATATGTAATAAAAAACTGCACCTCAACATAAAATGTCATAATAGTTAATATTTTATCTTAAAAGTTGAGTAACAGCAAGAAAGTCATGACTCCTACTAGACGAGAGAACCGAGATAATAAATTTTTTGGTTAACAAAATTAGAAATAAAAAATACTAGCGGCAGAACAATAATAATACATTCTATTTATACAAATAAAAAAAAATTGAAACGCTCCCAGTTTTCCATAAAAAAATGTCAAAGTTTTAATACGACAATATCCTGAAAATTACAGGTTTTTCCGACCCCTTTTTGGGCGATTCAAACTGAACCATCTTTAAAAAAAATTGAGCCACTTTTAGATTTTTGATTATTTAGATGGTTTTATTATAAACAATAAATATGACTACTCAGGTATGACAGACTTTTAAGATAAAATATTAATTATTATGACATTTTATGTTGGGGTGCAGTTTTTTATTACATATTGTTTTAAATATCTAAATTCATTTAAATGTGTAAATATATGAATTCATTCAAATATCTGAACTTTGCCGCTTTTTGACACCCAACGCATGCGCAGTTAGCCTGTTATAGCTGGTTAATCATTTTTATTGTTTATAATAAAACCGTCTAAATAATCGAAAATCTAAAAGTGGCTCAATTTTTTTTTAAAAAGGTTCAGTTTTTATCGCCCAAAAGAAAGTCGGAAAAACCTCTAATTTTCAGGAAATCGTCGTGTTAAAATGATGCAACTTTGACATTTTTTTATGGAAAACTGGGAGGGATTCAATTTTTTTTATTTGTATAAATGAAGGGTGCAGATTATTTCCTTTCGACCAGTATTTTTGTTTTTTAATTAATATACTTTGTCGGGCTGGGAGAGAGTGGGTATCCATATTGCCCAATCTATGAATCTAGTATTGCCAATTTCACACGTAAGAAATTTTGACTTTTTTAATATGGTGTAAAATTAAATATTACAATCACAGTTGTAATGTGATGGCCTGTTTATTAAATATTAAGTTGAATATTTGAGGAAAAACTACAAATTATTTTGATAATTAATGTATTTAATTAATAAATTTTCTGTTACTGTAAGAGGCTAATGTGAATATACCATTACAACTTATTTCGTATCTTTTTTTAGTATAAATTCAAAATAAATTGTATGTTTTGCGTTCGTTTAGACAAACCTTACCATGGGTTTTGAAAATTAAAACTTAAAAATGCAATTTCTCAAAAATTTGAAATAGAATAATGAAAATTTTAGCATAATTGGTAGTTTGAAGTAATAAACTAATTTTTAAGAAACATCTCAGCATATGTTCCCATTTGAAAAAAAAAAATTTTTCTATTCCAAAAAAACCGTGAGTCCTAGAAGTCTGGAACAATTTTTCGTGAATGGTCCCCTCTATTTTGAATATTTTTTGTATAAACTTTTTTTCGATTAGATGCATATTTTAGGAATAAATCGAATGGCAACTCCCGAAAAACTCACACAGTATTGGCGACGCAAAGATTCTCACTCGCGCCTCTGGTGGTAAAATTAGAACTAGCATCAAGTAAAAATATTCATGTACGATTACTGGGCGATATAAAATCTAGTAATCTGAGCATAATTTGTATAGTACATTTTTCTGTCGACAATTATAGGTATACAAAAATTTTTACTTGATACAGCTTCTGATTTAAAAAACCAGGAGCGCTCGCGTAATCTTTACGTCGCCAATAATGTTATTCTCTTTGGGTATGAATGACCTAAGTAAATATTTTTGATGATTACTCAATAAATAATAATAAGAGAGTACTATTAATTAACTATCATTAACCGGCAAACGATTTTAAATCAAAATATATATAAAAAAAATTTTTTTGAAAAAAATGGGGTGCTAAATAAAAAAAAATTTCCAATTTTTTTAAATTTATTTTTTAAATAAACAATTTACGACCAAACGATAAAAATACACCATCATACACCATCAAAGGACCATCAAACGATTGCAAATTAAAAAAATGCAATAACTCAATATGGGATGCTAAATATCTGGCACCATTAAACTGACCATCTATTTTCTATTTTCAATTTTTTTTTTTTAAATATCACAATATTGTATTTAGTGCTTAGAGATCACAATTTTATAACTATGTTATTAAAAGCTACATAAACCTACGATATTAAGTACATAATTGATTTATAGAAATTAATAAATTATAAAGAAATTGAAGTTAATTTTTTTTTTAAACACTATTGAAAAATTAAACGGTAATATAGATGAAAAAAATGTTATATTTGGGCTGTTGAACTTTAAGAACTTTAGACTAAAAATTATTTTATAAAATTAGATTAAAATTTATGATGGAAGGCAACAATATGTCATAAATAATTCATAAAAATTTTAATTACTCATCTAAGAAATTATCAAGAATTAAAAAAGGGATCTGAAATAAAATAAGAAATAATAAGGTAAATAAGATTATGTAATAAAATTTCTCAAAAAAATAAATAAATAAATAAAATAAAATAAAAATAAATTGTTTATTCGGCAATAAAGCAAATTTTTATTCTATTTTTGCAGCAATTCAAAAAAAGTTGAAAAAATTCACGGTAACAATTAAGTTATTAGTCTTATAATAAACCACTAATAAAACATATTAAATATAATCAAATTTAATAATTGTACAGATTATGATACAGATATCCGATTTTCTAGAAAGTTTAATATGTGTATTGTTGCCAACTTTTTTTTCCAGAGACCACTAGATTCGACTTTGAAACCGTTAAAAAACCACTAAAAACCACCAGCTCTTCATCGACAAGCAAAAAAAAAAAAAAAAAAAAAAGACAAAAAATTTTTTTAAAATAAAATTTTTTATAATTTAATTTTTATGATTTAATTATAACAAAATGGAAAAGTAGGACAATATTATATAAATTAATAATGAAATAACCAGCAGTTTTAGTGGTAAAACCACTAAGATGGTAACGCTGAAAACCACAAACCACTAGAAAAAAATTTTCCCCACTGTGGGACGTTCCAGTATACTGACCAGTGTTAATGACGTCATGACTTCGACGCCATATTGTACTGGTGAGCATTTATATCTATCATATCTATGATTCACAACACAGGCTGGTCGTCCATTGGTTACGTAGGCGTACGAAATTTAATGCGGACGAATACGCATGAAACGGACGAACGTTCCAAGCAGCTGTGAAGCAATACATCCTCGTCCATTGAAAGCGTCTCTCTCAATGGACGAGGATGTATTGCTTCACAGCTGTTTGGATCGTTCGTCCGTTTCATGCGTATTCGACTGAATCATGTCCCTGCCACTTGTTTTCAAGGACGGACCAATGATTGTCACAGTTTGCTAGGAGGCGCTGATGGTGGGGGAGTATACTAAATAGAGTTGGGACATGTGAGCATTTTTCATCAAATAGATGTCAAAATTAATTATCATATGATTGAGTACAAAGAATTAAAATTTTTTAATTTAATTAATCTTTCTAGGTTGAGTTGAAGTATTTTTTTAAATATTTAATTCATTTCCAATTTATTTTAGATGAATCTGATGAAAAATAGCGAACTATCGAAACTCATGTCCCGACTCTAATTTTAACTCCCTGTACATCAACGCCATCTGGTATATTAGTTACAGCGGATCAGAAAACGACCCATTTTTTTTATAATGGACTATATGTAGAGTGGAAGGGACATGGTCTGAATTCAATTACGCACGACTACGCATCCAATGGACGACCAGCCTATAAGTGTCAAAGTTACGACAACGCATGGCCAGGCTGGCCAGTGTATTTCGGCACGATTCACCAGCATGGCGTCGATTTATGACGTCATTCACACTGGCCAGTATGCTGGATTATATTTCGGAACACACGCTTTGTGTACCTTAGGCTCGTAGGTAGTCAGTGTCTCAGTGGCACTTACTGAGTGTCGGCCAGTCAAACAATAATGGATTTGATTGTAATGTTGGTTTTGTTGGCATTGTTACATCCCACACATAGCGTTGTGGTATCACACATATGTATGCGAGCCCGGTCACGTGACTGCCACCTCTATCTTCGATTACGCACACATACACAGTTTAGCGCGCCAATACAAAGTAAACACCGTGCACGTATATAACTATTCTATCTCTTACGGCCGGTTTTACAAACGGAGTTTAAGCTTAAGCTTAACTAAACCTAGTTTAAAAGTTAAACCCAGTTTATCTTCGCGTCTGTTTTACAATACAGTTTAAAGGAAAGTTTAAGTAAGCTTGTGTTGGCGAACCTGCTTTCAATCATTTGCTCATTTCATTCAATACATGTATGTATCTGTATCCGGCAAAGTCGGTAAAAAAACTATTTTACCAACCCAATTACCAACCGTATGTATCCGGATATACTTCATACGCGATATACGCTACAAACATAACCTATATAGAAGTAACGCTATAAAGAAAAAAATTATTATAATATATATTAAATAAAATTTAAAAAAAAATTTAAAATAATAAATGACACAAATGAAAAGAAAAGATCAGTAAATTTTACGAGTAATGAAATTGACGCATGGTGGCCACAGATTTTTAAAGATCAAATTCATTGACTTTTCCAGGTTTTCCAGAAATTTTATTAAAAAATTCCCTATCTATTTTGTGAAAAATGCCGCCCCTACTTTATCCCAAAAAGCTAAAAAAAATTCTTAATAACTTTTTAACACTTTCTTAAAAAAGTAAATGACGAGCAAAAAAAAAAAAGAAATCCGCGCCAATTTTTAAATCTAATCTCAAAACAAGTGAAAAATTGATTGAAGTTTTTTCCCTAAATAAACAAAATTATAAAAATCAATTTTTTCCAGTAAAATTCTCCTGGTAAAATTCTTTGACTATTCCCTGATTTTTCTAGAAAGTTTAGAATTCCCTGACATTTCCAGGTTTTCCAGTAATGTGGTCACCATGATTGAGTATTTAATTGCTCTAGTAGAGAAATATAAAAATATAATCGAATCCCTAAAAACGACCTCAACCATAGAGAAGATCTTAAGTAGTTATATCTTTTCTATGATCTTAAGTAGGTAAGCTTAGTTTAAATGATTTAAGCCACCTTGATTGGTAGTTTAAATATAAGCTGAGTTTAACAAATAAACTCAATATGTAAAACGGTCTGATTTACTTAAACTTGGTTTAACTAATAAACTCAGTTTAAACTCGGTTTGTAAAACCGGCCGTTACTGGTTACACTGATTCCAGTAGTAGAGAGATACGTATTGTACCTCTGTCCTCTGTGGTATAGACTGTGTCACACAGTATTGTCTGTGTTTTCTAAATGGAAAACATCCACTTGTAATGGTGTGGTCAAGGGACCATACTAGTAACCAAATTACACTGTTCCATTTGTCGCCAGTGGGTGACGTAAAATTTCCCCACTCTTTTGGTGTAGATACACACTATTTGCAGTGGTATTGGTTTAATGGTTGCGTCTGTGTGCGTATTTACAAACACTACTACAACACACGTATTACCAGAGAGAGAAATGTGTGCTGTTCAACTAACAATGTCTAACAATGTAATACAATGCACTGTGGGTTCGGTGACGGACAGCGACTGACTACATGACTAAAGCTGTGACAGGCCTACAAAGAGCTCCAAGCAAGCTACACTTCGTTGATATTAGTTGGCTTCTAGTGTTCTATGGGTGTGGTAGTGGTATCTCTACCGGAAATTCTCCCATATGTATATAGTAGCGCCATTTAACCATATATGTATTATAACTATATGGCCAATCCCTATAAGAGGCAGTGGTTCCGATGAAGTGAGACGGATAGACATCGGGTAGAGGCACTTCAGTTGTTTTGCGCAGATGCATCAATTAGTGTTTACCGTGTTTACTGTTCAGATTGGTTCATATTACCACCAAAAAAGTCGCGTTTGCGCAAAACGAACAAAATACTTCCAAATCTGCACCGTGATGTTGGGACGTTTTTTTCATATCCATTTGGCTATATATGTATACTACATACATATATGCATTTAACACGTTAACGGTAGGGATGAGCATCGATAAGAAAACATCGATATTTTACGGTCTTAAAAATATGGATGTTTTGTATTGTTTAGACATCGAACTTCAAAATATAAATACAGAAAATAACTATTATAAACTATTGCCAAATGTAAATTGGGAATTAAAATAAAGATGAATATTTTTATAGTTTTTAAAGTTTGTGATGTAATATTTTCGTTCCTACAAAGTTCTTACCCATAGTGTATATAAAAACATCGACCATTTACTATAGATGTACGAAAAACATCGACGACTTACCATCGATGTCAAAAACACCGAACATCGATGTTTTGAAAACACCGACCATCGATGCTCATCTCTAGTTAACGGTCACGCCAGATTTTTACGAAAAGCCCAACTTTAATTTATAAAAAATGCTAGCGAGCACGAGGTATTGAGATTATACTTCAAGTTAAATACGAAATCTCGCCAATGTTCCCAGAATATTTGGTTGATTCAAAAATATTTGAAGAAGAAAGTTTTTCCAAATTTCGTAAATCTGAAAAGCCCAACTTATACAGTACTTTTTCTCAATTATCTTTAATATATTCTATGGTATTTTACATTTTTGAATTAATAATAGGTCAAAGAAACCTTTATCGATGTATTTATCTTTTTATGCCGTCAAGCGTATTTTCATCATATCACGAAAGCTATAAAGCCTTTGATCGGTTGCCCCCATTAATAAATATTCGCAACTCTTATTTGAACAATTTTTCGATTAAGTCAAAAATTTAGCCGTAATAAAAATGGCAACTTTCAAAAAAAACTAAACTGTACATATAAATTTTATAAATGTTAGCTGTATTTAAAATTTGTATAACAATCAGACAGCAGCGACACATAGCTAATGTTTCTCTCTCGTTCGGTTAAATTCAGCCCCTCAAAATCCTAGTTGAGGAATGAATGAGCATATCAATTCAATTCAGAGCGTGACGGATCAGGCTCATTTACTACCTAGAAAAATTTCATATGCAATGCAAATTTACAATGTTTATTTTTCTCATATTCACGAATCGATTTTACACTTACAGCAATTTACATTTTTTAAGAAAACCAGACGGACAGTGAGACATATACATGTTGTCTAACTTGAAGCGCCTCTTTGCACCTCATAAGGAATGTTAGGATGATTTCAGGGTCTATATGTTAAAGCTGTTGGATTTATAGAAGTTTTGAGGTCATTCACAGTAGATATTAGGTAAATTTAAATAATTTCCGTTTTCTTGGCTTTATTCCTTTCATTATTGCACTTGCGTCAATTTCAAATTTGCACTTTGTTTTTAGAAAAGAATAGAAGATTGATTTGTTTCGATTATAAGGATTTTTTAACGATGATTCATGATCAATTGTATTTGAAATGGGGTATATCTAGTATCGAATTTATAGATCTATTTAGTATTCACGTTAAACAGATGGAAGTAAAACTGTAAGGCATAGGCATATAATTAATTGAAAAATTTGAGATAAAAAGTATAATTTTATTTTTAATCATCCATAAACTTTTGTGTTAATATGTTGCTTATTTGTGCTAATTCTAAAACAATTTTTTCTTTTATAATAATCTCCCTTTCTTTTAATAAATTTCTTTTCTCGAAAATCTTTAATTTGGCTTGATAATAATTATCCTTTTGTATATTTTTAGTTGCTAATTTTTTTCGCTTCATTTTTGGAACATCTAGAAACAATTAATATTTATTATCAATAGTATACATTAACTATACAGAAATGAATTATGATTTAAACCTTTCTTCACTGAATGATCTTGTTCTGAACTTTTCGAAACATTTTTTAACGACTCATCCCCTTTAACAGATCCCTCTTCATCAATACAATCAACTGTGCAATCAAAATTTTCACTATTGGAATCATTTGAATCAGGTTTTATAATTTTCAAGGTTTCTGCAAATATTCTTGAACCCGTACTATCTGTTTCCGAATTTGGCAAAGCATTTTTGTCTATATCTTTATGTTTGCTTTCTAGGTGTCTCATCAGATTTGATGTTGGTCCTTTCAATGAAAGAAAAGCTGAACACATATTACACTGAACTTTTCCTGAATCAGTTTTTACAAAATAATTCCAAACTATACTTTTTCTTTTGCTTTTCATCATAAAAATATATAAAAGGCCAGATAGGTAATTTGTTTATAAAATTGTGATTTACTTCATGTATGACACTGATTCAACTCACGAGTCAATTAGACTTGTGTTTTTTACCCCTTTCTTATTATTGCAATAAGACAATGAAATATTACACAATTTTAATTTAAATTAGAGAGTATTTTTTTACAATTTTGTTATTATTATTTTAATTAAGCTATAAACTTTCTCATAAAAACAAACATAAGACATATTTTTATAAATAGCTTCATATCTTCTCTTTTATATTGTAGTGAATCAGTACATGCAATGTTGCCAATCAACTCTGAACCATTCATAAGTTATCTGTGATTCATTTATATTTTTCAACAGCTCATTTACGTATTATGATTTTTGATTTCATAAATAAGAGTTTTTTAAGTAAGATAAAAATGAACTTATTTTTAATTTTATAAATTCCTTATATACCTATATATACTCGTATATATATATATATATATATTTTTTTTGTGCGTATTTGGTTTTACGCCTATTGTAACTGTGCGTGCATGTATGTATTATGTTTGTAAATGAGTTGGCCGTCCATTGCAAATATTAGTGTCTAATAGCCGGTCCACACTACACAAACTTTTGTTTGCACCATATTATATGTAAGGTAACGGGCCTAGTTTCTGACCTTTTAAGAGTGACGGCTGAGGTTAAACGACAGTAATAAATATAAGTTTAAACTTAAGGGACAATTAATCATTTTATCAACTAGTTTATGGCTTTCAAAATAAAATCATACAAGTAAAATAATTATTTGAATTGAATAAATAATTTAAATTAATGTTTTAAAAATTGACAAAAAGGACCCAGTTTCTGACCTTCAAAAATTCTCATGTGACAGTTTTTGACCCTGACAGTGGCCTAGTTTCTGATCCTTAAATTTAAAAATACAGTTTTTTAAAATTTAATTTATAAATAATTTTTTATTGATAAAAATGAATGTTTAATGTTATATACGTTATGAAAAATAACAAAAACTAATCGAAGATAACTATAAATAACAAAATAACTAACAAAAACTGGTTAGAATTTAATTGGGCCATACCACTTTAGAAGTGAGCTTAGTAATTGAGCCTCCTATTTCAATAATAAAAATCATTCTAAGGTATTTTATAAATATTTTAAAATAAATTTTAAACAAATATTAACCTGCTCATATATTTTTAATTAAGTTTTCATACTTACATGATGAATATTGCACAAATCAAAATGAGTACTTTGTAACATAAACTGTTAGGAAACTACCAAAAAAATAGTTTTTACACACATTTTAAACTTAAAAATTTTTTTTTATTTAGTTAATATATTCTAAACTTTTTAAATTGCTGTTCATTAGACACAGAATAGATTACTTTAAATTAAGAATTTATTTTTTTTCTTATTTAAAATATAGTTTTTTTATTAATTTATAACAAAGTTGAAAAGTTCAGAAACTGGGCCAGGGTCAATTACCGGGTCTTTTACCTTATTATAACTAAGTATATGGCCAATCCCTATAAGAGGCAGTGGTTCCGATGAAGTGAGACGGATAGACATCGGGTAGAGGCACTTCAGTTGTTTTGCGCAGATGCATCAATTAGTGTTTACCGTGTTTACTGTTCAGATTGGTTCATATTACCACCAAAAAAGTCGCGTTTGCGCAAAACGAACAAAATACTTCCAAATCTGCACCGTGATGTTGGGACGTTTTTTTCATATCTCTTTGGCTATATATGTATACTACATATATGGTTTGCACTACAAACTTTTGCACAAACAAAAGTTTGTACAAATTGCACAAACAAGTTTCTACAAATAGCACGTCCACATTACATAAACTTTTGTTTGAGTGAATTTTTGCACAAACTTTTGTTTGAGCAAACTTTTGTACAAACATGTATTATGTTACCATTGATATAGAGAATATATGTACCATACACTAGATGAAGTACACATTACTTTTTTGAAGCAAATAGCCATATTGGTTAATACCTTTTATACCCTACAAAGTGTCGGTGGTAATAAATATTTTTTAATTTATTGGTAATAAATATTTATTGTATGGTACATACGTATTCAATATCAATGTTTTTCAGAGACCATTACCCTAGGCTGGAATGAATCGAGAAGGCGGGTGAATAGGAACACAAGGAAAAATGTTACTCATGAGCTTGGTTTAAAAACACTTAACATAAATCGAAATAAACATCTTTCTTAAAATATAGTAGAATAATTATTTTTTTGGGTAACAACAATAAGGATCCTTTAACTAAGGTTGAAGTTGAATAAAAAATATTAAAAAATCAATTTAAATTGACGTCTTCAAACAGTGTTATTTTTGTTTTTAAAACTTTTTCTAAAAAACTATTTATTTTGGTGCTCTAATGAAAGAATTCTTGTTTAATCGAAATTTTAGTTATTTTGAAACATAATATCTGAAAAAGGAAGACTACAAACTTTTAACTGTTTTTATTTTTTTAAGAGGAAATAATGAGGATTTGACATTAAGTTGGAGGTTAATAGAGTCCGAAAAGGAGTGAATAGGGACAGTAACTGGGTTAATAGGAACGCTATATCAGGGATAAAGAGACGAATGTAGGGTGATTAGGGTCGGACGGAACACAGAATAGGGCATTTTCAAGGTTTTCAAGTCAATCTATATTTTTATAAAGACATTCAGCATGACTTTTCTATACTTTTTAAATTTTATTTTAGATTTATTGTCAATTTCTACACAAAATCATGAAGTATTATTTCTTTTTTGGATGTATAAATACAAAAAAAATTCGAAATTATGTTATATTTCTATTTTAATTTTGGTCGGCCCTACGGATTGTTCCCATTCACCCTGTTATCGTCTTTTTTGACCCCAATTTACCATAGAGAAAAAATTACATTATTTTGTAATTTTTTTAAAAATCAGGGACATTTTCCAAAATTTTTGATTACTATAATAAAGTGACCATTCTCGTGTAAATTTTTAATATATTAAATTAATGTTCTTTAATATATTAATTAATATAATATTAAAGAATACGTACTCATAAAAGAAATATAAAAAAATACGGTGTAAAGTCTGAATTCGTGCCTATTCAGTCATATTTACGGTAGTTGTGATGCGAGATACAAAAATCCACAAACACTGGTACAAACTTCAAACATCACGTTCACACGTATCGTTTGCCCAAACTTATCTTTGTGCAAACAATTTATTCAAACAAAATTTTGTGTGGTTTGTACAAAATGTTTGCGCAAACTTCACGTCCACACGTATCATTTGCACAAACTTATGTTTGCGCAAACAGTTTGTGCAAACAAAAGTTTGTGTAGTCTGGACCGGCTATAACGTGTCTAATATCTAGTACTAGCAGAGATGTACAAGATACCCCTTAAAAAGTATCTAAAATACAAAATACAAAATACTTTTAGGCTAAGCGCGCACTACGTTTTTCCGCCGCTGTTTTTTTTCAGCAAAAAAATGTGAAGCATTATACTCCATATAAGCGAACGCACTACGTTTTTTTTTCAGCGGCGGAAAAAAAAAACGCAAAAAGTTACATTTTTTTTTGCTGGAAAAAAAACGCGTCATTTTTGTAACACGTATAAATATATGACAACACGCGCACTTGCGTAAATAAGCAAGCGGTTTTTTTGATTAGTGTGGTTATGTATCATATTATGATGCACTAATACACAACAGAAATGTATGTAAAATAAAATTTTAGTCAAGGTATCGCCAGATTTGGAATTTTAATAGAAAATTTGACGAAGAAAATTATATATGAAATAGACAAAAGCCCCCCAGTATTGGATAAAATTCTAATATTAAGGTATTTAAGAATATTGTAAATGTTTTTGGCGAGAAGTTTGTTAAAAAATAATTAACTGCATTACAGATAAAAAAGGTAATTTAGGTTTTAGTAAATAAATCTTTCTACAAATATAATTATCTGAAAAGAAGATTGGTTAAATCCTTTGTTAAATATGTAAATGGGAAAAGCGGGAAAAAATGAGAATCCATTCATAAGTTTGACATTTTAATAATTAATTTTGAATTATTTGTATTTAATTATAATAATTATGTATTTTGAAAATAAAATGTTTTAATATGTTTATTGTTTTGTATTTTTATTTATTTAGTTATTAAATTATACAGAATTTTGCGTACAAAAAGTATTTTTGATTTTATAATGTTGTTGCCATTGTAAAGCCCCAGTAAAAGAAGCTTAACGAACGTCCTGATTTTGATAAAATAGTTAATTTAATAAATTGGACTGCATTATAGGTAAAAAAGATAATTTAGATCTTGGTGAATGAATATTTTTACAAATTTAATTATTTAAAAAGAAGAGTGGGTACTATCTAAAATATGTAAATGGTGAAAGAAAATGGAAATGTGTTCATAAGTTTGACATATTTTGATAATTAATATTGCATCATTTTTTTATTTCTTAATAATATTTTAAAAATAAAAAAGTATTAAAATTAAAACATTCAGAATTTTACATACTTTAAAATTATTTATAATTTTATAACGTCATATTACTAATGTAAAGCACCAGTGCAGCAAGCTTAATGAGCGTCCATTTTCGAAATAATTTTAAGTCCCGCCAATTCCGCTACTGAAAAAAAAAACGTAGTGCGCGCTGATGACGCGTTTTCAGCTTTTGTGGAAAAACGCCGAGCGGAAAAAAAAACGTAGTGCGCGCTTAGCCTTAAAAATGGTATTTGAGATACCAGATACAAGATACTTGTGGAAATGGTATTTGAAATACTAGGTACAAAATACGTATTTTCTAAATACTTTTTTAAGATAAAATACTTTTTTTTTTTAAAAAAAAAAAAAAGTTTTTATTAATTTTGAGATTTACTTAGTTTATTTTATTACACATTAATTGGATATTTATTATTCATTTTACCTAATATTTAAAAAGTTATATCAAATTAACAATAAATTTTTAAACTTACAATTAGAACCAGTAACACGCCGACAGTTTCCAAGCGCATATGTGACGTCATAATGTCTACTTAACCCATTATATCCCACTCCTGTTTCTACTGGTCAGATTTTGATGAATTTCCACGCAAAGACCTAGAATGGCAATATAAAATAATTCCCCAAAGATGATCCTTGTATCCTTCCCAGGATAATAGTAAAGACCTGTATTATATATAATATTCTGGGTCATGGTGTATATAAAAACTTTGGCGGGAAATATGAAATGAATTTATCAGAAGTAAGGTAAATATTGTTAACATTAAAAAAACGAAATAAAAAGGTTAATGATCCTTTTTTTAAAACTAATTTATTATTCTGGACTTTCTGAAACTGACACTACGTAAATAAAAGTGGTTACGTTACTTAAAATAAATAATATCAGTTACCCCGATATCATGTTATTTTTATTGAGAATATTTAATTTTTATTATGTTTAGGAAAATTTTCACACAAAATCTTTTCAAAATATTCAAATGGTTTTCCAATATTTCCATTTAATTTGTCAAAATTTCTAAAAAAAATTCACATATTATTAGACTACTAAATCGTCAGTCGCATTTCATCCCTTCTTTGTTTACCTATTTTACAGCTAATTATCTTTATCTCTCATTCACGAAGTTAGCCACGAACAAAATACGTGGAATAATCTCTACAAGATATTACTCTTTGACTACGTTACAACTCAGAATATTTTAAAACATATCTGTCAGTTCTCTACTGAAATTTTCTATTTTAATATTTATTTTTATCAATTATTTCATTTTTAATACTTTAAACATATATTTTACTAACACTCGGATAAGGTTTTTTAAATTAAAAAATAATAATTTTAAAAATCAATGCAAAAATTTGTGGCAACCTGCATTACGCATTGCAGACCCTTTTTAAATACTTAATAGTTCAACTGGAAGCTTTTTAATGGTAATTTTTACACAGGCGGAGAGAGAAAGATTCAAAGAGCGTTATTCAATTGTCATTTTATATATTTAAATACCTTTAATTAAGAAAATAACCCGTAAAGTCACAGTTTAAATAATAGTGTATACTACGTATACCCAGTTGAATCACTCATTTTCGCTCTCTGTCCAAATATATTTAAATTGTATACCCATTTCTTTTCCTTACCATTTGCCCTTGAATACTTCCAACACATAAAAAATCTATGCTATGTATCTCTGAAACTCAAGCTTATGTGTAGGGTTATCCAAAAATAATTCAGTGTGACCGATTTTATTTTAATAATTAAATTGTAAATAAGTAAACTTAAGAATTTAAAAAAAAAAATATATTTAAAAAAATATTATAATACAATTTGGTTTTATATACTGTATGACATGTTGACAATTATGTCAAATGTTAAATTATGTTGATGTTATGTTGTCATACTGATAATTATTTTTCGCCCAGTATCAAGATCATTGTATATATGAGAACGTACATTGCTAGTAGAATTATAATTTTAATTTATTAAAAATAATAAACGACTTAAAAGAAATTTATTTAAAAAAAAATATCACTTAACAACAAACGTTATCCTCGTTAATACATCCCAAAATATTCTAATCATGCATCTTTGGGCCTCACTGAGGGTTTCTGTGCGATCTTTGTGTACGACCCAAAAGTGTTGATGGATCAACACTGTTTCAACGTCTTCTTTAGTTTCAACATTGTTAGTCAAGATGGTCAAGATGTTAATGCGTACGTATATACGTATTTTTTTAATCTATATATTAGGCCAGTCAAAATAAACAAAAAAAAAGTTCAAATCTCGGAAAAATTTGCATAGAACTGAAAATTGGTACAGACACCTTAACTGTCCCCAGAAAGTCCCCATCAGTCCTACATGTGCTAAAAAATTTATTTAAGGTCAAGGAAATTGGTTTTTCGTAAATATCTCGCAAATGGTAAAATTTGTGGTAAAAATAGTTTAAATAAATTTTGTAGATTATGCAATTCTCTACAAAAAAGGTTTGAATATTTTTTTCGTACTATCTATCCTTCATGAGATATCGCGAGTTCAAAAATTGGAAAAGTAATATTCTACATAATATACATCCTTTCCTACACCACCATCAAGATAGACTTGATGCATTTTATGTGGTTTCTCTTGTAGGTATGATCCACAATTTGTTTTAATGATTTGAAAAGTTATTTTATTTTATCCTACTTCATACCATGAGCTTTTATCGCGGAATTTTTTTCTGAAAGAAATTTTTTCGATAAAAAATAAATCAGTAACACCATAATATCGTAACCAGCACTCTTAAATATGTCACTAGGGGTATAAAGAGATAATTTTGAACAACGCAAACTATAAATTTCATGTTTCTAGCATTAAAATTATGATTTTGGGAGCTTCAAAAATTTTTTTATTTGTGATGACGTCGTCAAGTTAATTTTTTTTTATTTTTTTATTTTTTTTAAATATAGCTACATAAATGATACGAATAAAATCTGTAGCTGAAATTTCGGTAACTTGAGTGTCAAATTTTTGTTTTTCCTGTAAAAATGGCCAAGTTTGTTTAGAGAATTTGACTTATTTTGCGAATGAAATTTTTCTGTCAGATTTCGCAGCATAAGTACATGTACCAATATGATACTGTAGCAGAATATAGTAAAATAATTTCTCAAAAAATCAAAATAGATCGTGGGTTATACCTACAATTAAAACAAAAAATGAGTTAAAAGCACCTTACTCCGACGGTTGTGTGGAAAAGAGCGTATATTATGCAAAATATTACTTTTCAAAATTTTGAAATCGCGATATGTCTTAAAGGATAGATCGTAGGAAGAAAATATTGAAGCCTTTTTTGTTGCATAATCTACAAAATATATCTAAACTGTTTTACCACTAATTTTGCCATTTAAGAAATATTTACGAAAAACCAAATTACTTTGACCTTTGACCTTGAATAAAATTTTTAAAACATGTGGGATTGATGGGGACTTTTGACATTTTATTTGTAATAACTAAAGCGAGGAATTATAGTGTAGTAATAAATCATTATGTCAAAAAATTGAATGTTCTCCAGTAGCGTAAAAACAAGTATGAGGGGTTAAAAAATGAATATAAACTGTAATTTAAAAAACTAAAGTCATTTACAAATTTTAATTGTTATTATGTAAATGCAAAGGAAAATGATACTTTCAGTGAAGTGTAGCACACCCTATTAATATTTATTAATTTTCAACACAAAAATTAGTCAATACTGGCTAGATGCCTAGATGTTAGTTGTAACTAATAATTAAAAACCAATGACAAAAATACTTTTTTTTGCAACTAATGACTGAAAAATTCAACTATTAGTATTAACTAATAAGTAATTTAGTTTTTAGTTGTAGTTGTTAGTTACAGGGCTGGATTAACCCTGAATGTCGCCCTACGCACCATGAAAAATGCCGCCCCTACCTTTTGCTTGAAAAGAAGAAAATCTTAATTTTTCCTACTTTTTCCAACATTCTCTTAAAATTATCGTAGACGCAAAAAAGGCAGGAAAATATTATTTTATCTTCTGATTATTTACTGAACATAAAAACGTATTAAACAAACATGAGTGACAATATTAAAAATCACAACCATAAGTTTAAAAAAAAATTGGATACTATTTGCAATCCATTTTCGATCGAAAGATTTTGATAAGGAAAATTTATAGTAGATGTTATATATTTGAAAGAATACTTCCTTTCCTTATATCATCCATTTTGGAAATATCGTTATTTTCGATATCGATAATTTTCGATAACGAAAAGTGGGTTTCGATAGTCGCAATACGTTTGGAATACCCAGAACTTGCTTCGCTTAAGCCTTCAAAAATTTCGTTATTTTTGAGCTACGACGCACCGTTTAGGAGATATTTACGATTAAAGTTTTCGATACCGAAAGTTAACGAAAAGTAGTTTTTAAAATAATTTTTCTGTTACTGACCAGAACAGTGGGACTAAAAGAGCCTAAATTAGCTAGTTATAACCAATTTATGACAAGTTACGCGGTATCGATAATTTTCGATAGCGAAAAGTAGGTTGTGACAGTCCCAACACGTTCGGAATATCCACAACTTGCTTCGCTTAAGCCTTCAAAAATTTCGTTATTTTTGAGCTACGACGCACCGTTTAGGAGATATTTACGATTAAAGTTTTCGATAGCGAAAGTTAACGAAAAGTAGTTTTTAAAACAATTGTTCTGTTACTGACCAGAACAGTGGGACTAAAAGAGCCTAAATTAGCTAGCTATAACCAGTTTATGACAAGTTACGCGGTATCGATCATTTTCGATAGCGAAAAGTAGGTTTTGACAGTCGCAACACGTTCGGAATAACCACAACTTGCTTCGCTTAAGCCTCCAAAAATTTCGTTATTTTTGAGCTACGACGCACCGTTTAGGAGATATTAACGATTAAAGTTTTCGATTGCGAATTCCGCTAATTGATCGCTTTTCGATGAAAAATTTGGTGGTGAAATCAGATATTCGATATTTTTTCTAATTTCCAAAAAGAATATTCTAGAACTTTTTCTAAATATCGGTACTTAGTTACTTTTTCGTCGGTCAATCCATTGATTAAGGATTTTTTATATCTTTTCTGATTATTGAAAGAATATTCTAGAACTTTTGCCAGATTTTGCTATTCAAGCATCTTTTCGATGACCAACCCAGTGGTGAAATCGAATTCTGTAATAGTTTTAATTTATCTATATCTTTGTAGAAGAAATATCTCCTCATAAAAATTTACAAGATTACGCTCCTCTCAGATATGTTTATTCAATTTGTGTATGGAATTCAATTTTTTGACAGGATGATTTATAGTTTTAGTGTATGGAAAACAATTTTTTATTCAGTTAGATGTTTATATAACTCACATGCAGTTGATCAAATTAAACTGTGTTCGTTCGTCGCGCGAGCGATGTTACAAACTTAAATTGAGCGACTATATTATTTATATGAAATTTAATTGTTTTCAAAACAAAATATATTTGTAGAGTACCTCTTTAGTTCGTGTCACCCAAACTATAGAGCGCATTTAGAAAAAAATTATAAATGTACTTATGAAAAATAGATAAATTATGTGCCGCTTCTAACGAATGGTGAAACGTTTTTCCGGCAATTTTTGACAGGATAATTTATTGCCTGTACTATGAATCCTCGCATTAGTAATAACATAGTTGAAGTCTGTACCAATTTTCAGCTCTATGCGAATTTTTTCGAAGTTAAGTGTTTGTTTTGACTGGCCTATAAGCGTATACATACATATAAGGTATAATTATACGGTAGATACCGTATACACTGTATATGTATACACACACCGGCATAATTAGTGGAACATACAAAATATCTCTAAAAATTAAACAAACCATTTAATTTAAAAAAAAACTATTAGTTTTATTTAATTATTCACTTAAAATTACATGTTCACAAGTCGATATACATCACAAATCCAATTTTACGTAGTGGTCAGTGCAAATTTAAGGGAAAGTACGTAAAACGGAAGATCAGGGGCGTCGCTAAACTTTTGTTTCGGGGGTTGGTAAATATTATTTATCTGAATTTATTTAAAACAATATTATCTTAGGAGACAATTTAAACCTAAAATTCGGTTGTGTAGACAAAAAAATCGAATGTTATACTAATGAATATGAGTGACAACTTTTAGAAAACTGTCGAAAAATCAACTTCACTATCGCATTTATCAGCGTAAAAGACGCCAAATTGCGGAACCTGACAAAAATTCTAGAATATTCTACTCGTGAACTAGCAAAGATACCAAAAAACAAACTTCACTATTGAATTGGGCACTAAAAATTAGATTAAACAGCACATTTTGACAAAAATTCTAGAATATTCTACTCGTCAACTAATAAAGATATCGAAAAATCGATTGCACCATTTAATTGGTCATCAAATAAAAGACGGAATAGCACATTTTGATAAATGTTCTAGAATATTCTACTCGTCAAATAACAAAAATTGTTTGTCAAAATCGGACATTTGGTTTACATTAGTTTAATTTCGGTTGGACAATTAAGTGGTGCAGTAGATTTTCCAATATGTTAGTTGACAAATAGAATATTCTAGAACATTTCTCAGTTTATGTTATTTGGTCCCTTTTTTGGTAGCCAATTCAATGGCGACGTTTGTTTTTGAATATCTTTGCTAGCTGCCGAATAGAATATTCCAGAACATTTGTCAAAATGTGTAATTTGACCTCTTTTTCAATGGACAATTAAATGGTACAATTGATTTTTCAATATCTTTGCTATTTGACAAATAGAACATTCCAACTTTCCACCTCTCTGCCTAGTCTGATGACGTAAAATTTTGATTACAGTCCGGATGCTTACTATTTAAACCAAGGGGACAAACTCACAGAACAAATAGAACGAGTATAACTGTCTCTTTTCTGCAATCACTTATGTGGAAGTATGTGCATCTTAGGCTGCTTAGGTGTCAGTTGCTCACTACCCGTCGCTCAGTGTAAGTCAGTCAAACAACAATAAATTTGATTGTTGAACCGGCACAAGTAGCGTTGTGGTATCACACACATCACATACATGTGTGTGAACCAAAGGTCACGTGACGGCTATCAGCACTCACACAAACAGAGTTTACCGCACAAATACAAAGAAAACACCGTGCACGTATACAACATATTTTCTATCTCAAGTGGTTACACAGTTTCCAGTAGTATAGAAATATGTATTTTCTCTCTAGATGCTCTATGGGACAAACTAGATTGGCTTTGCCTCTGTTCCACTTGTAATGAGTTTGTGACGTAGTCTGTTTGTGTACATACACACTGTTTGCAGTGTATTAGTTTGGTTTTTTGTAGTAGTATGTGTATACACACATACAATCACATCACACGTATTACCAGAGAGAGCTGTTCAACGTGCTCAACTAACAATGGGTATATTGTTAATATAATGGTGTGTTGACTCGACGACGACTACTGACGGACTAATGCCTTAAGCTATGACTGACTAACAAATGACTCCAAGCGAATTTCACTTTTTTTATGTTAGTTGGCTTCTAGTGTTCTATGATTTAAACAGTAGTTTGGCCCCTTGGTAGAATCTGACAAATTCTGGCGGTAAAATATGATATTTAAAAAAAAGGAAGATTTAACGCCATCTGTAGACTTTTCGATTATTTATGGATTTTCAAATAGTATTTAGAATACTTTTAATAATACTTTTGTTAATTATAAAACTTAAATTCGACGTATTTTTAATCAATGAACAATCATTTCGGCAGTTTCAAAGAAATAAGGCTATTTCTAAATTCGATTAAAAATTATAAAACAAAATTTACAAAACACTCGTAACGATTTTGTATCCACAAAAAAATGATATGTGTAATAGGAAGATTTATAATAAATCTATTGATACGGTACCTACTTGACAAAAAACCATTTATTCTAAATGCCATGTTTTTGAATATCATATATAATCTCCATAATCATATATGTCAAGTTATTCTTTTTTGTATTTTTATTTTTAATAAATTTTGTAACAATTAACGACTTTCAAAAAAAGGGAAATAAATTATAAAAATGATTACTATTGTTTTTTTCTTTTTCTTTTTATTGTGAGTTTATCTAACCTTATTAAGAAATATTTTCTAATATTTCCAATTTTTTAAAAATTAAGGAATTTTTCGTATTCCTGTAATTATTTGCCATTTTTTATTTTTTACAATACTTTCGCATTTACTTTAAAATTAATTACTCCTCTGCAAATAAAATAAAAATATCCAGAATCATAAATCGTAAATGTGTAAGTTTTTAAATATATTCGAAAAAATACCACTAAAATACTATATTTTTAAAAAATGCTACTAAAATACTACTTTTTTTAAAAAATACTACTAAAATACTAAATTATTACTAAAATACAACTAAAATACTACAATACTACGTCATTACTACAACTTGAATTTGGCGGTCAAATATTACTACGGTAGTAATGAAAATACTACATATGGCGACACTGCTTGCTATACTCAGAATGATGTTATCTACAGTCTCCTGAGGCAATATTTGTCCTTTAATTACGGCATGGCAGTCTGAAGCTCCACCACATTGAGAACATTGAGAAGAAGCGGCATTTGAGTTAAAAAATGACAGACCTCTTAAAAAGATTTGCATCAATAATAAATAAGAACAATTCTATGGAAAGTCAATTGATCCATTACTTTAATATTAATTTAAGTGAAAATGAAAAACAACAGCCAACTTTGTTTAATAAATAGGTTTTTATATTTTTTTTTTATGTTCCGCTCATTATGCCGGTGTGTGTAGTATATACGATACTATAAGAACTTCAAATACAATTTTTTGGTAATTAAAATATCTTTTTTCGTTGTTGTCTATGTTGTCTATCATGTGATAGAAAGCTATGAATAGCTGAACCAGACAAGCAATAAAATAATATAATGAAATCGGAAGCGAATTATAGATTTTTGAAGATGTGTTTTCATTTTTACCAAAATTAGGCACGAAGTAACCGTAGAAGAAGAGGCTTGCTGTATCAATCATATTTTTAAAGAGTTTCGTCATTTTGATTGCAAAAATGACCAAATTATTCAAATTCAAATCACATCCATAATTTTTCCTCTAATCAACTAGAAGGATTTTTTTTTTAATTTGATGATGTTATCAAGTTTACTAAAAAAAATAATGGTAGAATGATGAATTTTGTCAGTTTTGCTTATCATAAATTACAAATTGAAATTATTTTTCCATTTCTGACTACGTATGATTCTAGGGTTAACGTAAAAAGTTAAATATTATTAGAATTATAAAAGAAAGAAACTACTAAAACTATAATTACCAATTAATAGAAAAACAATTATTAATAAAAACACATATCAATAAAATCTAACAATATCAAAAATTAAAATTTAAAAACAATATTTGAACTGCTACAGCTCTGAACAAAATCGAAGAATAAATCATTTTATAAATTTATATGTACACCCCTCGTTTCTAATCAGCAAAAGCCTACTATATATGTACAACTTCCAGAACAAATCAGAGTGAGAATACTGTATGTAATATACGCAGAGAACAAAGAGAACGAACATTACTATGTTTATACTAGGGAAACGAGCGTAACCACAAAGGATAGAAAATAACCCACCACTATGTTATATATGTGCACGCGGAGTTGTGTGTGTTAGTCCGTTGGATGGTGTGTGTATTAGTGTCTTGCATACATACATACATAATATGTACGTGGTGGTCTGGTGGTGGTGGAACGTATGATGTACGTATACCACGTACATATACCGTGTTAATACGAGAGGTAACAATATAACAACAATTGAAACATACCCATTGAGTGCTCACGAATGAATGAGGACTAAACAGCCTAAGATGCACATAAAAGCACATAAGTGATTGCAGAAAAGAGACAGATGTATTCGTTCTATTTGTTCTGTGAATATACGTAGTATATTACTATTATTTATACTGTGGTAAAGTTGACTTTCCCACGGTATTACGTGTAATATTGTGGTCACTAATGGGTTAACTGAAAACATTAATATATTTTTATTTTGAATTATTCATGTTATGCAGTTATTGCTTGTTATAAACATTTTTATATTAAATATCTTAATGACGTCACAAACATCGCAATCTTTTGTAGTGCTGTTTATAACCAAATTATATTTTTTAAAATTTAATTTAATAAGTTTTGATTAATTTATTTACTATTTTTTTATGTATCAACGCCAGCAATAAAAATAGGGCGCAGGCGCGGCGAGAATGGCGACGCGACGGTGGCAGACAAAAACAAATAGATCATAGAGTATTTTGATAGATTGAGAAATTAAAATTTTAAGGGCTCAGTTTTAAATCAACTGGTAAAAATATTTTAGCAAACTTAAGTATTTACAAAATACTAAGATACCAAAAGAAAGTATCTAAATACAAGCTACAAAATACATTTTTAAAAAAGTATTTCAGATACAAGATGAAAATACGTATTTTATATCTTGTATCTGTATATAAAATACTTGTATCTTAAATAAGTCTCATCTCTGAGTACTAGGGATGTGACATGGAGTAAAAAAAGTCGATTATTAAATAATCGATTTTTCTTTATAATATAAGTTGATTTGTAAAAAATCGATTTTAGAAGAAATAATTGAATTTTGCGAGAAATTCGATTTTTTTTAATTATTCGAAAAATCGCATACTTTTCTATATAATAATAAAACTACCAGATTAACAATCAGTGGAGTAGCAAGCGGGTGGCAAGGATGGCCCCCGCGAGGGGCGATGGATCAGGGGGGCGCTGCTGCGACAGTTTCAAGGTATAGGTATCACTTGATTTTGATACTAAGAACATTGAAAAAATTACTCAAAAACATAGACTGAGATAAAATAATAATTAAGATATATGACTACATTAGCTATAGTCTTAAATTAGGCTACAAGTTGAAAGTAAAAAGATTTCTAACATTTTTACAAGTCTGGACAACAAAGGAACTGAGGATTGTTATCGTAATTCCGTGAAGTTCGATGAATCATGTCCAGAAGCCCAGGTGGCTGTAGTTCGTGCAAAAGAGGAGAGGGGACGTATGATGTGATTGTGGGTAAGGGAGCGGATTTTATTTAGTTACTAAACCCTCCCCCTCTTTTTATCAAAGAGGGGGCGCCACATTCAATACTGGCCAGGAGCGCCAATTACCGTAGCTACGCTACTGTTAACAATTCATTAGAATGAAGGTCAATTAAAATGGTAAGTGTCAAAAATAACCAAAACGACAACCTTCTGATTTTAAAACCAACGCCGTGTATCTTTTTTACTTTTGATTAAAAAAAAAATATAGTGTAATTTATATAATCGATTTGTTAACACTTTAAATGATTAAGACGGGTTAACTGGTCCTGCAATCGGCGTGTTCGTTGCTGAGTTTTTCTGCTCAAAGTGAGCTGTTAGCGCATGCGCAAGAACATTTTTATAAAGTACGAAATACTTGTGTATTCCATAAAAAAAAGTTCTTGCGCATGCGCTAACAGCTCACTTTGAGCAGAAAAACTCAGTAACGAACACGCCGAATATGGCGGCTCAAAATGCTATGATATGTATATATTCACTGGTACAGGTGCCGCCCTCTTCCGAAATACGGTATAATTCTAAATAATGTTTAGTTTTATAAACATAGTTTATACTTTATTCACGCAAAGAATTCCTAGATACAAAACAAAACCACGTGCCTAATAAAGTTTTATTGGTTAAAATTTTCAAAATGGAGACATAAAGTACATTTTAGTTGACACCCAGACTATATTTCATGAAGTTGGTACAAACGATTACGCAGAAACGGTAATATGTGAATTGGAACGATTTAAAAAATTTTTTTTTTTAATTTTAGTATGAAACTTTTTATTATTTTTATTATTAAGGCAAATTTTTTATTTTTAATGAATAAAGATTAAAAATCTTGCAAATATTTTATACAAAATTACACTAAAAATAAGCAGGTATAGGTATATTGAACTTCTACCTGTCTATCCAGTATTGCTGATATCTGATAATAATTATAATATTCAATTTTATTGCTGTAATGATCTTGTATAAAGTTTAGTTACTCATAAACCATTGCATACAAAAATAAATCAGTTAAATGTGTTCCTAGAATTTTTAACAATCACATATTATATTCTAGTTCAAAGAAGCAAAATTCGGTCCCTTTGATTTTTACAACATAGATACGAAATAGGTCAAGCACAATTAAATTGTAAACAGGAAAACTGCAATAAAAATAAATAGGTATATACGTCCAGAAAATGATTTGTACAAAACAATTTTAATTGTTTAACAAATCAGGAATATTCTGGGATCTTTATATACTCATTCTTCTGTTATCTTTCATTGGAATAGTATCTAGTGTTTGATGATTTATCTATTTCTGTGCGTTTTTTTAGTATACTTTTGATTGTATATTTTTGTAACTTTTGTGTTACGTTGATTACTTTCTACAGTTTCTGTGCATTTTGTTAGTAAATTTTTAATTGTGTGATTAAATATTTTATATTACTTTATCATTTCGGTATTCTCTTAAAAATAAGATTTAAATAACAAAATATATCTATTATTTATTTTGATTAGGTGCATACAATTTCATTTTTATAATATTGCACAAAATATTAAAATATCTACTTAAGAATAAACAAGATTAATAAATAAACCTAAATTTTAGTAAAAATTTAAATACTTATACAGTTTAATAAAGTTGTTTTATTTATTTTTTTGGTAATTATCTACTGTTAAAATATTTGAATATATCGCTTCAGTTTGAACAAAGCACAATAACTGATGTTCTGTGGGAGTGTCCTACGAGCTGTTTGTTGTTGTTTGATGTTTTGTATTTAGGAATTGTTTCCGTGAATATACTATAGTATAGGCGCTTTCAGTTAAATTTAAGCATGACTCATTACTTAGGAATTTAAGGAATTCCAGTGCTACAACTTTAAGAAAACGTTTGTCTTAGGTCATAGCATAATTTGTATGGATAAAATATACTAAAAGTGTTTCTGATAATGTTATTGTTTTACAATAACCAATCAGAAAATAGAATTTGACAAGCGGGCAATTCAAAATTTAAAAAAATTATACATACCTATTTAAATTAATAAAATTTATCATAAAACTTATTGAGTCAAAATGTATTTCTTTACATTCAAATATACTAAATATAGTTACTTAAAATTAGAGTGACATAGTTTTTTCTGAAATAAAAAGCTTAATTAAAGTCAGAATCTTCTTAGCATTTTTATGTCTTTGGCCATTTTGGCTATGTAGATGATGTAGATGTCGTTTGATGTGACTTTTTTTTTGACCTTTTATAGCATCTTTTTGTTATCACTTCTGAGTTCATTTTAATTTTGCATTATTTTTGGAAATCTACGATTTTAAAATACTTAAAACTTTAAACATAATTTAATAATACATATGCATTTGATAAGACTGATTTTGGCAGTCAGTCATAACAGTAATTTTAATTCACTGATAAAATTCAAAATTAGTAAAATAAGGTGAATTTTCAACAAAAAAAAACTGTAATTATAAAATACAAGTATAGGTTTTAGACAGGGCCGCGCCAAGCGGGGGTGTTAGGGGTGCCTAGTACCCCGGCGGCAGGCTTTGGGGGCGGCAAATAAAATATAAAATTATTACTATTTTTATGTGGTAATTTTGATGACACTTAAATGTTACCCGCATTTTGCTTAAATACTTGTCTATTATGATTGTTGTGACCCGTCGGTAATCCGATTATTCCGATTGTTGACCAGCGACAACAATCATTTGCGCGGTAATCGGCGAGATCAAACGGGATCGGGATCGAACATGCTCTTGCATGCTTTAATTTTATAAAAACCGTCGTTGAATTCTACACATAAAACATTTATCAATCTTGCATTTCATTAAAGTAAAGCGGGTTCTACACGATGCTACGAACGTTCCTTCCAACGTTCGATCGAACATTTGAGGCAATTAAATTCGATAGTTGATGCGACGAATGTATCTGCTACACGGTGAATCGAATGTTTGATCCAATACGAATGATGATGTGTTGGTACTCAGTCGACAACGCTGTTATCTGTCTGATGTTATCTCTAATGTTATACACTGATGTTGTCTCTCTTCACATGAACGAGTCGTGCGCAACCAACAATGACCTTCAAACGTTCGAAGCATCCCTTTGACTCGGTGCAAGAATACCGACATCGAACGGGACACGACCAAATGCGAATGTTTGACGCTCGATATTGGACACTCGTAGGTTCGAACAACGGCTACACGATGCTATGAACCATCCAACGTCGAATGTTGGAAGGTGTTCGTAGCATCGTGTAGCAGCGGCATGAGTATATATAGTAAGTAAACTGGTAGCCGGGAGGCATATATTTTATTATCAAAAATGTATTACAAATAAGTTTGGCGTTTTAGGGGCGACAATTTTTGTCTTGCACCTCAGCGCAAATGTCCCTTGGCGCGGCCCTGGTTTTAGACATATAGTTATATGATAAAATGTTAACGATTTTCTAAAATAAGTACTGCACAAACCAAGAATATGGTCAATAATTAGTAAAACCCTACGTACTTTCTCAATAAATTAATATAAAACTTATCATATTCGACAAATTATATTAAGAATTAAATGAAACAAAACATATTTTTTATTTTAACTTCATTTTAAATACAGTAATACAAAATTTACTGATATGAGGTTATGTTACAAAAACAAACCAATATGAAATAATATAAAATATAAATTTTTATTAATCACTAATAATTATACAGGATTGTGTAATAAATAATCAACACACATATGTATATTTTTAGAATTACATATGACATTATACATTAAATCAGACATAGCCAACTTTTTTATTATATTTAGCCGTGCGAAATAATTTCCCACGCCTGTTTCCACACAGTGTGGGCAATTGTTAATTTTTACATATAGTTAGCCGTGCGCAAAATGTTACTTTTAATAGTAGGAGTAGAAAAAATATTTTGTATCAAGAAATGTAATTCATTCATATGACACAAGAAATAAATCCGATCTAGAAAGCAAATGTTCCGCATTGTCAGTAATTCAAAATAGTACATATAATGTAATAACAAAAATTTCCCATCAAACACCAAAACAATTAATGGAACTTCCAATTTGTAGAATCAAGAAAAAATTAAAATTTATTTTAGCAAAAGAAGCATCGTATAATATTAGTGAATACTACTATATTACATAATTGGAACAATTATTTATGAGTATTGAATTTCTTTTGTATTATGTATAGTAACTAATTTATGTATTATGTGCTTTTTCCACAACTAATTGTAATAGTTTTTAATGGAAATACATATTATATATATATATATATATATATATATATATATATATATATATATATATATATATATATATATATATATATATATATATATATAAAAGTTTGTATCATAACTCAAAAACCATAAGAGCTATAAAGCTGCTGACTATAGCAATCGGTTGCCCCCGTCGATATCTACAACTCTTATTTGAAGAATTTTTCGATTAAGTCAACGGTTTGACTGTAATTAAAATGGCAACTCTCGAAAAACTCACGCTGTATATAGGACATTCTTCCTTTCTAACAGTAAAGTATTTTCAAAACCTGTTGTGTAGCATTCTACGCCGCATTTGCATCCGCAGGACAGTTGTGGATCTCAGATAACACAACCTGTACCTATCTAAAATAGTTTAGCTTTTTAACAGTGAAAATATTTTTAAAATCGGTCGGTTAGTTTATTTTTGGCGCTTTTAAGATCCCTGGACCCTGGCCGACCTCATACAACATATAAGCTATATCCATCTAAAATAGTTTACCTCTGTAGCAGTGAAAAAATTTTCAAAATCGGTCACTTATTTCATTTTTGACACGTTTGGGTCCCATGGACCCTGGCGGATCTTACATAACGCAATCTATATCTATATAAAATAATTAAGCTCTCTAACAGTGAAACAATGTTCAAAATCGGTCGGTTAGTTTATTTTTGACACTTTTGGATCCCATGAACGCTAGCAGAGTTTAAATAACGTAATCTATATCTATCTAAAACAGCTTAACTCTCTAACAGTGAAAAAATTTTCAAAATCGGCCGGTTATTTTATTTTTGACACTTTTAGATCCCACGGACCCTGTCGAACCTCATACAACATATAAGCTATATCCATCTAAAATTGTTTACCTCTGTAACAGTGAAAAAATTTTCAAAATTGGTCATTTATTTCATTTTTGACACTTTTGGGTCCCATGGACCCTGGCGGATCTTACATAACGTAATCTATATCTATCTAAAATAGCTTACCTCTCCAACAGTGAAAAAATTTTCAAAATCGGTCGGTTATTTTATTTTTGACACTTTTAAATCCCACGGACTCTGGCGGACCTTACATAACGTAATTTATATCTATCTAAAATAGTTTAGCTCACTAACAGTGAAAAAATTTTCAAAATCGGTTGGTCAATTTATTTTTGACACTTTTGGGTCCCATAGACCCTGGCGGACCATACATAACGTAATCTACATATATCTATCTAAAATACTAAGCTCCCTAACAGTGAAAAAATTTTCAAATTCGGTCGGTTAGTTTATTTTTACACTTTCGGGTCCTATGGACCCTGGCGGACCTTACATAACGTAATCTATATCTATCTAAAATAGTTTAGCTCTGTAACAGTGAAAAAATTTTCAAAATGGATCGGTTAGTTTATTTTTCACAATTATGGGATCAGTAAACCCTGGCGGAACTCATACAACATAATCTTTGTTCATCTAAAATAATTTTAGTAAAAAGTTTATCTCTCTAACAGGAAAAAAAGGATCCTAGACATCTCATATAACTTATAGCAGTCCGTGAGGTTCTTGCGGACATCATTTAATTACTTAATTAATTCAAATACTTTAATATTAATAGATTTGAGCGTTACTTTATGGTATTCCATATTTGTAAATAATAAACAAATACTTTACTTTGCAAAATACCACTTTTATTTTGCAAATGATTCTGTTTGAAAATGAACTAACGGTTCGAAACAATATTGTCACAGTTTCAAAAATAAAAGTGGTATTTTGCAAAGTAAAGTATTTGTTTATTATTTTCAAATACTTTAACTTACTAACGGTGAATAAGTTTTCAAAATTGAAAAGGTAATTAATTTTTGGCGTTTTTAGATCCCCAAAACCTTGACTGATCTCACATAAAATACCTTAAATCCATTTAAAATTGTTTAACTTTCTAACATTAATGATTTTTAGTGAAAAAATTTTCAAAATTGATCCATTTAAAACTTCTTTCGTGCGTACAAACATAAAATATTATGTTATTTTTTTTATCTTTTATAATATTATATGATGACATAAATTTCAATTTCTTGTTCATTTCAAATTCAATAAAAAAAAAAAAAGCCGTGAGCAGCGGGGCGCCATCACGGAAGTCGAATTTTTCCCTTCATCTTCGGTATTGAATGTCTACAAGCGAAATGTGATTGAAAGTCTACAAGCGATTTGTCATTTTGGTGGTTTCAAAACTGATGATGAGTGTCCGACTGATCGGGAATTTTAAAAAAAAGGTTTTAAGTTTTTAATTACTGAACCTCAGTAAATTTCAATTTTGTGCCGATAGCAGTTAGCAGGAAAAAAGCCAACACAATTCGTACAAGAGCATTCTTATCCGCCAGTTGCCTTTGTGTTTTATTTTTAAATATTAAAAAAGGACCTTAAATAGTAAACTGGAAGGCCTTTATGAAGATATTTTTTCTTTCCAAAAAAATCGAAAATTTCTATTTTATAAATAATAAAAATCCAAAATTCCTACTTTATAAATAAATAGTGATTTTAATAACATTTTTAAATTACTTAATATTTTATGGCATTTGTTATAAAAGAAAGTTCATTTTTTTTAAAATTTTTAAAATTACTATTGCCTAAAATTACTAAATTACCTACTTGTATTAGAATAAAAATAATGCATTTAAGACACATTTAATAATACTATTGAATTCCGGTGTAAAAGTGGGAGGAAAACTAATGTGGAATCCCTAGAAGGCACTAGCTGGATACTAACTCAATACACCTACAAAATTTCAACGCTCTAGGTTTTCTTAGAGAGTTTCTAGACGTGTTAGAAAAAAAATCAAGGAAATATTGGTGTAAAAATCGTGGAGGTAAGGGTTAAAAGTTGAAATCTCCAAAGAGCAGTGGCTGACTATTAACTTAACCTATACATAAAATTTCAGCCCTCTAGGTTTATTTGGGGAGATTTTAACCCGAACGAAACTGTTACAAAACAAGAAAAATCATGTCCTTTTAGGTATAAAAATGATGGGGGTAAGGGTTAAAAGTTGAGAGCACCAAGAGGCAATCCCTTGGTACTAACTCAATCTGAATACAAAATATCAGCCCTCTAGGTTTATTTGGGTGACCTGTGCGAGTGGTACAAACTTCGAAAACGTAAAAAAAGCATGAAATTGTCGCTTAAAAATGGTGGGGGTGGGGGTAAAATATTAAAACCTCCAGAAAGCAGTCCCTAGGTACGAACTCTATCAACATACCAAATTTCAACCCTCTAAGTTAATTCTGGGGAACTGGGCGCGTTAGATCCAGCCAAAATCATTTTTCCCCCTCTACTCCCTCCAAACCATCCTAGGAAGCTAAATTTTGGATATGTTGTAGGTAATGGACCGAAACATTATTTCCAACTGGTTTGGAAAAGTTTTATTGTTTTGTTGCTCCCACCACCCCCTTAAAATTTGGGTAGGATCCAAAATTTGACCCCACTTTGATAGTGTTGTTGTGCATCGAAATGAGTCCCACTTACCAAATTTCAGCTCGTAACTTCCATAGAGGGATCCTACACATGTCAAAAGGTAGCGGGAATATATATATATATATATATATATATATATATATATATATATATATATATATATATATATATAAGGCATGTATGTGGCTCCGTGTGGGGGTTTTACAATGCCAACAACAATCAACCCAACTGACTTATGATTGATCTACACTCATCCACTGCTACGGAGAGAATGACTACCAAGTAGCCTAACTTGCACACAACTGCACATTGCAGATTACACGATAGAGATAATTGCGTTACCTCTGTACTCTGGGGTGTACACAGATAAGAAGTTTATCGTAGTAGCATGTTGTCATTTACGTAAATTTTACGTCATCTTTTGGCCACAGTCATCTCTATGCTATAGAGATAGGAAGTTTCTTTCTGTATTCTGTGATAATATGTAAATAAGAAGAAATTAGTAATGCAATGCCAGTTCTCGCATAGTTTTTAATTAATGTCCAAGCTTACATAATATCTTTTTTTTTCGATGATATTAGACTAGTCACTTATTTTAAATCCGATTATCGAATTAGAAAAAATTACACACATACGACTCTAGAAGCGATAGTACGAAATCAAGTCATACATCGATTATTGAAATAGGATCACGTATACAGTGACTTCTGATCAGATAACCGGAGTAACTATCAGAACTAAAATTAGGCATGTACAACCAGCCTCAATTACAGTTGAAAAAAAAAAAATTAAAAATAAAATACATTTTATGGACAATTTTTGAATTTTAAATAATAATAGGAAAAGCATAATAGATTTATTTAATATAAAATAAAATAATATTTCTTAAAAAGATTGAAATTATTATAAATATATTTTTATTAATCATTCATAAATTTTTGCGTTAAGATATTACTTATTTTTGCTAACTCCAAACGAATTTTCTCTTTAACAATAACATCTTTTTCTTTTAATAAATTTCGTTTTTCTAATAATTTAAGTTTAGCTGTATAGTAATCTCTTGGTTTTTGTGGACACTGATCATTAACAACTCCGATTCGAGGTTTTTTTGGAATATCTAAAACAAATTGATATTTTATATTTGTATTAAATTGAGAAAAAAAAATTGATTTTTTTACAATTCTGAATTAAAAAGTTAACTTTATAGTTGTCTGTTATAGTGTCAAAATGGCTTACTTTTTATTACGCGTGAAAAAAAGTAAGTAAACAAATTCATTTCTATTTTTAATTCATTTTTTATTACGCGTGAAAAAAAGTAAGTAAACAAATTCATTTCAATTCTTTCATTTTAATTTAGAATTGCAAAAAATATTGTACGCAACACGTGCAAAATGAGTGTTTTTTCACTCGTCCCAATTGTCCAACTCGGCCTGCGGCCTCGTTTGACAAACTTACGATTCGTGAAAAAACACCTTCATTTTGCAACTTCCCTAGTAACCAGCCCTGTCGTCAGAAATTTGGATCAGATTGACGTCCATCTGCGCCGTTTCTGACGAATATACAGACGGCAGACTGTCGACAGAATCTAACGTCAGGAAAAGACGGCACAAATACATAAGTCTGACGAATAATTTTTATAACAACTCGACAGACTTACGTCAGGAAGACGGCAGCTACCTGTTTTAAATTCTCCCATCCCATAAGTTTTCAGCGGTTATCATTTTCATTTTTTTAATTGTGTTAATTTAAAGTGTCAGTCCTTTGATTTATTGATTGATATTGGTTTTTACAATGTTTTACAATAAACATATTAGTAGCCGTATACTATGGATACCATTAACTCCTTCAAAAAGGGAAAATTTTTCAAAAACCCTATGACGTTTGTAAAAATTCTTGTTTCCATATATATGTACAAAATATATATAATAAAAAAGATGAGAGTAGTTCTTATTATTAAACAAAACTGAAAAAGTATAAGCTTTTTCAGTTATTGACGAATATAGTTTTATTAAACGTTTAAAAATGAAACAATTTTCTTACATTTTAAGGTTATTTTGTTACAGATCCAGTTTAAAAAAATCATGTAAGCTTACGAGATTGTATATTATATAATACAATCTCAAGAATTTAAGGGTAGCTGCCGTCTTTCTGCCGTAAGTCTGTCGACCGAGTTATTATAAAAGTTATTCGTCAGACTTACGTATCTGTGCCGTCTTTTCCTGACGTTAGATTCTGTCGACAGTCAGCCGTCTGTATATTCGTCAGAAACGGCGCAGATGGACGTCAATCTGATCCAAATTTCTGACGAAGGGTAATGTAGACCTAACTACGTAGATCTAATGTCAGTCTGGCGTCAAGTTGGTTACTAGGGTTATTGTATAAATAACTATTCATACGTTCAACGCGTTCATCTGAATTTTCAGGAGCTTTAACCTCTTCAATAACTTCCGTAAATTCTTCATCAGTATTTTCGTCGCTAGTATTATCTAAATTTATTTCTGTAGGTTTTATCGGTTTTACGTCCTTATCATTTACTTCTGAATTTGTCTCTAAATCATTTAAATAAAAATCAGTATGCTTCCTTTTTGCATGTCTTCTTAAATTTGCTGTTGATCCGCCAGAGATTGAAATTGTAGTTAAACATAAGTCGCACTGGGCTGATCTGGAATCAACTGGCGTAAAACAATTCCATATTGCACTCCTTTTTCTGTTATCCATTCTATTTTCTATCTGTTTAATTGTTTAATAACCAGAGAAAAATTTTAAAAAAATTTTGTAGTTCTTGTACTTTATGGTTCCTTTGAAAATCGATTCAGTAATCAAATGGTTCACAAATTGACTAATTTTTATTAAAAACACGCATAGTACCAACCTTAATTAAATAATAATAATTATAATATTATTACAATATAATTTAAGCTCTTTTTATTCGAATTTATTATTTATCAACATATATATGTCAAATTATTTACAATCATAATACATATCATACATATATAAATATAAATTTATAAATGAATCCAATAGAGCACAATGAATCAGTAGGTACCAATGGTACCAATCGAATCTTTTAAGGAATGTTACGGATGTTATGTACTGTGATAATATCATGATATGGGATTGAAGGATGCAGATACGGACACGAATGACACAGATATCTATTTAAAATTTTATTTTATCGGTTACCTACGAATATGTTTTAAATTAAAAAAAAAAAAAAACTAAAACCAAATTATATAAATGTACATAAATATTGATTAATTATAATTTTACTTTTATACAATACAGTTATTTAAATCAGAGAACAATTAAAATAATTGTGATTATTTGCCTCATTTAAATTTAACTCTATTGGCTCCATTGTATTGGCTAATGGTAAATATCGTAAATATGGTAAATATGACAAAAATACCTAAAGAGTACATCTGGATTATTTAGATTCAATTTTAGATTGTTTATTTCGGATTCGGTTTTGAATATAGAATAGTTTTGGTTGCAGTTAAGGTGCTCTGTAACATCCTTAATTTGTACACTAATTTTAATATAAAAAAAAAAAAACTACCTACATACATACCTACGCTGTTTGTATTCATATTATAATTTTCATAAGCTATTAAAAATTTGAAATTTTATAAATATCTATGTAATTTGCATTATGCAAAAATTGTATTTAGGCTTTTAATGGTAATAAAGGATAAATTTGGAGAATGATAATAAAATTTTTCAAGCATAGTTCAAATAGTTGTTTGAATTTAAAAAATGTGTAGGTACATGATGTTCATACTTCATAGGGTATATTCATGCAACCAAACGGTTTACAAGCGACTTTATTTATGTTTGCACTGACTTCTTTCTGTTGATGACTTTTCTAAGTAACATTTTATTGACAATAGTATAATACAGTTTATTAATTCTATACAGTCTATACGCGTCAACGCAGTAAACTTTCTCAGGACCTCGCAATATTTTTAACATGTTGACGCAACGCTGTACCGTATCAGCAACTTCGTATAAAGCGAGCGGTGCGATGTGACATTAAAAGCGGTACTCACTACACTCAGAGTGTGTTATCCATGTTATCTGTCCGCGGCATAGAGCACGTCCGCGGTAGCATCACACACGTGTGTGATCCCAGATCGCGATTGGCCTCTATGGTTGTTCTGGATATGATACAGTAGCTGTGTCATCGGACTGTAAAGTGTAAACATGTTGACGGTTATAAGGGATTATGCGAAACGCCCAACTGATACACTATTTTAACAACTAATACACTAATTATTGTTATCAGGTGTATAAACAAACGAAGTTCGCTTTACTTCTAGAAACGATAAGTGCGATTGGTATCACAGGTGTTTCGTTTGGTACACAATAGTAATGTATTGTAGAGCTATGTTTGTTTATGTACCTTATTAATGTATAGTTTTTATATAGAATTGTTGACGCAAAACAACGTTGTGTCGCGATTAGTCAGGTGTCATTTGACGTCGTAGGGCGTTCACGATTATCAACGTGTAAAAAAAACAGTTTTATAAAACCAAGGAAAAGGAGTATATATTACAAATGCTAGGAAGTCATGAAGCAATCTTAAATAAAAACGTTTCATTGGTCTTTCCTGGTTTTATAAAACTATTTTTTCTCTACTATCTTCTCTGTATAATTAATAAGACTACTTTAAACTGCTATCAAGGGATTTTTATTTTTTTCGTTGAGCTGTAAACACCATTATGCATTCAGTAGTCGCAACTTTCCAGAAAACTAAAAATACACTGCAGTGAGGAGTAATGTGTTGATATTAAAGAGATTTTATATCTAAGGTGGAAAAAACAACACTTTGCTACTGGAAATGACAGGTCGATTCTGCGTGGACAGTCTACAGACAGTAATCGACAGAGCGCATGCTGCGTATACCATACAGACATTATTTAACAAGGATGGCTAAAATATAATTTTTTTCTCTTCTCAAAGATTTTTTATTATTTTAGTTAACTTTTCAACTCTAGATATAAAATGCTTTTAGTTGTCACTCGTCAGACATGATTAGCACTATTAGCGCGGTCATATCGTCGCATAAAATTGTGTATAGAGTTATTAGCGACAAAAAGGTTACGCGAGCGCCTCTGGCTTTTTAAATTAAAAGCTATATCAAGTAAAAATTTTTGTATGCGTTTAATTGTCGTAGAAATATACAAATTACATAAATTATCTGCAGATTACTAAATTTTATTACACCCATTAAACGTATACGTATACTTTTACGTGATACTAATTCTAATTTTAACACCAGAGGCGCAAGAGAGAATCTTTGCATCGCTATTCGCCAATTGAGTGCATTATGGAGGGTATAGTTAAGGAGAAGTATCTCATATGGGACTTGAATCGAAAAAGTGGTACCTGAATTTGATGAAATAATAGTTCAATAATTACCCAGAACGGCGCTGATAAGCAATCAGGGTTCGATCTGAACTTAGCGATTATAAGTGAAGTGAAGTATGTCAAAGGGAAATACTAACTGTTAAAAACTGTTAAAAACAAAAATTGAATTAAATATAAAAACAATAAAGATTGAATTAAATATAACAGTTAAAAACAATAAAAACTGTTGTTTCAGTTTTAAAATTTTCAGCGGTGAATTTTAAATTTAAGAATTTTAATACACTAGTGCCATCTTAATTTCTTCCACTTTTGGCGCCACTTTTTATACGAGTACATGGAGATACTTCTCCTGATACTCTACCCTTCATATCTTAAATGAACTGGATTTGTAAGTAGGGTTGCTAGACAGAGCTACGTATCGAAGAAATGGCTTTTTATTAAATTTTTGTACGACAAATTTGGTGACTGGATTATTAGTCACAATTTGGGCAATATTCAACTGTTCAAATTATATACAGTCGACTCTCGTTAATTCGAAACTCGAGGGACTCTTAAAATATTACGAATTATAGAGAGGTTCGAATTATCGCAGGTAAAAATTTTAATTTTTTAAGCATTTGCGATGAATGAACTTGAATTTGTCTCAAAATGTACTTACAATCTGTCTGTTTCTTTCTCTCTGCAACTTTGAATTGTCGAGTATTTGACGCCGATGAATCGGAATTAACGCGTCGTTTTGTTACGTAGCAATGATTTTTTCGTTCGAATTACCAAGTGTATAAAAATGTATTGTTTTAGTTCGAAATATAAAGAGATTTTGTAGGGAACTCATGATAGCTTTGCATTATAGAGAGTTTCGAATTATCAAATTTTTGATGGATTATAGTTAAAAAATTTTGTTTTCTAAAATTGATTTATTAACTTCAAATTATCAATTAAATAAATTTTTAATATAATTAATTAATAGTATATTATTGAATGAGCGGGTAATGATCGCTGTTATCACTCACGAAGATGGAATTGCGTCACGAGCTAAGTGTCGTAATTCATCTGAGTTATAGTAGAATAGGAACTTACTCTTATTTTTAACAAAAAGCGATCACGAACGTTCTAGTGGCTGATTTTTCTTTTAATCGATTCAAAATTTTAGAAGGAATAAGAAATTCCAATACTATTTTTTTTACCAAATGCCGGCGTCAATGTGAAAAGTTGAAATTAATGAAAGTAATAGGTAAGATAAGATACATGTACAAATTTTGTATTTGTGGTATTCTATAAACACAACTGATATATATATATATATATATATATATATATATATATATATATATATATATATATAAACAAAAATTATAACATTTTTTTGGAGAGAGAAAAAATCATTGACAAAAATATAATATTTTAGAATGAATATGTAGACTAAAACCAAATATTTATAAGAATACTTGTCAAATTATTTATTTTTATAAATTTTTAGCATTAAAATATGTTTCCTAGAGATACCACAGGCATTAAATTTTGAAGCTTAACTCCATTTTAGTAAGCCCAACTTGTAACCACGGAGACTTGTTTATAAATATTAGATAAACCATTAAATTAATGGTTTGACCGCCATTAAAGTAATCCCATTAGTCAATTTTTTTGCTTCAATTTCTTAATGTGTTTGTAATACACAGCATTCTCTCTAGTCGATTCTCTCCTCAATGGTTCCTAGCCTATAGCCATTGCACGCGTGTAGAATACTACACTCTTTCTACGACTTTTTACAAATGTCTATATATGTATCTACGGAAATGACCAAAATAAAATATAAATATGTTTGTTTACTTATCGTTACTACACAACATTTATGAAATTAAAATTTGATATATTTTATAAAACAATTGCAAATCTATAATCTATTGAATAATGGTTAAATACGATGATTTAATTGATCTAAAGATATTAATTAATGGTCATTTTTTCATATCTTTGAATAATGAGTAAATTTCTCAACTACTAATGAGTATAATGAGTGTGGTCTTCAAGAGAAGTAGAAAAATAAATATTTAAATTTATTTATTAGGGAGCGTTCATAAACTACGCCGACGGAAGGGATTGGTTATGTAAAAAGCTACGCTGGACTATGTGGAAGAAAGAGTAGGGGGAAGGAGTCAGAATCGAGCTTTCCCACATGTGAGAAGGAGTCGGAATCGAACTACATATTACACATGCAATCGAGCAATTGTTTTTTAAAAACGTTATAAATTCCTCATAGGCACTATTTCTTAAATTTTTATTTATGTGTTCTTGGCTACTTTATTTCTATAAGTATGGCCGACCTTTATAAAGTTTCATAAATTCGATAACAATAAGTTTACTGTTTAGTTCATTCAGTTGCGTGTATTTATTAATATAAATTTAAAAAAATAAGAAAATAATACGCAATAATAATTATATAAACAACCAGATCAGTTTCGTTCGTAATTAATAAAAATGAGATCTGAACCGCCAGATCAAATTCAAGATTTTGTAGAACAACTTCACAATAACGCTCACCCACACATGAACGAACTTCATGATTGTACAATCAGAGTTCTCTGGTTTGTAACGATGCAAGCTCCGTTTCCCAACGTAACGATGGACTCTGGCGAACGAACTAAAACACGCGTATACGAAGTAAATGGAGTGTTTATGGAGATATGTGACTTTTTTGTTTCGGATTTTAAAAAAATATAGTTCTAATAAAGAGAATTAAATAGAAAACTGGTATGATATAGTTTAACCAATAAGGAATCGATAATCAAAATTCAGTTGCGATCCGGTCGACTGAACTTTAGATTTTTTTATCTAAAATATCGAAAACGTTTAAAGTGGTAATAATGCTTTAATACAGGACTCAGTATTACCATATTTAAAAAGCTAAACCTCATGCCATAACAACCTTAAAAGGCTAGTTTTGCAATAAAATTTAAAAAAAATTGGTTTTTTGGGGAAAAAGAAAGTACAAAAATCACTAAAGTTTGATTGGCATGACTTTTTTCCTATACACTGAAAGTTTACTAAATTATTTTAGATAACGTAAGTAATTGAGGTTTTAAATACTGCAGTTTTATCAACTACTCTAGTCATCACAAATATTAAACAGCACACTTCACTTCGTCCACAACTGCAAAGTTCATTTCATACTCTTTAGCTACTCTAGCGCTATTCTGACGAGTTTTTTAACTGTTACTTAGTGCTTACAACGAGACACTTTTTGAACTATTTTTCCATTTTTTTCCATACAAAATTGTCCTCCTTATATCTACTCTACATACACAGCACTATGAAGTGTATGAAAAACTTATAAGTACAAATGTACGGAATATACCACAGTATATATCAGAAGGAACACCTTTCTGTAATCAGCAGTGTGCACTTCTGAGCTACTTAGGCTACTTAGTAGTCACATACATGTGTATGTAGTATTATACATATATACGTATGCGACACCACGCAACACACATCAGATCACTCACACACACAAGAGAGATCACACAAATACAAACTAAACCCAGTGCACATATATGTATAAGATATTGGTGCAATATTTTCCATCTTTGTTTGGTTACACTGGTTGTAGTAGTATAGAGATAGCGTTACCTGTGTACCAAAGAGAATAACTCTATATATACAGAAGAGGGTTCATTTAAATGGAGTATTTTTTCTTAGTAAGTGGTTATTTTCGTGAAAAGTTCAGAGGGCAGTGCGGTAGCACTGCACAAAATGTTTAACCCTTTGCACTCGATAGGCACCGCCACGGTGACACAATAAATACCCTTTGCACTCGAAAGGCGCCTCTAAGGCGCCATCCTATTCTTTACTTTAAATATCACATTAAGGAAAATTATAAAATTTAATAATAAAATATAATGTTTGTAATATGCAAATAAAAATAAAATATGTAAGTAAACTACTTTTGTTTAAAATACTTATCTTTGATGTATTATAATTTTTTATTAAAACTAGTGTCAACTACTTAGATGAGTACCCATACTAAAAAATGGTTCGAGTGCAAAGGGTTAAAAAATGGTAATTGTAAATGGTGCTACTAGCTGATATCTGTCGAATTTTCTGTTCATAGAACTTATTCTATGAACACACCCTATAAAAACACCCTATCTTTACCATAATTTTTAATTTAAATTTGAATAAAATAAAGACGGAACTAATTTAGTTATATTTAACTGTTTCAATAGAATAAACTGATAAAAAACTTTGATCTCACTCATAAATAAATTTTCCAGAAACTTAAATTACTAGATATTATAAAATTTTTAAATATACTATTGTTGTTCATACTTTTTTTGTGAATTCCATATAATATCTAACAATAATACGCAGTCATTTCGAAATTTTCAACGATAAACCTAGTTGCGATAGAATTATGTTATGAAAACGTCAAATACAGCTGTTTTCACCAGGGATGTACAAAATCAGTAAAACTTAATAAAACAAAATGCCAGAAACAAAAAAAAAAATTTTGTTTAAAAAAATAAAACACAGTGTTACATATTTGATATTATAAACTGACTAAGTAACAAAATCAGAAATAAAAAACAAAAACAATTGTCTATTAAATCAATCAATGTTCAATTTCAATCAAATTGTCTAACTTACAAAATCACAATCTTTTTAACTAAAACAAGATACTCAATTTTATTCTCTATTGTTCTTCTTTGGATTCCAAATTGTTTTTCAGTGTATAATGTTGTAATTTGTTCAGAAACGTAGCGAGCATAACTGGCGCCCGGTGCGTGACACTTTATTTACGCCTCCCTTAACTTCTAAAATTTTTAAAAATTTAGGTAGTGGAACGGTGTATTTAAAATTTCGGAAAAAATTTTCCCTTATAAATTTGTATTTTATATTTTTTTCTAAAAGTTGCCTTAGCCACCTTTTTTTTTGCTCGCCAGTGCTTTTTTGTGTGTCTATATATTTGTAAGTCATAACTTGGAAGTAATTTTGTAATTTCCCTACACTTTCACGTAACAAAATTCTAATGAGAAGCACAAAAAAAAAATTTAAAATAATAGCGCCCCTCCTATTAGCTTTTGTCGCTTCTCTTATTAGCTTTTGGCGCCCCTCTCAAAGTAGCGCCCGGGTCATGATAGTACCCCTTGCACCCCCCTCGTTAAGCCACTGAATTTGTTTACTTTTTACCATATCAATTGCTAGATTTAACATTCTGCAGAATAATTTTTTTATGTCCTCGCACCAATTTTCTTCTTATGATGTTTACCAGACATTTTGTATAAATGTAAACCTATAACAATGTTTTTTACTTTAATATATCAGTTCCTGTAAAAATATAATGCAATTCGTATATTTTTAACAACCCTGACTGTTGGCGGCGCTGACTGGTAAAGTTGGGATTTGTTAAAGGACTCTAATTTTACCGAATTTGCTATAATATTACCTAAACGAATTATTCGATAATGCACAAAGAAGTAAACTTAAAAATCATTTTATATACTTACAAGGTAACTTTTCATATGATGAAATTATCTATGTCACTTGTATATTTTTTGAAATACCAACTAAAGTTTGCACACTTGCTTAAAACCAAAATGTACCATAAGAACTAAAAAGATCCAATGATTTGAAGAAATTGCGGCTGACAATGCCAGAAAAACTTATATAACACCAGTAGTTTGTTAGAAATATCTCCATCATTAAAAAAAAGTGCTACAGAATATATAAACTATGAAATTTTAATTTTTTTAACGTAAAGTGTGGTATGGTAAAGTTAGGTTTAATAGGTAAAGATAGGGTATTTTACGGTATTTTAGAAAATTATAATTTGTAATATTTCTATAGTAACAATTAGGAAATTTTCATTTTATTCCAGTACGGTACTTGACTGTATTTAAAATTTGTGTCAAATGTTAAATAATTCTATGCATTATCATTACATATGTCCAATTTTAATTATGAAACATAAAAAAATTTGATAATTATTTAGAAATTTTATTTTGAAAATCGCCATTTGTCAATAAATATTCAAATTAGTGAAATTGCGCCATTTCTTGAAAATGACGTAAAATTTTGTAGCTAGATATGTCGATTTTGATAATTTTCATCGGTGAGGTGAAATTGTGTTTTCTTTTGAATATCTTTATTACCTTATATATATAGTAATAATAATCGACCAGAATTCTAATAAATACTTGCTTTTGCTTTGACATTTTTGAATACATATAATCAAAGTTTTGAGGTTATAAATATTGACATTGACGTTTAGTTTCTTCAAACTACAGTGAGGTGGTTTTCCCGCCTTTTTCTCATTTAAAATTGTAGGGTTATTTTTTTGATTATTTTTTACAGAATCTGTCAAAAATAAAAAAAATAGTTAACTGATATGGAAAATCAATGCTTTTAGAATATTTTTGTAACTTCAGTCAAGTACTATTATTTGTGAGAAATTCGTCTATTTTTCTGAGTTCAATATTAAATTTAAATGATTTTACTTAATTATTGTTGGACGTATGTATAACAAGTGACGAGAGACGTGTATAGAACTTCAATCCTGTGTTAAATTTATGGACAGTTTTAGAGCACCCTAAAGCGCAATGTTGGTACGCCATCAACAGATGGCAGTGCTGTGCAGGCAAGCAGTACGCACTGTTATATCTTGATATTTGTACTTTTGAAAAGAGAAATTTGTTTATGGAAGACAAATGGAAATATACAGATTGAAATATACTTTCCCCACCTCTTCCTGTTTCTAGTAATAATTTAACATTATGATTAGTTTTCAAAAAATTTTAGATGTAGTATTCGATTTGACTGGATTACATCCTTAAACTTGAAAAATTCGCCCGTTTTCAGTGCCATAGAGACGTAATAGAGGGTCAAAAAAATGCTGGCGTTCGGGACAAAAATTTTGTTAGCCTAACGTTAGCTAACGAAGCTTTCACCGTTACAAACCAGCAAGCATTCAAAAATTAACATACATTATATATTTAAACAACAATTTCTAACATGGTGACTGATTATTTTTATTCCATAATTTTTAAATGTGGCCTTCAGAAATTAAGCATTTATACCGTGAAAAACCATGAAAAAATATTTAACGTGCATTAATTTTTTGAACCAGAGCCCTCTGGTTTGTAACGGTGAAAGCCCCGTTAGCTAAAGTTAGGCCCGTTAGGCTAAAGGACCGGTTCGACCGGTCCAGGCGATCGTAACGTGTCCGCAATTTGCCCGCAAAATGACACGTGGCTCAATGCGGGCAAATTTGACATTCACATCGATGCGGGCACCTCATAATAACTATTTTTATAAAAATACAATAAAATTAACAAGTGGACAAACGTGTCAAACATAAAAGGCTTTGAAATTGTAGGCATACAGGGCCATAAAATTATGTATTTTTTAAGAAAACATACTTTTTGTCTATTTACAGTTAAAGACAAAATCTGGAATTCCCAAAAAATTTTATTTCTTCTTTTCTGAATAGCGAAGGATATGTAAAAATAAAAATACATATTAAAGGAAGAAAAAAATAAGATATTTTGTATTTACCTAATATTATACGCAAAAGATCAAACAAAATTAAATACGTGACCCATACAATAGATTTAAAATTGCGTATTATTTTAATTGCACTAGTGAAAACAATTTTGTTTAGATTTTTTACCTAACAGTTTGTTAGAAAGTAAAAAAAAATTTTCAAGGGTTTGGCCACTTGAAATACCTTTTTTTTGTTAAATATTTTATTATCTACCTACTTCAATAGTTCGTAAGATGCCCGCAGAAAGATTGTCCGTCAATTTACCCGCAAAAACCGGTTCGTATTGGTCTGAATACGTACATTTAAATACATGTATTGAATTGTTCGTGCGGGAAGCCGCACGAGCAATGGGACGGGCGTCCATTACGGTCTATCCACACACTTACAAAATTTTCGTCTGGAATGCCAGCAATGTATTGAAGTTGGCTATCTTTTAGAATGGAGAATTCTGGTGTATTTTATCTATGCTCTGTACACTGTGAAATATACATATATATAATTATATCTGTGGTACGGAACATAGACATACAGAGCATACAGAGATATAAACCAATGAGACAATGACATATAAACGATATACTTTGACGATTGTACATATGTAGATGATATAAACATACATTCTGTACCTACCGTACCTACCTACTTTGTTGGGTTTATTGCTTACCTTCATGATCTTTACGATATTTTAGGATAAATTTAGGTTATGTGATTACTTCTATATTTTTCATCGTTGAAGTATACGACGTATACGATATAATGAATAATTTTATTTTAATAAGAGTGTTTTAAAGTATATTTTATTAAAAAGAAGTGTGAACGGTGTGAACCATTGCGATTAGGCATATATTTTAAAATATAATGTAAAGTGACACATTAATTGCAGCTGTTAAAATTATAAAAGAAAATTACTATTTATGAGTAAAATTAATAAACTAGCTTAATAATGGATTTGCAGACAGCACAAACAATTGTTTTAGATACATTACATAAAGCTTCAAATCAAAATCCAGATATATTGAAACCAGCAGAATTAAAACTTCGAGAATGGGAAACCCAGCCCGGCTTCTATACTATTCTATTTGTACGTGTTTTTATTAATTTTTATTTTATTCTCAGTTCTTGTCTATTGATCTAAACTTTTCTTTACAGAATGTAATATCAAATCATTCAGTAGATATAAATGTAAGATGGATAGCTGCATTGTATTTTAAAAATGGTGTGGATAAATATTGGAGAAAAAATGCACCAAAGTGAGTAAATTGGCATTTTTGTTTTTATTCGCATTTCGTTGATCTTTTTCTGATGCCTAATTACTTAGACAATTCTGAAGGTTGTAACTTTTCGGTAGAATTTGAAAATATTAGAAAATTAGCATTTATTCAAAAAAGATAAAATTCGTCGTATTTTCTTAGTCATAACAGACTTCTGACGCGAATACGTGTTATAAATCGCGATGCCTATTTGAAAAAATTCATGAAAATAAAGAAAATTTTAAAACGCAGTTCGTAATACAGTTGAGTTCCGTATATGAATGTGTAGGTAGAAAGTGAACTTCACAGCCACCAGTAAACTTTTTATTGACCATCTTCCACTTTTAAAGGGTAAAACCAACCCCTAAATTTGCGGGTTAAAATTACATTTGTACAGGAAGAAAAAGTTTAAATTGACGAAATTTGATTTCTTAAAAGAGTTGTCCATTGCTATGTGTTAAACTGGGGTTAACCTGGCAAGGGGAGATAAAGAGAAGAAAATGTGGGTGTAAATTTTCTTGCACAGCTAAAATGTTTTACTCAATCAGATTTTTACGACCATAGTTGGAAAAATGTAATAATCGATTATGCCGAATCAATATTTTTAGAAAACATCTAAAAACACTAAATTAAGGGAAAAAAAATCATATTAAGATATTTCGGAGACTATAAATTAGAGAGAGAAAGAATTTTTACGTCAGTGATTCTCAAAGTGGGGGTCGCAAAAACTATTTGAAGGGGTCGCAGAAACAATTGATTACAGATTATATACGCATTTTCTACATTTTTCTTACATATTTCGGGGTTCTTTAAAATTTTGAGTACAAAGGGGGGTTGTGGATCAAAAAGTTTTAGAATCAATGATCTACGTAGTAATTGAGTAGTTCAGTTTCCGTGTCGTATTTTATTATTGACACCAACGAACATCAATTCGATTTAAGTTCAGATTCGACTCTTTTTATAACAGAAAGTGTTGATATTGATAATTTCCATTAAAAGTATAATAGTTAATTGGATTATTAACTATCTGCAGTTTTTTTGATTCTATTCACATATAACAAGGTTACGGATGGTTATAAAATGTTATTGTATTACTTACTAGAGATGTGCCAAAATCGTGAATCACGCGTGACCCATCGTGATCGTGAATAATTTTCTACGATCGTGCGTGAATGGGCGTGATCGTGACATTTAATTTCTTGTCGTGAATAATTCGTGAGTCACGAAAAGTTAAAGACCATGAATAAAAAATTTTTAAATAATTTATTATTTTCAATTTTAGGGAATATTAACTAAACCAATTTGATATTTTAACTACAAAAAAATCTTTTTTTTTATATATTGGTTTTTACAAGCACAAGTAGGTAGAAATCCAATAACCCTTACTAACAAATTCCAGTTCTTTACCGAGATACTTGGAGTGTATACAAAATTATTTACAAATTAGAAATATCCAACAGTGTTTATGATGTTGTTCTGATTCTTCCGTTTTTAAATAATTTCTTAAATTTTTAAGAAATTCTTAAAATTAGCCTGCATCTCTCACGATGTGTGGATATACGGTCTCAGTCAATGGGTATAATTGTAAATAACAAGGTCAGTTTTGAACAATATGGTCATGAAGACATAATATAAAGAGGGGTTACTTAAAGGAATATTATCTTTTTCAATATTTTAAGTTGTTTTATTATTATCATTATTTTAAAAAAAAAAATTTATTTTCTATATATTTATAGGTACTAAAAAATATTTTGTCACAATTTTGTTAAAAAACTAGATATTTGGTTTGGTTGTGCGAAATGTCATGTTTATATACAAATACAATAAGAACAAAAATTAAACAATAAATCATTAGATGAAAAATTTTGAAAATTTTCTCACTTTCCAGAAAAAATTAAATAGTATATAATTTGCATCAGTATTAATCTCAGTAATAATGTTAGCCCTATTAACCGTATTCTAATTTTATCTCAAGGACATAATTTTAACTGATTGTTAAAGCGATAGTGATTTTTATTTAAAATTCCAACGATTAGTTTCAAAGATTTTTATGTTTAATTCGTAAGCGTGCGTGAGTGTGAAAGCATAAAATTTTTTTGTTCGTGATCGTGCGTGAGTGTGAAAGCATAAAATTTTTTTGTTCGTGATCGTGCGTGAGTGTGAAAAGAAATAAATTTTCTCGTTCGTGATCGGGCGTGAGTACAAAAGCTAATTCGTGACTGTGCGTGATCGTGAGTAAAAATGTACTCACGAGCACATCTCTATTACTTACTAAATAATAAAAATCAAGTAACGTCAGTTGGGGCGAGTCCGGATTAGAGATGTCGATTCTCCAAAAAAAAGATCGATTTTTGGATCAATTTAAATCGAAATCAAAAAAATCGATTCAAAAAAAAAATCGGCTAAAAAAAAATCGATTCTGTGAGATCGATCTAAAAAATAGAAATTTTGAAAAGTTTAATAAAATTAGCTGATAATTTTTGTTTAAGGGACTTACTTGATAGTACATAGGTAATATCGGTAATATCGTGTAAAAACGCCTTGTAAGGTAGTATATTTGTAAAGGCGATGAGTGAGTTAACTTTTCAATTATAATTATAAAAAATAAGGCAACTGAATATGTAGGACGAATACCACGACTTAAACCAAGTTTATTCAAAAATTTCAAACAATTTGACAAAAAAATGTTTTTTAAATAAGTTGCTTTTGTGTGGAAGGGATCGTCGTTTGCACAGATAGGTGGTCTCTTCCTTCCTTTTGTAGTAATAGTCTGACTTATATATAGCCATAGGAGGGGTTCGTTGATATAACGAGTAAAAAGTGACAATTAACAATAGAGTTTTTGGTGTTTCATTTTAACACATGTTTCTTTGTAGAATTCTGAATTACTATTAAAATGAAGTTATTTTTGGAAAAAATCGGTTAATCCATCTCTTACTTTTAATAATCGATTCATGAATCGATTCAAATGAGAAAAATCGAAAAAAAATCTTTTTTTAAGCTTCGATTAATCGATTTAAAATCGACATCTCTAGTCCGGACGATTTTTTCAGTTTTTGACAATGATTGTTTAGAGTTAATCTAAAAAATTCTAAAAAATAATTAAATGCTTTAATATCACAAGCGTATAGTATGGTAATAAAAATATCAAAACTGATATTGCAATATATGATATATATTTTTTTTGGTTATATAGTGTCTGGATTCACCCCTATGTGTGGGATGAATCTGCACATAGCTTTTTTTGCAATATATATAAATCATATATATTCATTCATGTATATGGGTAAAATCGGACATAATAAGATAAAAATAGCTAAATTTTCAATCTGAAAATTCGCTAAAATAAATATCAATATCAACGAATGACTTTTGATGGGTGAAATTTTGGATTTAAATAAATTTTATTTCGATTTGACTTGAGTCTATCATACAGGATCGATTTGGAAACATGGTAATATTCAGCAACTTGTCAGAGCGATTTTCTTTTATTTTTAATATCGGAAAGCAGGGGCGCAACAACTACAAATCTGTAGGGGGTCCAACAAAAATTTAAATAACAATGGAAAATGTTATCGCAAAACTGCCGTCTTCGAAAATTCGATTTTCAAATAAAAAAAACTCAGTAAACTACTAAAAATTTTACTTTTTATAATAAAATTTAATAAAATAAATTGAAGGAAAATTTACGTAATTTTATGAGAAGTCTACGTAATTTTAACGGGTTCGGACCCCTAGGACTCCCCCCTTTGAGGCGCCTTCTATATTGTCTATAGTTCATGTAGTTTATTCCCACTTTCTTTTTACACTGATGCACCATGGTTAGGGTTGCCAGACGTCCGGATAAAGCCGGACACAGTCAGGCTTTTTGGTTGCGTGTCCGGCCAAATTAGACGGTGTCCGGCCTGTCCGGTTTTTCTTAGGCTTTTTAAATTTTACCATTTTTTTTCTTTTTTACATTACGGGCCCGTGATTTGATTCATGAATGCTTTTTAATTTTTTTTATAAACTTGTTTAAGTAATAAATGAAGTTACAAGGATAAAACGGAAGTTTTGTACTCAGCATTCAAATTTTATACAATAATTAATCTTCTCCATACATACTTCTAATGTACTATTATTTTAGTTTTCCCGAAATCTCAATAATCTACATAAAATTGGGCATTTTAATACTTTATTTAAAAAAAAATCTTAATAGAACAACTATTGGATTTATTAGACAATGTAATATACGGAGGGGTATAGAAAGGGTGGTAGCTATGGCTGAGTTTACAGTTAAAAATATTTTAGATTAAAACATGTAGATTTCGGGACACGATTAAATGATTCAAAAGTGACTCAGACGTCATTACAGGAAATTGAATAACTCAATAACTAGCAAATAATAATGTAAGTTTTATATTCTAAAATAAAAAATTCATTTACAGATTTGTTACCAATTTGGGCTAAATAGAATTACAATAAAAACCTATGTTTCAACAATGAAAGATAAAAATAATATAAATTCTTATAATCTAACAATGTTACATATGCAAGCCGATTGGGTGTGGTTGGAGGACATTAATATTGCAATGAATATTGAATGATTAATAATAAAGAAAACTTATTCATTCAATTTTATTGTTGTTTCATTAGAATTTAAGAAAATTTTATTGTAATTGATAAAAAAGCCTTGTTTTACTTTAAAAAAATAGTCGTGTTATGCTAAGACTAAAAAATTAAGGGTGTCCGGCATTTTTACCCAAATGTCCGGCTAAACTGACTGCTTTGTCCGGCTAAACTGACTGCTTTGTCCGGCTTTTCGGTTTTAAGATCTGGCAACCCTAACCATGGTGCATGGATTCGCTCCCATCTAAAGACAATTTTTTGTGAATTAATTTATCAAAAAAAAAAAAAAAAAAATTAAGTATAGCAGAGCTATTATTTATTGTACATATATTGTTAACACCACACTAACCATTTTGTCCCTAGCTTATATATATATATATATATATATATATATATATATATATATATATATATATATATATATATATATATATATATATATATATATATATATATATATATGTATGTATATTAATCATACTTAATTATGATTGCTACAAAAAATAAATTTATGGCTTAAATATTAGCTTCTAACTTCATCAAAGTAACCCCCTTTTTTCTTGATGACTTGTTCACAAGTTCTGGCCGCCGTTTAGAAGTTTATCAAAATATTCTTTGTCCAGTTTTTCCATTCATCTTTTAAGAATGTCCCGAGTTGTGCTACACTAGATCGAGAACGATTTTTCGCCAGCTACATAGTTACTTTAAAAGAACAGTTGTCTGTTGTGTCATTAGCGAGACTGTAATAAAACACGTGCCATTGAGCACTAGAGATAAAATACATATCTCTATACTACTGGAACCAGTGTAACCACTTGAGATAGAAAATATGTTGTATACGTGCACGGTGTTTACTTTGTATTTGTGCGGTAAACTCTGTTAGTGTGAGTGATCGGAGGTGGTGATAGCCGTCACGTGACCCTGGTTCGCATACATATGTGTGATACCACAACACTACTTGTGCGGGTTCTATAATGTTAACAACAATCAAATCCATTGTTGTTTGACTGACCTACACTCAGCGACGGGTACTGAGCAAGTGACACTAAGCAGCCTAAAATGCACATAAATGCCCATAAGTGATTGCAGAAAAGAGATAGTTGTATTCGTTCTATTTGTTCTATGACACGTGCATTTATCAAAAACAATACGGGAGACTACCGACAAAAGATGTAATAGCTTTTTATTATATTGTTAGTTATTATTGTGGTATACGAACTAATTTATTTTAATAACAAACTAATTTATTAAAATGTCTGGTAAAGAAATTTTGTAATCTGCAAAAATATGACTGTTTCCGAACTTTTGAACGGTAGTGCTTTTTTTGTACAGTAGTTTCTTTACAAAATTTTACAACGAGCTTTAAAATTTATAAAAGACGTCCGTGTAAGGTACCAAAATATTAAGACGTCACGTACATCGCTTTTCTTCGACGACTAACTCATAACTGACAAAATTCAGTAGCATAGATCTATAACTTTGCGCGATCGCAACATTGACGAAGAAATATCCATAAGCGGCTCTGTCCGGATTCACCCCTACATTCCGGATTCGTCCCACGTGACGGTAGATATTGTTTTTGGACAAAAAAATTAATACATATTTTGTGTATTTTTTCTTTCAAAATTATGTATTAGCGAATTTCCAGAAATTCAGCTATTCCAGTAGGTCTCATGACACGACTTGAGCCCGGGAATATGGCAGAAATTTGTATTGAGGTCCCTAGAAACCAAAAATAATATTCAGTAAAATTTATATATATATATATATATATATATATATATATATATATATATATATATATATATATATATATATATGTATGTATGTATTTATGTATCAGCACGATAACTCTCGAACGAAATGTCCTAGGTTTACCAAATTTGGTGAGAACGTTGGAAATCCAAAAATCTTGGATGAGTTCTTCAGCCAGACACGTCGGATGCCAGGAACATGGTTTTTGTTCTTGCAAAAAATTAGTTTTTTGCCAAAATTTGCTATAATTTAAAAGTTTTTGCCACATTTTTATACACCATTGCAAAGACGGAAAAAAATCACATAAAAAAGGTTTTAGGTTAGCTAGTTTTTGAGAAAATAAGAAAATCCTCTACCGGGGCGGTTCTAGAAACCTCCGGCGGTGGGTGGAGTAATGTGAACGAAAATTTTTTCTAATCTAACTGAACTAACGGAACTTGATCTAACCTAACCGAACCTAAGAAAATTTGGTCTCAAACCTAACCGAACCTAAGGAAATATTTTGTAACGTAACCGAACCCAACAAAATTTTTTCTAACCTAACTGAACCTTATTGTTCTATAATTTATATAAACTGAATTTATTATTAGCGAATTTCCAGAATGGAATTCAGTTATTACAGGCACTGTCATGACGCGACTTTAGTCCGGGACTATGGCAGAAATATGTTTTGAGGTCCCTAGAAACCGAAAATAATATTCACTAATATATATATATATATATATATATATATATATATATATATATATACAGGGTGGTCCAGAATTATGTACCGTAATTGCTGGAGCTGATAGTATGTTCAAAAATAATGGTACCTTTTCATCTCCACTATTTTCCAAAACTCAATAATAAGGGAGATAAAGCAGAGGGGTAAAATGTAGAGGGGTGGAACGAAACTGACTTCTTTTTTTTTAAATTTTTTTAGGCGCTTTTGATTACTGGATTCATATTCTAGGGGCGCGTATGAACATTAAGATAATTAAATTTATGGTATCAATTATTCCATCACTTATGATTAGGGGATAATTTGGAAATACATACTTCTACTTTAAATTACTCGAAAACGGTAATATTTATCGAAATGTAACAAGTATACCTTTTTTGCGTGAAATTGTCTGAGGAATTATATTATCAGGGATTTTGTTTAAATAATTGCAAATTAAAAAAGAAAAGACGTGATAACTCACACCTACCACCCAAAACCACCCCTTAGTCATGAGTGGTGGAATAAGTGTTGACATAAATTTAATCCTTCTAACGCAAAATTAGTACCCCTAAAATATCAATCCGTTATTGAAAAGCGTTTGGAAAATATTTAAGAAATAATGGTTTTGGTTTCACCCCTTTACAGAGTTGTACCTCCCTTATTATTGAGTTCTGAAAAAAAGTGTACATGAAAAGGTACCATTATTTTTGAACGTACTACGAGCTCTACCAATTACGGTACATAATTCTGGACCCTGGACCACCTTATATATATATATATATATATATATATATATATATATATATATATATATATATATATATATATATATATATGTGTGTGTGTGTGTGTCCGCACGATAACTCTCGAACGAAATGTCCTAGCTTTACGAAATTTATTGAAAATATTGGAAGTCCCAAACCGTTGGACAAGTTCGTTAGCCAGAACATGTCCGATGCCAGGAACATGGTTAAAAAATTGTTTTTTTGCCAAAATTTCCACCTATTCAAGAATTTTTGTGAAATTTTTTTACACTATTTAAAAGAGGAGAAAAGATTACATAAATACCCCTGTCGCAGCATCCTGCATAACATAGCGAATTTCCATTTACAAAAGTACGTTTTTCTCGGAAACTGGTTGATATAGAGTAATTGTAAATAAAAAAAACCTTCTTTATGTGAATTTTCCGCCTCATTCCGCCAAATTTTTTTCACGAAAAATGTCCAAAACACCGTAAACGTTTTCACGAAATTTCTTAAAAATAAGATGTTTCGTTCTTGAGTTATCGTGCGGACACATTTATATATATGTTTACTAAGTGTCCGCACGATACCTCAAGAACGAAACATCTTATTTACAAGAAATTTCATGAAAACGTTTACGGTGTTTTGGACATTTTTTGTGAAAAAAATTTGGCGGAATGAGGCGGAAAATTCATATAAAGAAGGTTTTTTTATTTACAATTACTCTATATCAACTAGTTTCCAAGAAAAACGTACTTTTGTAAATGGAAATTCGCTATGTTATGCAGGATGCTGCGACAGGGGTATTTTACAGTATATCGTAAGTTTGTAACAATTCATTACTAAAATACCTACGAGATTCTTTCACCATATTTTTGCGTATTGTTAAATCAAAAAGTTGAAATTTACAAGTTAATATTAGCAAAAATATTAACTTATTTATACAAAAAGAAATAAACTGGTGTGGTGTAAAATATATTAATTAAAAGTTCTTTTAATTACACATAACAGCCTCCTCTTTTACCAAAAAATACCTGATAAAATTAGGGATTGGGAATGGGGGATGAAACCCGAATGATTTTATAACTTTAATTTTGGTATCATAATAAAGATCTTAAAGTGCCATTTACAAATATATATAGTTTCCCTACCATTTACATTGCTCTTACCATTTCCACGATATTTAAGAAAATTGAAAGAAATTCAAATTTTCAGGGGTGAGTTTCACCCCCTTAAACCACTTATGGGCACGAACGAAATATGGCTCGTGATTAATTTTAATAAGATCTACAATCCACCAAAGTTTCAAAAATTTTTGAGAGATACAGTTGGATACCTTTCCTTGTTAGTCATACCACTTTGACGAATAATTATATTTATTTTTCAATGATGAAAATTTTTATATATATATTTGAAACCTAAGTCCTGTATTTATATGAAAATGTCAATTCTCAGTATACATGAATTTAATTTACTCCATATTTTCGTTCGGATGTGCACACCTTCTCCCCCTCTATAAAACAAGGATTTTTGTTTAGAACCGTATTTTGTTTAGAAAGTTGTAATTTAAATTAGCTTGTTTTGTAATTGTTTTTTTGAATAAAAAATAATTTTTTTTTTTTATTTCAATACTATATCATAAATACATAATATTGATAATCAATGAGAAAAAATTTTTAAAAATGATACATAATAAATAATAAATTAATTAAAAATTCTAAAATTTTAAAAAATATCATTCGGTTATAAAAAGCACGACAAGAAATCGCGATATCTGTGGCGTCATTATGTTCAGTTATCAATACAAAAATGTTTATAGCAAGCAATAATTGCATAGCAACAATAATTAAAATTAAAAAGACGTTAATTTATTTTCAGCTAAGTAAACATTATGACGTCATTATGATTTATTTTCAGCTAAGAAAACATATGCGCTCGAGCGGTCTCGGGATTTGTCGACTAGTTAATTATCGGTTCTAAGTTGAGAAATTTATTTTTAATTTGATATAACTTTTTACCTAAATATTACGTAAAAAAATAAAATGAAGAGTTTTTTTTCATATTTTCTTCATATTTTTTTTTTTTATATAAATTTTTCTTCAAAAACCCAATTCTAATGTATATTTCTTTTTATTTTTTAGTGCTATTTCCGAAGAGGAAAAAACATCTCTTCGACGTGGGTTAATATCAAATTTTCGTGAACCTATCAATCAAATCGCATTGCAATTAGCCGTGCTCGTTGCAAAAGTGGCACGATATGATTGCCCCAGAGAATGGCCAGAATTAATTCCAACACTTCTTCAAGCAATTGAAAGTCAAGACTCCCTGATTCAGCATCGCGCATTATTAATGTTACATCACGTTATCAAAACGTTATGTTCAAAGCGATTATATACTGATCGTAAAATTTTTACAGAGTTAACTGACAATATTTATACGTTTATTTTGAATTTATGGAATAATTACACGGAGATATTTTTAAGACAAATTCAACAAAATGCCGCGGCTGAAATTATAACTGAAAATTTAGAAAAGGCGTTATTAACGTTAAGGATTTTACGAAAATTGACAGTGCACGGCTATAAAATGCCGCATCAATATCGTGACGTAGTGTTTTTTATGAATAGTATTTTTGAACGAGCTAAATCAGCACTTGAATGTCGTAAGTTTCTATAAGAAAACTAAACTCAAAAGCTGAATAATAATAATAATAATAATAATAATAATAATAATAATAACAACGTTTTCCCCTTAAGGACCCACAAAAATGTAAAATATTCGCTAGACCGGTTTCGGCTACTTTTGTAGCCCTCTTCAGTAGCATAAAATATAATAAATATAAAAACCAGAAATATAATAATAAATATAAAAATTAGAAATATAATAAATATAGAACCATTTGATTAATGACATGACATGACATTTGTTTAAAACTCCCACTCATCAAAGTAACGTTTATGCAAATGTTGTGTTTTTGAGGTTAAACTGTTTTTGGCGGTTTAAAATCAAGAGGAGATCTGGTTGGTTCTGGATCAGCTGATTTTTTAATGAGGTCCACCGGGATCTTGCAGATCCGAAAACGCCAGTAATAAGCTACCGAACCGATTCTAAAAAAATTCTCACTGCTAGAGAACTAAATTATTTTAGATGGATACAACTATGCTGCACAAAATCCGTTCGGGTTCTTGGGTCCCAAAAATACCAAAACTAATTACCCAGCCGATTTTAAAAATTCTTTTACTCTTAGAAAGCTAAACTATTTTAAATAGGTACAGGTCTTAGATGAGATCCGCCAGTGCCCAATATTTGGAAATTCGCTATGTTATGCAGATGCTGCGACAGGGGTATTTATGTTTATATTTTTGGTTTCTATATTTATTATATTTTTGATTTTTATATTTATTATATTTCTGGTTTTTATATTCATTATATTTCATGCTACTGAAGAGGGCTACAAAAGTAGCCGAAATCTGTGTAACGAATATTTTATATTTTATATTTTTTATGGGTCCTTAAGGGAAAAAATTTTATTATTATGTATAATCCAGCCCACAGTACATGCAATATAGTGATTTAATCAAGAACTAAAATTTATATTTAAAATATTTTCTAGGGAAACAATTACGTGGAAAAGGAATTTACCTGTTAGAACTTTGTGAAAAATTTATTATACATTTAACAAAAATTTTAACCGCAGTGCTAGAAGCGCATCCATTCTCATACATCGATTTTATCCAACCAACACTAGAGTTTACAGTTTACTATTTATTCACGGCCGATGGTTCACATTTACTCTACGAACGATTTATCATACAATGTTTTAATTTAATCAAAGAAATATTACTTTGTGCTGAGTACAAGCCAGCGAAAGAAATGACAAAATGGCCGGAGGAAACATTGCGTGCACATCAAATCAAAATGGCGTTCTTTCAACCGAACACGTTGGCTGAAATGTGTCGGAAATTGGTGTCGCATTACTTTTTATTGAAACAGGATGACTTAGAAATGTGGGATGCGGATCCGGAAACGTTTGCGACAGACGAGGGAGGTGAAAGTTGGAAGTATAATTTACGGGTTAGTTTAAATATGGCACATGTGTAATTTTCATAATCTTTGTTAACTTCTTTGATGATAACATTTTTTTTTTTTTTTGTGAGGGAATGGGTGTTATTTTTGCAAAAACTGTGTAGGTTACTATTAGGATTTATAAGTAAAAGTCTGTAACCAAACTTTGGTACTCAATAACTATATCCAAATTTTGTTACTAATCCGAAAATTATATTAACTTTATCAATTAAACTATTACCATTGTATCTATAGAAAGATCTTTTCCAAGACTGAAGATAAATTAATTTGGATCTACTGTTAGTCAGTATCAGTTTACCTTTTTAATAATTTTATCCATCAAATTTCTGTACCAAAAGTAACGAGGTCACAGCAGTTCTGTACCAAAAGTAACAAGATCACAGCTGTTCTGTACTAAAAGTAGTAAGGTGGCAACCGTTCTACACCAAAAGTAGTAAAGTTACAGGTATTTTATACGAAAAGTAGTAAGATCACAGAAATTCTGTACCAAATGTAGTAAGGTTATGGCGGTTTTACACCAAAAGTAGTAAGATTATATTGGTTCTATACTAAAAGTAGTAAAGGTATTGCAGTTCTATGCCAAAAGTGGTAAAGTTACTGCGGTTCTGTACCAAAAGTATTAAGGTTACAACGGTTCTGCACCAAAAGTAGTAAGGTTACAGTGGTTCTATATCAAAAGATTTACGAAAACGAAATAAAAATCACATATGAATATGCATTTTTTTCATTAGAATTGTAACTTTATAATATTAAAAACGAGAGTAAATTTCGTTCAGAGTTTATTTTAAATTGAAAATTTGTATATAAGCGCTGTCCCATAATGATTTACCATTTGTTCGGAATTTCCAAATCGTTTCCATTTAGGTCATTTTTGCTACTGATTACGAATTTGTACAATGTAAAAATAGTAAAATGCAATAAATTGTTATATTGTACAGAATTTGTTTCAAGGCCTTGCAAATTAACTTTGCATCGGGCGCAGTCTTTGCTCGGACCGCCTCTGGTAATATGCAATTATTATTTATTGGTGCAAAGTGACAAAACGAATTCTCAGATTATTTAATGGGGTTATTTAATTAAATATTTTAAATTTTAATTATGATTTAATATATTTGAAAAGAAAGATTATACATATAAAAACAGCTAATACTTAATTTAAAATTGTATTTTAGCCGAGTACTGAAACAGTTTTTAAAACACTAATTCATGAGTTTCGACGAGAATTAGTGCCAGTTCTACTTGAAATGATTAAGTCTTCTCACGGTTTGATTTCTCCTACCGATTTGTCGGCTATTTTGCTTAAGGATGCCGTGTATAATGCTGCTGGATTGGCAGCTTTTGATTTGTATGATGAGGTATAATTTTTTACAGTTTTTATTGAAGTGAAACCTCTTTAACTAATATCTTTTATGGGCAGATCAATTTTGACCAGTGGTTCTCAACAACTTTAATCCAGGAATTAAAAGTGAAGGATAATAATTACCGAATAATTCGAAGGCGTGTAGCTTGGTTAATAGGCGTTTGGACTGGTATAAAATTATCGTACGATTTAAGACCGGTTTTGTATGATACGATATTAACGTTACTACAGTCCGATGAAGATATGGCTGTAAGATTAGCGGCATCAACTACACTTCGACATGCTGTCGATGATTTTGAATTTAATTGTGAACAATTCTCCCCTTATGTAGAACCTTTATTTAGTTTATTGTTTAATTTGTTAAAAGAAGCCCATGAGTGTGATACAAAGGTAATTTGTTTTCATTTTTGTGCTATTATTATATGTAGATATTCTAAGACTTACGAATGATCCATTAATAATAGGGAGTACACATGTAAAAAAAATAAATCTTTTTATACTTTTACTAATCTGTCATGATTAAAAGAACCCCAAAACTTTGTGTCTATACTCTATACTTTTTCTATAGTTTATTGCTCTTTTTTATGTTTTACTACAGTTGCATTTCAATAAACATCAAACAGTTGTAAACAGAAGTAGTTTACTATTATTTATTACTTACATTTATTGATTTAATTTTTCTTATTTATTTAGTTTAAAAAATAACTGAGATTTGAAAATTAATGTCACAAAAAATATCAAATTAATAACCGTTCATAACTATGCTAACCATATACGCTCTATATTAACACTATGAGGCCCGAGCACTTTCATAGTAAACTTCCCCGGAAGCCGGCAATATTTAAAAAAAAAAAAAAAAACTTTATATAAACAAATACATAAAGTAAAATGATTCAAAACACTAAATAGATTCAACACAGTTCAACATGTATGTATAAAACTGTAAACATACGTACGTGATACGTGCATACTACATATACACTGACATTCAAATCAGTTAAAAATATAAATTATATTTTTTATGTATTTTTTATTTATCTTAAAATTTTTTATACATAGAAACCAAAAGAGTAGTGTGTGTTGGTATGTATTTGTGTGAGTAGGAACACATCCATGTGATGAATGATAATAAACATCGCACACATAATGCGTAACCAACTAATCAATTAATCATTGATCACGATCGGCCTCTGGGGATGCTTTGTTTGGTTTCGGATGCCGAAGCCATGGGACTGAAAGTGTTAATACATATAAGATTATAAATAAAACAAGTTAAAAAGGCTTAGGGCTAGTATTATAAAAGACAGATAACTAAATTTGTGAACTAAATTAATTTTATTCACAGATGTCAGCATTATAAAACTGAAATTACTGAAATAAATTAAGTAGGGAACTAAATTTTAGTTGATAGAAAATCTACAGACTACATTTTATTCGGAGATTAATTTGACAGTTCTAAAAGATTTTTACAAATATTATTTATGTTTATATTTATACATATTAAATAATACCACTAATTAATTTAATCATGAGATGCTTTTATAATACTGAACCAAAATTTAGTTCACAACTATTTTTATTCGTGGAATTGTTATTCGTTGATTTATTTGTCCTCCATAATACTGGGCTTAAATCTGATTAAACAAAATATTTCTCAGTGTCATCGAAAAATACACCAACTTTATGTGTAAATGTACAAGCAAACCAATAAGACATTGTTTTATATGTTATATATGGTTGCTTTACCCCTCCCCACCGTCATACACAAACTTGAAACTGAAAGCCAGATTTGTCAAGCAGAATCGAGTAATTTGCCAAAAACTGACGTATATTTATGTTCACAAATTTCTGCTGGTCACTTATCGTACGACTACGAACATTAGCATCTCTAGTGTCATTGCCAAGAATCAAGTATGCTTTAATACGTCACGTAATGCGGGAAAATGGTAGACATTTTAATATGTTAGACGTAGATTACAATTAATTTGCAACAATTTAGACAGTATAAAAAATACATGCATATTCCCTATTATTAAGTAGAATTAATTTAAATTAAAAATCAATTAATTATTTACAATTCAAAAAGAGAATGATAAGGCTTGAATTGAACATTTTTTGCATAATTCGTGATGTTGATTCGTCATTGACCTATTTTACCTGTTATGTACAATGATCTTAATGAAATACATTTTTCCAGTTATTTAATTCGGTTTATTACTGATTAGCATGCGCAAAAAACAATACACATTATAGTGAGTGCATTCGTTCCCCTCATCACTTAAGACCCATTCATATCTACAGACACTAAACGTCACAGACACGTATCGTGGCAGACACGACGAATATTGTTTAATGCTTTTCTTATGAACACATTCATACATACAGACAATCCGTGACTGTGCGGTATACATATATTAATACACCCATAAGAAAAGCATTAAACAATATTTGTCGTGTTTGCCACGATACGTGTCTGTGACGTTTAGTGTCTGTAGTAGTTACGGGAATAATCACTCTTTTTAGTGTGCTGAATCTTTTGAATCCGCTCACTGCGGTGAGTCGATTCAATGAATTGAATCACTCACTCACTTGACACGATTCGCTCACTCGTTTTTATGAATTGAATCACTCATTCCACTAACTATACAACTGAGTGGTACAACTTCAAATACGAATCAACACAATAAATACATTCATATATGTTACATGTGAAACACTCACTCAAGTGAACGAGTGTTTGGATACAATTATTATATCTGAATAAAATTAATATAATTATGTACTTAAAATTAATGCACGTAACCGACACAACAAATTAAAAAATTAATACAGCATTAAAAATACATGGTTGAAAAGACATAACAATGAAAATTTTGATTCTGAAAATCTACAATAATTTTATGTAGGAAGATATCCACTCATTGCTGTTTTGAAGAAAAACTAATTTTTGGAGTCGTAATAATCGACAATAAACGGGAAAATTTTATTTTAAAAATTTGAAAATATTACAAAATAAAATACAAATAGTTTTTCTTAGAATTTTTTTAATATCCATACTTATAGCAGTTATAGTGTACATAAAATTGGGTATATTTTTTATTTAGATTATTTTATTAGTTTATTAGACATTTGAACTAAATTTGATTTAAAATTTGTTTTATGCATTTTAAAAAATAAAGGATAGTAAAGAAAATTAAAATATTTGTTCTAAAAAATACCTACCATACCATAATATTATTAGTATATACGATATATACACGTTATGTTATATACACAGTTGTAAAAAACAGGTGTTTGTGGAAACGAGTCTATTGCTCTGTCTATTGTCATAAGTAAACTGAAACAGAGATTGAAAATTGAATAGAATCTTATGTGTCATACACTCGTAAGTGAGTGAGTGAATGAGTGTATGACATATATTATACTCCTTCAACTCACGAGTTGAAAGAGTCGATTCAATTCTTTTTGACTGATTCAATTCAGTCAGTCAGTTGAGTCACTCACTCACTAGCCATCTCTAGTCTGTAGATATGAATGGACCTTTACTTGTAAATGATGTAGACACATGCGCACACTAATTTAAAACTACGCGGGAATTGACATTACTAGTTCCCACCAATTCTCGCGCAGTTTTTACTTACAAGTAAAGGTCCCGAGGCCGGACCTATCGATTTTGATGAAACTTAAATATGTTGTAGAATACTAAAAACTAAGGGACACGTATTTTTTTTTATCTGCGGAAAAACGGTTTGAAGGGGTGAAATCGCCATCCAAAAATTGGGGTAAAAATTTAATTTTTCAAATATCTCGAAAACAGTAAGAGATAGAGCAAAAGTTTAAATTGGCGATATTATTCTTTTTTAAAGAGCTATCTGTTGATATGCAATTTGTTCAAATAACATCAACAGGGGTGATTGGGGGTTAAAATTTGGGGGTTAATTTTGCAAAAAGAGGGTGAAAAATAAACAATATAAAAATTTTGTTTACAGATTTGAAATCTACGTCAAAAAATCTAATTGACCTGTTTTTGCTCAATATTCTAATATTAAGTCTAGGGGTAGTTAACTAGAGGGTGACTATGTCGAATAATCGTCTTATTTGGGTATTTCAAGAAGTTCTTCTTCATGAAAAATAGCTTAAGACAATTAGAATAACGTAGAAATGAAATTCTCGAATTCAAAATTGAGTTTGAGCAACATTGGAGAGGGGGTGAGTCACCCTCTTAAATTACATACTAGTTTACATACACTAATTTTTGCAATTAACACACTGACAGGGGGTAATAATGTCACAATAGATGGTTCTGAAGTTAGACTATCGTGTGTAAGGTTTTTATTAGGTTTCGTTATTTTAGGTTAGGTTATGTAATTTTCGGTATCGATAATTTTCGATAAGGAAAACTATAATATCCATCAAAAAACAAACCTAATAAATACCTTACATATGATAGTCCAACTTCAGAACCACTTATTGTGACATTATTTTACCCACTATCAGTGTGTTAATAGCAAAAATTAGTGTATATAAACTAGTATGTAATTTAAGAGGGTGACTCACCCCCTCTCCAATGTTGCTCAAACTCAATTTTGAATTCGAGAATTTTATTTCTACGTTATTCTAATTGTCTTAAGCTATTTTCCATGACGAAGAACTTCTTGAAATACCCAAATTGTACGACTATTCGACATAGTCACCCTCTAGTTAACTACCCCTAGACTTAATATTAGGGCATTGAGCAAAAATAGGTCAATTAGATTTTTTGACGTAGATTTCAAATCTGTAAACAAAATTTTTATATTGTTTATTTTTCACCCCCTTTTTGCAAAATTAACCCCCAAATTTTAACCCCCAACCACCCCTGTTGATGTAATATGAACAAATTACATATCAATAGATAGCTCTTTAAAAAAGAGCAATATCGCCAATTTAAACTTTTGCTCTATCTCTTACTGTTTTTGAGATATTTGAAAAATTAAATTTTTACCCCTATTTTTGGAGGGCGATTTCACCCCTTCAAACCGTTTTTCCGCAGATAAAAAAAAATACGTGTCCCTTAGTTTTTAGAGTTCTACAATATATTTAAGTTTCATCGAAATCGATAGGTCCGGCCTCGGGACCTTTACTTGTTAGTGTACACATAAGCTTATATCATTTAGAAGAAAGTGATGATGTCAATGAATGCACTCATTTATACATTAGTTGTAGGTGGTATAATCTGTACAAATTTGATTTGTCGTTTTGAATTTTCATAGACTTTTTACACATCTAGTCAATTTTAATAATAATTCGAATAATCTTTTCTAAATTTTATATTTTAGATGCATGTACTAAATGTTTGTTCTTTGATCGTGCAACGAGTTGGTTATTCTATTCTTCCACATGCAAATTCTTTAATTTCATATTTGCCATTATTATGGGTTGAATCCGAGGAGCACAATATGTTGAGATGTGCCATTGTTTCGACACTGGTTGAATTAGTGAAGGCATTTGGTGCAGCAAGCGTTGGATTAAGTGATTTCCTATTGTCGGTGATACGTTTGGGTACTGATCCAAAACAAAACGCTATTGTATATTTATTAGAAGACTGTTTAGAATTGTGGCTAGCCGTTCTAGAAAATTCCACAACAATGACTGATGAATTTATGATGTTGTTTGATAATATGCCAACTTTAATAGGTAAAAATTTAGAATATTTTACAATATTGTTTTAGGGAAATTGCTGAAAATTAACTTTTGAATATAATTTACTTGGTAGATTTTCTAGAGAGTTAATTATGTAGTATTTCGCTACCTTTCTGTCGCTAATTCACTCCCCCATATGATGCACTAAGAAATATTAAATAGTTAATGGAAAAATAATTATTCATTAACTCTTTAAATGATTAAGACGAGTTAACTCGTCCTGCAATATGGCGGCTGTGATGTGATATGTATATATTCATTAGTACAGGTGCCGCCATCTGTGATAGATTTTCCGAAATACGGTATAATTTTAAATAATGTTCAATTTTATTAACATAGTTTAGTATAATTTATATTTCGTAAATTCCTAGGGTTCACTTTTTTGATGTTGGGATCATTGATTTTTTTCTTTTTTTTTGTTTTAACCTTATCTATTGTACTTATCACTGGCAGTAAAAAGTCCGGCATTTTGAGACAAAAAAATTTTTCCATATGGTTTGTTTAAAACGGTTAAATGTAATCTCGTATGACATGAACTAAATTTAGTTTTCTGACAGAACATCGTATATGATATATGAGTTTTTATGTAAAATTATTTTTTGAGATAGTAACGTTTTTATTAGCATACCTCGTATTTGATCAAGATACAACTATCTGATACTAGAGTTCGCCAGCGCTGTAGCGTGATATGTACCACATTATTATCGACTATATGTACATAACTCGAATTTGATCAAGATACACCTTTCGGACGCTAGAGTTCACCAGCGTTGTATATTGATATGTATCATATTGAAGTCGGTAAATTCTATTTTACCGATTGTGGGTTTATATCACTTTGTATTTGGTGTATTTATTTCATAACTCCGTATCTTGATAATTTTGTACAGCAAAAAAATGGACTGACTGAAATCTCGTCTTTACCAAAAACAATAGAAGTTTTTAATTAAAATATTTAAATGTCTGCTTCATGCCCACATAGCACAGTATTCGGTATAGCTAATTTAGCGGGACGAAAATAAATAACTATTATATTTGACTGAATTTTTATTTATTAAGTTATACTTATTGAGGACACTTGAGTTATATTTATTGAGGACACTTGAGTTGTATTTATTGAGGACACTTGAGTTATAAAATACAGAAATAAAGACTTAAAACATTCATTTACTTATTTAATCGAACACGATAAACTGTCTATGGGCTTTGTTGAACGCCATATGTCAAAAAGCTCTTTGATTACTTGACGACCTGTAAAAATAACTATATTAATTATCAAACTCCGCACGACTCCGTACTTTAAATACATATTAATTGTACAGTACAATAACTAAAGTAACGTTTAAAATAGTTTTGAAATTCTTGCTACACCTTGCAGTATAACTTTTTTAATTACAAACTGGTATTTTAACAGTAATTTAACATACTTTAGTTTAAAGGAGCTAATTAGTTGACTATACAATAATATAAATAATAATATAGTTACGTACGTAGAGACCTACCTTTAGAAGATGATTCTATTTTAACATTAAACAAAATAAGTTTCTGAACACAATAACAACACCTCATTCGTCAAGAGTCGCAATTACACTGATGGCTGCGTCAAAACCAACGTTTTGTTACTACTATTTGTAACATGCACGGATATGGACGGGTGGTGTTTCTCGTTGTCATAATATTGTCAAAAGTGTACCTAACATTCAGCTACACAAATAACATATTGGCTTAAACATCTGTTTTACTTTGTAAGTATAACTTTTGTCCCGTTAGATGGGTCATATCGAATACTGTGCATAGGTAGCAAACATCAAAAAGTGTAAGATAGATAAATCTTAAATTCATACTGATGAAAATACAGTATTTAATGTTTTTTTATGTTTCCTAAAAACTGTAGTTTTTGAGATACAAGGTAGCGATATGTACGTTCTTAGTAAATTTACTTCATAGATTTACTTATTCGTTTTTTGTAATATTGTGAATTACTGCCGTAAATTTAATGAAATTTATTTTTACAATTGCAGAAGAATCATCCGAGAATTTACGAATGTACTTTTCAATAACTCAAGCACATATTTTACTAGCACCGGAACGGACTCTTGTGGTTCAAGGTCCACCAATTGTGTCAGTTTGTGACTCTCTACTTGCAGACATGAGATCTGAAGGGATTATAATATTTATGCGTTTATTAGAAACATGTTTGAGAGCTGCGCCTCAATTAGCTCCAGACATTATAAAACCGATCTTACCACGAATTTTTGAGTAAGTTATAAAAAGACTGTTTTCAGAAAATATGGAAATATAATTGGCGATTACTTTCAGTGGCGTTTATCGGGGAGAAGAGTTGCCTATGGTGATGTCCATGTATCTGTCTGTGATTTCACGTGTATTAATTTCATCACCAGAAGTATTTAGTACATCTATCTCGCAGTTATCACAGATAATTAATGAACCACCGGATAATGTTTTGCACCAAATCTTGAATGTTTGGATTCATAAAATGTCTTTAGTTACCCAACTGAAACGTCGTAAACTTTTAGCGCTAGCTCTCGCAACACTTTTAACGGCTCAAAGTCGACCTGTGCTGGAATGTTTTTCTGGCATTATATCGAATGTGATTGAAGCTTTGAATGATGTTTTAAGGCTGGATGATATGGGTATAGCGGTTGATTCGCTTATTATTAATGTTAATACAAGTCCTAGTGCGTTCCAAGATGAAGTCGATTATGAAACGGAACATGATCATCGACGTAAACAATTGGCTGTCGCAGATCCAGTACATACAATTATGTTAAAGGAATTTTTCCAAAATCAGGTAAGATATTAATTGCTTTTATTCGACTATGGGAAAGCCAACAGAAAAGTTTATGTTTGTTTCCTCGTACAGCCTAAACAATTGAACCGATTTTAACAAGTAAGATTTATAAATAATAAACAAATATTTTACTTCGCAAAAATACCACTTTTATTTTGAAACTGTGACGATATTGTTTCGAACCGTCAGTTCATTTTCAAACTGACGGTTTTCAGACCATTCAAATGATCTAATTGATCATTCGAAATTTCACATATGAGGTGCTAAGATCGCGGAGCTGTTAAAATAATATTAATTTCTTTCATTGTTTAAGTATTTAATCCAAATTTTTTATTGAACTATATTTTAGACTCTAGACAAGATTATAATTTTATCATGAGAGAAATTTTCGAGTGAACAACAACTAATTGGTGACTTAAAATGTTTCCGTAGGGTTCAAACTTCGTTTTTCCATAGTTGGGGTTTAGTTTAGTTTAGATATCTTAGACTTCAGACAAGATTTCTTTAATAATTAATAAATGTCTTTTGTTTTTCTATAATCGACTTTTAATTTTTAACATTATTGTTATTAAATTATTATTTTTTTTTTAAATATTATTCTTTAGCAAGTGTTGCGTGATGTCAAAAAATTTATAAAATATCATATCTAGTAACGTAAAAGCTCCTATATCCGAACACTTTTTGTAGGTGTGCAATTAAACTGGCTTAATAAAAATCGATAAATAATTAAACACCCATTTTTTTTTCTTAATAAACATGAAAGAAAGTTTTTTTAAGGTTGTTATGGCATGAGGTTTAGCTTTTTAAATGTGGTGATACTGAGTCCTATATTAAAGTATTGCTTTTTGAAAGTATTGCCAACTGTATCCAACGAAATTTCAAACCGAAAATTTATTAATTTTTAATATATGAAGATATAATTTTAACATTAAAGTATTTTAAAATGTCATTAAATATTTTTATAAACATTTTAGATGAAAGCAATTTTTTCTTTACGCAATTATTTAAATATTATATCTTTGTATAAAATATTGCAACGTTGAAGTAAAAGAATGAGCAGTACGTAGCGTCCAAGTGCTGCCATCTATTAACACTGTTGTTTAATTTTCTCTAGCTCAACTACTGTTTGGTATGTCGGTAACATAAAACGCATAGGGAATTTTAGATTGTTTTTGTTTTTAATCTTTTTTAATAAATAAAAATACATAAGATCATCTGGATGGTATGTAAAATACTATTGTATTTAAGTTTATTTAAGTGTTTAATGTCTATGTGATAATAAAATACTGGTGTTATGAAAATAAGTTTATAATTCTCTAGCAAAAGTGTGAATAATTTTTAGTTTGTTTTTTGGTGTCTGTGATTTTTAAAAACGTATATAAGTGTTATACAGAAACTTCATTAAGTATTAGGTATTTTTATTTACTGTAATGACTTTATTTATCTGCTTTATTGTTAATAAATTTTGAAAAAAACAATTGAACTTTTATAGAAAAAAGGTGTGATGATTTCAGTTCATTCAATTATAATTTAAACTGAGGAAAATAAACAAAACTTAATTCAAATATGTATTGCTTTTGTTATTAACACCAGTTATTAGTGTGCACTGTGCATACTTTCAAAAAAAGTTATATTTTTATTTTCAGAAGTTTTATAAAGAAATAAAATGAGGTTAAGTAGATTTAACGAGACCTGTAACCCCTCTCACATTATTTTGATTTCAAATACATAACAATGTTGCCAATGTTATTACTACTTTAGACGTTTTCGATACTTTAGATCAAAAAATCTGAAGTTCAGTCGACCGGATCGCAACTGAATTTTGAGTATCGATTTTTTATTGGTTAAACTATATCATATCAGTTTTTTATTTAATTCTGTTTATCAGAACTATTTTTTTTTTAAATTCGAAACAAAAAAAGTCACATATCTTCATAAGCACCCATGTATTTTTACTCAACTTTGGTAATTTTTTTCTCGACTCTCAGCGACAAAATTTTTTTGTTTTTTCATAGGATGGTAAAATACCTTTTTGAGAATCTGTATGCAAATTTTTATTATTTTTTCTCTAGTCAACCCTCATGCCATAACAACCTTAATCCAATGAATATGTTTTTAAGAAAATATAACCCAAAAATTTTTATTTATTAATGTTTTTCTTTTACAAAATGTCAGCATGAATACCCGAACAGAGAAATTTTATTAACACTAGTAGTCGGACACCCTAAAGTCGAACAAATATCTAATTATTAAATAAATTCTTACAATGTTGACATATATAGTGACATCTTTTGACATAGATGTCAAAGTAGGGAGTATAATGGTTTGAGTACATAACATACAACTTTCTTTATGGTTTTACCCATTTTTATTCTGTCAGCCATAATACATTCACGTCAAAACTGAATCGAATACAATAATATAAAAATAACTTCAAATTACTACGTCGTATTTATAATTGCTTCTACGTAATAAAATGAAATAAGAAATAAGGGGTTGCGCCATCTAGTGATCTTTTAAAAAAAACATTGTGTAGTTTCTTAACTTAACCACACATCATAGCGAATTTTTAAATAGTTGATTGAAAAATCACTCATAACTCAATATGGCTACATTTTCCATTCATAATAAAAATTTTGAAATATTCAAATGAATATTTTTTATTTATCAATTGATAAACGCTTCGGAATAAAAAGAATATTAAACATAACATAAAAGAGTAGGTATGTGTTGTAGGTGCAAAAAGAAAAATGTTTATAATATACATATTTAAATATTTACGTACATTATATCCTTAGGTGAATAATTGTTACGAGTACTAGCACAGCTATCTAAATAATATTTAAACAATATAAAAAGGTGATTTAGCTGTTCTAATCTCTCAATTGGAGTAATAAAAATTATTTGTATATTTTTATTATGATAACTTGGAAAATTCACTGAGAAATGTTGAAATTTATAAGACATGTGTTTCTATTAATAAGCGTTGAATAAAATTAAACGAGAGAAATTCAACAAAAACTGTTTAAATATATATATATATATATATATATATATATATATATATATATATATATATATATATATATATATATATATATATCTTTGATTAAGTTTGGAAACATTAAATGTAAGACGAATTTAAATTGAAAAATAATCATTCTATTAATAATAATTTTTGTTATCAGAGGTTTTTTTCAGAAATAACTTCATTAATATATAAATGTTAAAACTGTTCGAGTATTGGATCGCGTTTGAGTATAGGGACTTTTACGTTATATCTTAAAGAAAAAAATATTGACAATTTAATTTCTATTTCAGATGATCAAATTAAGAGATCAAGTTGGAGAAACGCATTTTCAACAACTTGTTGACTCCTTAGATGATTACATGCGTGCACAATTAAGAGAATTAACTGGTATTTAGTTACTTTTAATTTAAATAATAATTTCATATTTAACATTCCTCATCTCAATTAATTGCTGACGTTTACGCAAATATTTTGGCCTATAAATATTTTTATTTTGCAATTATTTTGTTCTGATTTAAGAAATATATTTTATATACAGAAAATATTTTATTTAAATGGTAATATGTTACTGTAGAATTTTATGGAATCAAAGTATACTATTAATTGGATCGGTGATAAGTAATTCTAACGTCGTTTTTGTATTTGTATAGTGTGGAAAGAAATGTAAAGAAAATAGTTTCAGAGAGAATAGTTTTAGTGTAGAAAGAATTTATATCAGTTTCATTAATTTCTAATTAGCTATTGCCTAGTATTTCTGGTTATGGACATTTTATGGGAATGTGAAGTAAGATAAGAATTTATTTAATATTTTTAGTGATTAAAAATTTTCATATCTAAAAATTACATTTCCTAGTATGTCATCAAAAGTGCTGTAATAGACAGTATAGGTAGGGAGCTGGTGGCAATTTCAGTATATAATTTATCATCATTGATGTAGTATGTTATGTAGCCTGCTACTGTGCGAATAAGAAAAGATTAAAGTGGAGTTCAGATGGTGCTAACTTTTCTTGAAAATGAATTTCGAAAATTTGAAGAAAAAAAAGCTTTTTTAAATTATATAATCGTGTCTGCCATTGATATATTGTGTTATAGACGGGAAGTATGTAATAAATTGTGGAAAGCAGACGTTCACATTGCTGCATTTAAAAAAAAATAATTACAACTTTTTTTTTTTTTAAGTTATTAAGAAACGTTGCCTTCCACAAATTTATTATGTACTTACCGCCCTTAACACAATATATCAATGGCAGACATAATAATATAATTTAAGGAAGAATTTTTTTTCTTCAAGTTTTCAAAATTCATTTTCAAGAAAAGTCAGCATCATCTGAACTTCACTTTAATTTTTCCTTATTCGTACAGTAGTAAACTATATAACATATTACTATCAATGACGATGAAATCATATACCGAATTTACCACCAGCTCCCTAGCTATAAGACATCGATTCATGAATTTGTTTTGGAGAATATGTACTCGGTTATTGTATTTATATTCGTATTTGTATTCGCTCTATTACGTAAATCGCTCTATTGCGTGATCTATTGAGAGTAGTATCTTGCACAACAAGTGCGCTATCTAATAATGTAATTCAGAAGTAAAATTCAGTCAAAAATATTAATTATAGATTTTCGTTGGCATTTGTTTGTTATTTTTTTTATGTTTTTTAATAACATAATAAATTTTTTTAAACAAATTCAGCAGCAGATATTTTAGACAGTAGTGATAGAGTGATATATTGGCCTGTAGATAGCACTGTCATCGCCTTGCATTTTGCTAGGTCCCTATATTGAAATTTTAAGAAACATTATAATAAATTAGTACTGTAAACTCCATTGTTGTTCAACCATACGGCTTCCATTTTATCAAGAATAGAAAGAGTGCTAGCGAAAACCTATAAGTAAGAGAAAACATTAGGTTTTTATAGCTTAAATTAATAGTTCTGTAATCAAAAAACATTTGAATATGGTTGATGTAGTGACGTCATAATGATTAATTCTCAACTTTTTTGGTTATAAATTTTCTAATTTTATTTTCGAAATATCGATATAAATAAGCTCATAAAATGTTCATAGTGAAATATTTTAAACTGGCATGTAGAACCGAGAGGCAATTTATACAACTTTATAATTGGTTAAATTAATGTATTATTGATAATTTAAAAATAAAGTTACTCAAATCATGTATATACACTTAAGTTATGTTCTGTAGTCATTATTTGTAGTCACTGTAAATAATAAAACATTATAACTAAACTATTTGTATGAAAAAAGACTGGATTTATTGTTTAAAATAGTGAAAAATTTCTTTTAATATTTCTGTTCGCGTTTTACCACATTTCCCTTATTACAATATATTTAAACATTTGAACAACTGACATAATTATGAACAATTTTTGCACTTTTTTGTTCTGAAGCTTATGCGCAGTTTGCAATTACTGTAGCTATGTGCGTTTTTTTTTTGTTTTTAAATTAATTTTTGCGTATTTTGATTATGTACTTTTTTTATTTATAGTTAGGGAGTTAGGTACGAATTTAATATATATATATATATATATATATATATATATATATATATATATATATATATATATATATATATATGGCTTGTTCGTTGCTCATAGTAATACATATAATTTAAGTTTGTATAAATTGAAAAGATCTATCCCATAAGTTCAATTTCCTCTGATTTTTCGGAAAATAACGTTTAAATTTTTGTATTTTTTTGACATCCAAACCTTAGAAATCGTTTCCTGTGAAATTTTAAAAAGTGATTTAAAACCTTATGGTTCACGTGTAACGAAATTGGTAAATATGAAGAAAATAGATATGACTAGAACTATGAGGCAGATGTTTAAAGCTCTGCTTTCTCAATGGAGGTGATAACGAAATTCTAAAAATTGTTGCATACTTATGAAAATTGATGTCCAACCGAAACAGGATTTGTAGCCGAAACCTATTTAGACATGTTAAAATTTTAATTGTATGCTGAAATTTAGTGTATGTACGAGACACGAACTTGGCCGAACGAAGCACGACAATTCACGAACATTGAGTTTCGGTCGGCTGATTTTTGGTCGAAACCGAAACTGTGGCCGAAACTGAAACTGAATACATCAACCAATATATCTGGTTGGGTATTAGCAAGCCAAATACATTGAATTTATATACATATGTTGTTTATTGAGTTACTACGGTTACTCATTTAAAATTTAACCTGAATATGACGGATTTAGGCCAGCCGCGCACTAGCAACTTTCGCAACAAGCAATTGAATAGTTTAATCACTTAAAAGTTGCTTTTTCGTTTTTACAAGCGCGCATTAGTTGATTAAATAGTTGCTCTATACAACCAATATACAATTTTAGTAGAGAAATGGATTTTATAGTAATTGCATGTGTTTGCGCTCTGGAATTATGGAAAAAGAAACAAAAACGCAAACGATTGTGAATTCATCCATTAGTGAGCCCAGAGGCTTCTTAACGGTCAATTTTATAAATTATTTCAAAATTTAAGGGAAGATAAAAATAAATTTTTTAATTATTTTCGGATGACTGTCTAAATTTTTGATAATTTGTAATATTAAGTTCATCCCAATTCTCAACAAATTTTTCACATATCTAATTCAACCCATAATTTTTTTTTAAATTTTTATCAGAGTATTGTTAATTTTGTATTATATGTATATTGCTGGTCGTTTCTTGATCTCACTAATAAAATCTTCAAAATTCAACGCCATGATTCAATTTCACAAAAATGAATAAAAATTTGTCATAAGAAATAGTTATAAGCAACTAAATAGTCACCAGTGCGCTCCAACTAACCTGAACATGTATGTTCCATTATCATCGGCAACAGTTCTCTCACTCATAAAATAGAACATGATGTAATTTTTTAGTTGCCTCAATTTAAAAATCACCAGTGCGCTGGGTTCAGTACAAAACAATACGTTTTATACTCGGTGATTTAAAAGTTGCTTTTAGACGTGATAAAAAAATTGCTAGTGCGCGGCTAGTCTTACTCTCAATGGCCACACTGTTATCATATATTGGGAATCGTAATACTTGGATACGCGAACTAGTGGTCAAAAACATAACTATTGCCAGTAGGCAAGGTTTGCTTATTAGATTTTGTCAATTCATAAAATTTCTATTGTTTAGTTTACAAAATACAAACTGGCATATTTTTTTTTAAATGTCATTCTAATTTTTTCGTAATAATTTACTGTTTTTAAATAAAAATGAACAGTTGCAAATTGCTACCATTTTTTAAAGTGTCAGTTTTTGCTATCTGGTGACGGGTGAAGAAACTACTAAATAAACCACGCCTCCATTTGATTTCCCAACATTATAAAGTCACTGTACTCCAAATATCTAACACTCCTATATTGCTAATATAGGGGTCCGGGAAAGGATGACGACCCAACGGTGTAGACATACATCATACATACATACGTCTGTCTCTATCATTTAGACTTTATTGTTATGCGCATGTCCGAGAATGGAGCATGTTTACATGTTTACAAATCGTTTGTTAGTTTATGTTTGTGCGTCAAATTTATTCATTTGAACATTTAGAGGTAATGTCTTCAAAATGATTTGTATACAATCATTATCCTCGCTAATATAACTATTATTAGTTCAAATACTAATATTAAAAATAATAATTGAAAAATTTGAAAATATAATTTTTATTTTTCCCACTATAGTCGCAACGCTTGCGCATAACGGATCGAGTATAAATAAGTGAGATAGAACTATGCATTTGCTGTCTCTCTTAGTGGACAACACTTCCACTTACGGAAATTAGCTATATAGGAGTGTTACATATATGCTGTATTCCTATAAATATATTGTTAGTAACTTTGTTTTGTTAAAAATTAATGTTTAAAAAAATTAAAAGATATGTGGGCCTGCAATTTTTAAAGTAGATGTTTTTGTTGGTGTTTTTTATGGTGATAATTTTAAAAATAATAACCACTGTCCAACGAACGGATCATTTAAAAATTTCCTTATTTAGCTCTCTAACTATTAAATTTTATTTTTAATACAAATTTGAATTTTACTTTACCAATAAAATAATTATTATTAACGCTTATTTTTTTCGTCATTATTGAGTAATAAGTAATAAGTTTCAGTATAAATTTGCTGTTTTGATTTGGATTTTGATTTTTTTGGAATTAAAAACGTTGATTTTTGTGATTTTCTGATGACTAAATTCTTTTTAAATCAATAAATGAATGAAAATTTTTAACTACTAAATAGCAAACAATATTGAAAATACATATTTAGCACTCACTATTGAAGCAGTGAAAAAATTGATTTTAGTAATGTTTAAGTAGGTAGGTGTTCATAGACTAACTTGATAAATTTACAAGAGATACTGTAAAAAAAAACATTTATTACATCATATTTTTTTCTTTAAGAATTCATTAGCAAACTTTACATTAGCTATGGAATAGCATAGATATTATAAAAGTGAACAAATTTAAAAACTGCCTGAAATGCCTTAGCCATTTTGCCTACCTACTTAAAGCGTAATATCAATGTAACCGTAAATTTCAGTAACATTTTGAGTAATATCTAAACAAATTATTTTTGTCAAAAACTAAAACTGAAATGTACAGTGTACTTATAAAATAAAACATTTAAATTTAAACATTTGTTTCATTTTTCTTGATTAAAACTAACTATATTCAGGTTAGCTAACGCAACGGTTTGGTTACGATATGATTTGTCTAATTACGGTTTCTCAAGGATGACCGGATATAAATTGTCCAGTTAATTATATAGGAATATAGCCAGTAGGAATTAGGGTTTGTATAAATATACTATGTACTCTAACATTTCCAATATGAGAATCTCGTAAAGAGCCCATTATTTTTATTTTAATTTCGTTAAAGCATTTTGTCGCGCAAAATGTAAATAAATATGTGCTCAAATTTTTTTCTTTTCCATTTTTGAATTACCTCCAGAAAGTTTCTTCCTTTGTGAAACGTCAAGTTGACTCTAGAATGGTAATATGTGTCTGCTTCTCGTCGAGAGTTGCCATTTTGATTACGGCTAAACTATTGACTTGGTTAAAAAATTGTTCAGATAGCAGTTTTAGATACCGTTGGGGCAATCGATTGTTATAACACGAAGGATTATAGCTCGTTTAGTTTTTGAGTTATGATACAAACTTATACTTTTTCAAATTGAACTTGTTGATAAAATTAATTCAATGCTCAATGAAAACCATAAATATAATTTTTTACCCAAGTTTATTTTTTGAATTTTTTTAATGGTGTTAATTTTTTTAAACCATAAATGATTTTAATTTCTTTTGTAAAAGAATAAATTTGAAGTATTAAAATCTAAATTAATTGCTAATTTAATAATTTGACCCATATTCATTAATTTATTGAAAATTATTTAGGTTTTTTATCTTCTTACTTCAGTAAATGTTAAACATCTAACGTCACTATAATTAAATAAAAAAGTTAGGTGTGTATGTTATATTTTTTTCAACACTATATTATCGTTAGCTAGAAATGGTATATTTTTATGTCGTCTGAAGTCAGAAGCAGAGCGTACTTTTGAAAACTGATTTTTAAAACTCAATTATAGTTTTTCAATATTTAAATGAGATGACTTTTCAAGTACGGCAATAATCAGCAGTATTGTTCGCAGCATGTTACCTACTTATCTATATGAATTCAAAAAGAAACCGTCGCTTGTAAAACAGGTAACAAATTTAAATACAATTGGAGTGAACATAGGGTGGTATTTGTTGTAAGCAATAAAATAATTTAACATCTTGAAAGTTTATGGTCACTAATAACACCCTCTCGAAAAGTCATCCCAAAAATTGTTGGAAAAGGTATACTCAAGAACATGAAATAATGAAAATTTAAATAGTAACTATTAAACATAGATTCCCATTTAAAAAAATATATATTTGCGTTATAGCTCGAAAACTAAAGGAGCTATGTAGCTCCTGGCTGTAGCAATCGATTGCTCCCAGCGACATCTACAACTTTACAATAGTTTAGCCGTAATAAAAATGGCAACTCTCAAAAAACTCACAAATATATATTTTGAAACGTGGTTGAGATAATTAAAAATTGTCCCTTTATTAATTTTTGTGAACCATTTCCTAGTATTTTTTCGAAATCACAATATCCGTTCATCGGAAACTGAAAAGTTTTCAAGCCTGTTTATATTATGAAAAATGAATTAAAGCATAAATAATTTCCAAAAAAGTACATTTTTGTTGCCTAAAACCTAACGTGATTCATTTTCCAACAGTTACTTCCAGCATGATTGTAATAAATCCTTTGTCTACCCGTCTGTGTGCGAAATAAAATTATCGCCAAATTATGGAATTCAAGGTGTAGAATGAATAAAAATTATTCTTAGAAATTTACAATTTTTTTATTTTAAGGGCTTGCTTTAAGGGTCACGAGGGAGAAGAAGTGATTTAAAAGGCGATTTAACTTAATAAATGTAAGTAAATATTAAAAGAACAAACTACAATTTAAATTTGAAACAGCCATAGACAAATGATCATAATTATTGTATATAGTGTCTAGACCCAGAGCCGGATTTATATAAGAACACTTAGTTACACCTTGTTACAGACTCATATACAGGGTGTTAGTGAATAAGTGCGAAATATTTTAATGGGTGATTGCTGAGGTTTTTTTATGTAAAAAAGTTCATATCAACCCATGTCCGAAAACGCTTAGTTTCCAAGATACAGAGTGTTCAGTTTCTCGTCTTTTTTAAATATTTGCTTAAATATTTCAAAAACGTTTCGAGATATTCACATAAAATTTGGAATACGCTACGACAGGATAAATACCCATATTCTGAAGTAGACAGAATATTTCCATTCAAACCAGTGGCGTCCGTACGGCGATATGATGATATATTTTCGAAGAAAAAAAAAAGGGACGCCAATGATTTTTTCCAATTTGAAAATGTTTTTTTAAATGTTCTATAAATTGTTGACAAAAATGACCTCTTAGTATTTTGTCGTTCATGTGTTCGTTTTCAAGATAAAAAGCAATTTTCAATTACTGTTCTTATTACAAAATCGGTTTAGGTTCTCGTATTAACTGCTGAGGTCATTTTATGAAAAAGTCTTACCAACAAAAAGGTGAAGACGTTTCATTTCTACAGCATGACCACATAATTTGTTTTTAATTTAATATAGAAAAATATTTTTAAAAAACAAAAAACGGGACACTGTATCTTGGAAACTAGGCGTTTTCGGACCTGGGTTTATATAAACTTTTTTACATAAAAAAACCTCAGCAATCACTCATTAAAATTTTTCGCACTTATTCACTAACACCCTGTATATATAAGAACATTATGTTCCTTATATCACACTCAGCTAGGTGCTTCAACGAATTCTGCAAATTGGTTTTATGCTCTGTCTGTGCTACTATAATATAATAGTGTTCATTGGTCTATGGAAACGGCATACAATATAACACTGCTGTAACTGCTACCGGTAATTACTCAAAAATTTAAAAAAAATTGATTACAATTTTTTATTTTTCCTGGATTTATACAGGCGGCTAAGGTGCTATTGTCTATATCAGGGGTCGGCAACCTTTTTTGGATGGCGGGCTATTTAAAAAAAAAAACATTTTTAAGCGGGCCGCACAGTCAGATATTTTGTAATGTAGTCTGTAGCTTAAATAGCTTTTTTTCTTTTCGAATTGAAAATTCAGCTATTAGAGCCATTGACATAACGCAACCTGAGGCCGGAACTATAACAGAAATAATTTGTTTTGAAGTCCCTAGAAGACTCGAGCGAAACATCCTGTTTTTACGAAATTTGGTGAAAATGTAGGAAGTCCAAAAAGTCAAATACTTTCGATGCCCGGAACGGTTTTTTAGGTATTTTTCATAAAAAAAATAAGTTTTTTGCCAAAATTTCCCCAAGTTCAAAAGTTTTTGCGATATTTTCTTACACCGTTACAAAAAGGAGAAAAAATTACATAAAAAATATTTTTGAACAATTGTACTATGTCAATTAGTTTCCGAGAAATACTAATTTTTCTAAACGGAAATTCGCTATATTATGCAGGATGCTGCGACAGGGATATTTTTTTTTTTTAATATAGGTAAATATTAAAAATCAACATGAAAAAAAATTTTTTGTAATTTATTTACATGTTATAATAACATTGAAGCAGAGAAAGTTGTTTGAAAAATTGTATTGCTTGGTGGGCCGCATAAAAACTTACAACGGGCCGGGCCGTGTGCGGCCCGCGAACCGCGGGTTGCCAACCCCCTTGGTCTATATTACGCATATTACATCAATTAGAAATGGAGATTTAAACTAATTTAGATTTGTTTAATTTACTAAAAATATTACAGTTACTTTTTCTACATAAATGTTTCTTATTTAAATTTTATAAAATGTGAAGGAAAACATTATTTTTTAATGTTTACATTTTACATTCATACTTTCTATACATTTTTAAATAACACAGAAAAGAATACATACAGAAAATTCATTTCCTCAGCTGTTTGTGCTATTTATTTAAACTATATTTTTGTTATTATTTACTAAAATTGTAATTAGTCTATTTAAGAGAAGATCACCTATTGAATAAATATCTTAATATTAATGAAATTATGTATATGTAAATATTTAATAAGACTAGAAATGTCATTATGTATTGTCTTAAAATTGAATCTCGTAAATATACATCACAATTAAATTAAGTTTTAACCTACATAATTAAATATTTTTATATTTTACAGTATAAAATATTTTGTACGATTTGTCGATATGTTATCAGTTTCGCACGAGCATATTAGAGGTTTAGCGAATTTTCGAATGGACAATTCAGCTATTACAGTCACTGTCATGGTGAAACTTCAAACTCGGGACTATAATAGAAATTTGTTTTGAAATCTCTAGGAGGTTGAAAGTCCCAAACATTAAAAAATAAATTTTTTGCAAAAGGTTAAAATTTTTTCGAATATTTTTAGTCCATGCTAAAGGACGAAAAAAATGACATAAGATACGTTTTTAAATTATTACCCTATGTAAACGGGTTTTCAAGAAAAAGTAATTTTGGTAACTAGAAATTCGCTATATGGAACGTTGGGAGGTATAATTTTTGTTGCATCCATACTTCTACAGAAAAAGACCTGAATTTTTTCAGTATAAAACAGTTTATCTTTATTAATTGTTTTTTAAAAAAAGAACAAAATAAAAAGTAAAAATATAATACTTTAAGTTTTTGCTTCTTCATGTTTGTGTATCATTAGTTTTTAAAATTTTGTAATTATATATTTGAAATTTTTTGTAATATTTTTTTCAAGGTGTACAATGTATATTGTAAAAATTGAAATATACACTGCACAGATTTCAGAAGAATTTATGTATTGTATATGAAAGGAAATTGATAAAAGGATGTTTAAAGTGTAAAATTTGTATTTTATTTATAAACGAAACAACATTTTAATTGTTAATAAAGTAAATGTAAAATTAATATTCCTTTTTCTTTTTTTTTAAATTTTTTGATGATTAATACGAGTTAAATCGTTCAGCATATAAGTAATCTAAAATGCTGTAAGCGAAAATTTATCCATAAGATTGATGTCATCTATGACAGTTTTTTAAGTTTGTGATATCATTGTGACCGCTAATATTTTTTGATCGAAAGAAAATGTTTAGTGGGTCTATTTTTTGTGACTTGTAAGAAAATGTGTTACAGTGGTAAAAATTAAGTTGCATAAGTAATAATATCAGGGTGACCGAGCTCGGCTCGGTGAAAATTTAATGTATATGGACTTTGTTAAGAAGAAGTGATGTGCCAGCTGATGGTAACTAATGGTGGACAGTTATCGGTTGTTTAATTCCTATTTTGTACAATAAATAGGAAGTGCAATAGTCATATAGTCCAATAAAATAGTCCAATAGTGTGGACAAGTGGTAAAACAGCACCGATTTGAAGTATTTCTTTATTCACATGTTTTGCAGACTTTCAGGAATCTTCATTGGAATTGACCTCTGCATTACCTCCGAAAATGAGAAAGTAAAAGGGGTTTGATCCCCCCCCCCCAAAGTGCAAAGTGTTACAGAAAAAAGTTATATATGTAGTTATTATTTCGCCTCAGCAATGGACTCTAGAGAGTTTTTTTGGGTCGTCGATCACGCATCCGAGGACCAACTTGAGAAATGCCATATTCCTTTATTAGAATATGGAGTTCCGAAAGATCTAGACAAAGTGATCCATCTGTAAATCTACTAAAATCATGTTTTTCGTTTTCCTTCGAATCAATTGTAACAGAAAAGTAGTAAAGTCACAGTAGTTCTGTACCAAAGATAGTAAGATTATAGCCATTCTATACTAAAAATAGTAATATTACAGCGATTTTGTACCAAAAGTAATCACAGCCAGTCTGTAAGAAAAATTGGAAGGTTGCCGTAATTTTGTGCTAAAGGTAGAAAGGTTATGGTCGCTTTATACTAAAAGTAGTAAAATTACAGCAGTTCTGTACCAAAATTTGTAAGGTCATAGCAGTCCTATTCCAAAAGTTGTAAGGTCACAGTAGTTCTGTACCAAAGATTCTAAGTTTACAGCCATTTTATATTAAAAGTAGTAAGGTTACAGCAGTTCAGTTGCAAAAGTAGTAAGGTTACAGCCGTTATGTACCAAAAGTAGAAGGTTATAGTAGTTCTGTATCAAAGGTAGTAGCACAACAGCCGCTCTATACCAAAATTAATAAGGTTACAGTGGTTCTGTACCAAAAATGGTAAGATCATAGCAGTTTTGTACCAAAAGTAGTAAGGCCACAGCAGTTCTGTTCCAAAAGTAGTAAGGTTATAGCAGTTCTGTACTAAAAGTAGTAAGGTCACAGCAGTTATGTTTCGAAAGTAGGAAGATCACAGTAGTTCTGTACCAAAAGTACTAAGGTCACATTAATTTTGTACCAAAAGTATTATGGTTACAGCCGTTCTATATTAAAAGTGGTTAAATTACAGTAATTCTATACTAAAGGTAGTAAGGTTACAGCCGTTCTATACTAAAAGTAGTAAGGTTACAGCCGTTCTATACCAAAAGTAGTAAGATTACAGTAGATCTGTACTAACAGTAATGTCACAACAGTTCTATATCAAAAATAGCAAGATTACATCTGCTCTGTACCAAAAGTAGTAAGACCACAGTAATTCTGTACCAAAGATTTGGAGGCCAAAAGTTATTTCGCTTAAGGCGCTATATGAATCGCTTATTTATGAAAGACCTTTTGTCACATTTTTAAATAAATTCACTTTTTTGTCAAAATGAAATCCTAATGCTTCCATACATTGTTTGCTTATGAAAGATCTTTTCTCCCATTGCTCCAATATAGTTATTAGATCATATGAAATAAACAAACAATGAATGAAAGCATTAAGATTTTATTTTTCCATGAAAATGAATTTGTTAAAAAATGTAATAAGAGTGAATTTACTAAAAATATGTTCTTTCAGCAAATTTCCGAACTGGAAATTCACCTATTACAGCCACCCTCAGCCACTCTCATGACGCGACTTGAGTTCGAAACAAAATAACAGAAATTTATATAGTTTCGAACTCAAGTCGCGTCCATATCTCAAGTCGAGTACCATATCTAATAGTACTACATATTTTTTTTGGTCCTAAACTTTTTGGCGATTTTACATGTCTTTATAAAAATAGTGTTTTATGTTTAAGTCCTTGCAAATTTGGCAAAAAAATGAGAGAGCCTTGATTTTAATACAGAATGAAAGCTTAAAATTTCTACTTTCAGAATCTTTCCTTAAAATTTTTTTGTGTTTTACTGTTTTTGATTTATGATTAAAAAAAAGACTTGATATAAGAATTTAAAATGGAATTTATACGTTCAAAACTCAGTATATTAGTACGAGGAATTCTTTTTCAATTAATTTTAATATTATATTCAAAAAGACCACTTTTTTCCTTTAATTTCGTTTTTTTTCATCGCTGTACGACAATTTTTAACCGAGTTATAGTAATTCAAAGAGTAGAGCACACATTAAACTTTGACTACTCATATCTTCTTAACTAATCATCGTACGGAAATTTTTCGGTGGTCGTTAGAAAGCTAAAAATGTGTTATTTAATATGATAGAAACGCTAATTAAAAGAAAACATTTTTTATCTATTAAAAAAAAATTATATTTCAATTTTTAAAAAAATAGAGAATATTCACTTTCACACTTTGATGTGACGTGATCGTCAAAGAAATGCCTAAATAATCTAAACAAGTGCATGGATTGGAAGCCAAATGTGTAGTCAAATTGTATACACAACCTTGTTTAAATTAAAGTTTTCATTGCATAGATAAAACCATTTTAAGAAAAAAAAATTTAATTGGTCTTGAATTTTCTGTCGGGAGCGTATATATATATATATATATATATATATATATGTATATATATATATATATATATATATATATATATATATATATATATATATATATATATATATATATATATATATATATATATATACCTAAATCACTAAAATCACTAATGAAAATGCAACGCTACCTCCCGTACTATAATAATTTTATAGGGTAAATTCTTTGGCAATGTGGGATTCACAAAAATCTTATAGTCTTAGGTTTTGATTATTTAAGAGAGTAATGAAAATACTAGTGGTTAGTTGATTATTGCTAAGTGATTAAATTTTACGAGTATATTGTTCAAATTATTTAATTTATCCACAACATTCTTGATATCATATTTTTTATTATTTAAATTTTATTAAGATAAACTCGGTAAGTACAAAGTAAAAAAGCAAATTGTCAGGTGCAAGTTGGACTTGAGCAACTAGTGTTCCGTACAATCAATTGTTATTTTGGATTTTAGTAATTATTAGCGACACTACTTATTTTAAGTCAAATCAACTAAAGTTGATCTGACGTCATCAAACAAATGCAACAAATGAAGCAAAATTAGATGTACTTAGATTTCTGTCTCTTTTCCTTTTTTTTTTTTTTTATATTTGAGTAACTATAGTAACTTAAAATTGTACATCTAATTTTGCTTCATTTGGTAATGATGTTACACCAATTTTAAAATAATTTGATTTATATAACACATGTCTTAATAGATAATATATTAAGGCAGATTATTACTTAACAATTTTTGTCAATTTTTTTGTATATTTTGAATCTTTTATTTCTATGGATATCCACGCTAAGAAATATGAAATATGTTAAAGTAAGCTGTGCATATTAGCAAAAATTGTTATATTTTTCGTGTACAGAGCAACTATGATCTTACAACTTTTAGTACAGAACGTCTGTAACCTTACTACTTTTGGTACAGAACTACTGTGAGCTTACTACTTTGTGTACATAACTGCTGTGATCTTACTACTCTTCATACAGAATCATTGCAACATTACTACTTTGGGTACAGAACGTCTGTAACCTTACTACTTTTGGCACAGAACGTCTGTAACCTTACTACTTTTGGTACAGAACTGCTGTGAAACTGTTTTACCTTTTTACATATACATTTTTCTTTCTTTTTTCTATCTCACCTTGTTTTCTGTCATTTTTAGTTATTCGCAGTCGGGTTTTTTGATTTTCTATAATAATAATTTTATCTCTTTAGAATTTCATAGTATACCAACGAAATTCTTATAGAAATTCATCATGTATGTCATCGCATTAGGTGGTTTACTCGCACTTGATCATTCTTAAATAATCAATAAGAAAGCAATATTTTATTCCAAGAATTGTGGAAAATTCTAGCAATTGATTATGAAATTCTGACTTAAGGTGTGTTTAATACGCAATTGGCAAAATTTTTATTCAGATGAGAATTGACTAAAATTTTGCTGTGAATGCCACAGTTTGGGGAGCACTGATATATTACAGTAAAAAGTTTCGGTATTTAATGCTTATGCATACTTTGTGCTTTGGTATTAATAAATTTATAACGAGTATGTATAGTACTTTGATAGTACCAGAGTATACATATATACAATATATAAACTACGGAATACAGATATATACCATCAGATACAACATTGTATTATAATATTACAATCATATATAAGGTAAACTTGTCTCTTGTCTATATTAGAGTTAAATATAAAATACTTTATATTGTACAAAATGGAACTGCAATATGAAAATTTAGATATAGAATTGTCACTATGTAATATAAAGTTATCCAAACTTATTTTACAGTAGGTGTTATAAATAAAGAGTAAGCATAAAATATTTTTAAAAAATGATTACAATAGTTAGTTTTGTTTCAATACACGATAGATACAAGTATTTATGAATCAACTTTATATTATTTGAGTTGCTACTACTATGTTGCAGTATCGGGAGTTGACGCGACGCTACCCTTCAGATCGATACCATTGCAGCGCTAAACGTCGCAAAGCAATGTTGCCAACCTTCCGGGAAATATAAACCGATATTATTTATTTTTAAGTATATAGGTACTTTGATTCTTTCTTTTATTTATCTATTTCATTCATTGATTCATTCATAAGAATATGTAATTTTATATTACTAATTAATTTGAATTTAATGAACTGATTAAACGATAATAACAATACAAGTAAAGTAGTTATTATTTAAGACTGAATTTTTCTCGAATATTTTGGGACATTCTCAGAATAAACTAACGAACATTCTAATCCTTTTCGATATTAGTACGGAAGAATTCAATACTAAGATTTAACGGATTAAATTTAGGCTGTTCTAATGAATTTTTTCGGACACCTGTCAGTCTACCTAATAATAAATAAACTAAGTATTTGACAGAATGACAGGTAATGATTTGTCACATAAGGTAGGGGTTCTAAATGTAAAAGCAAAAACATTTTTTGTAGCTAAGCGATCCGAGAGGGGTGCTGCAATTTCACTGAAGCAATTCTCGTTTTTATGACTTTAGCATTTAAACCCGCAGGTGTAATCCCTTTACCATATCATTCAAATTAGTTTAACCAGAAGGTCCACTTTGTGAAAAATCAGTAAAAGCTAAGAAAAATTAGAGTGGTCAAGAAAAGTTAGGAATTTCAACGTGTAACTCGGCAAAGTTATGAAAATTCTGCGAATTTATCGTCAATGATTTTAAATGAATGAAAATAATAATGTTGAGTAGAAACAAATCGTATTGTGTTGATGAATAGTAACTTCTATGCTAGTATACTAAATATATTTGTAAGTTAGGGAAAATTAATTGATAGTAAATGGAAAAAGTAAGAGATTATTATCAGGGAAAACGGCAACGACAAGTTAAAGACTATATAGACACTCTGTTTAATCATTTGCTAATTACAATAAAATTATAACATAATATATAATAAAACTAAATCTTTTGGCCTGAGTGGTTGATTATTGTCTGAAATCTTAATTATTATTAGAATTTTTCAATATTATCTAATTTTCCACCACTATTCGCTTTAAATAAATCTACAAAAATGTATCTATTTAACCAAAAACCTTAATGGGTGGTGGAGGCGCTAATTATGTCTAAACTAATATTCTTTAGTTATAATACGTACATGTCATCAAGTTTAACAAAGCCTATGACCAAGTCCAAAAACATTTCAAATATTGTTTTAAGCTAATATTTTCAAACCTGAAAATTCATATATATATATATATATATATATATATATATATATATATATATATATATATATATCTATATATATATATATATATATGTATAATATACATATATATATATATATATATATATATATATATATATATATATATATATATATATATATATGTATATGAAAGTAAGTATTAATTTTTAGGGTTCCAAAGGTGCAGATCCCAATTAATATATTAATATTAGGCAAAAAAAATTTTCTCCATATATCTTGATACCACTAACAAGGAGATGCACCCAGAGTGAAATTTGGGATTTTGATGAAACTTCGCTGGTGTGTAGAATAGGCAAAAATAAGAGACCTGTATTTTCTTTTGTCGGCCATCTTCCACGTTTACGGGGTGAAACCAGCCCCTAAAGTTGGGGGTTCAAATCGTATTTCTTAAGATATCTCGAAAACTATAAGAGATAGAGCAAAACTTTAAGTTGACGAAATGTTACTCTTTGAAAGACCTATTCAGCTGTATAGGTTAAACCAGGGTCGGGTTCATAGGGGGGTTGGAGGGGTGAAAATGGGGTTAAATTTTCTTGCACAACCTGAATGGTTTAATGTATCAAATTTTTGTCATCATAAATAGAAAGAGAACCAAAAATTAGGGGATACGTGCTTTTACGTTTTTCCAAAATATGTGTGGTATCCAAGCCATATAAGAAAGAAAAAAATAGGGTAGACTATATTGCATTATTATTGATTGCAAATACGTTATATATTTTTTTATTTTCATGTTTATTATTATCATGAAAATATAAATTTTTACTTTCCGATAAAGATTCATGTATTTTTCAGTACTTACTTAATTAGTAATTTAGCCATGTGTATATTTGGTTACTCATATTCGATATTTTTTATACCTATTTCTGCGAAAGCTCTCTGGTCTGCAAGTGTTAGTGAATGTTCGACAAGAAGCAATAATCTTCCGTTCAACAACTGCCTTTATCTACTTACAGATTCGTTCTTAACCAAATAAACACGGTTCATTCTCAACATTCAAACAATTTTCCTTCAACAAATTTTGCTTCGGAAAAACGCAAAAACACGTATCCCCTATTTTTTGGTGCTCTTTCTATTTATGATGACAAAAATTTGATACATTAAACCATTCAGGCTGTGCAAGAAAATTTATCCCCATTTTCACACCTTCAGCCCCCCTTATGGACCCGACCCTGGTTTAACCGATACAGGTGAATAGGCCTTTAAAAGAGTAAAATTTCGTCAATTTAAAGTTTTCCTTTATCTCTTATAGTTTTCGAGATATCTTTAGAAATATGATTTGAACCCCCAACTTTAGGGGCTGGTTTCACCCCGTAAACGTGGAAGATGGCCGATAAAAAAAAAATACGGGTCTCACACCAACGAAGTTTCATCAAAATTATTTCACTAACAATTAAAATTAATTGTTAATATTTTAAGAGATCTTATTGTTAATAATATTACAAGTATAGAGTTTATTTCAAAAACAGACTAATGATATATGAGTATATTCAACAATGTTACTTTTACATATATATTACTTGATGACCAATTACCTGATCTTTTACAGAAACACATAAACTTTGAAGCTAAAATTTCGTAAACGAAACTAAAAAATGAAAAATGATTAAAGAAACTTAACTTTCATTTTAAAAGTTCTTTGTAAGGATATTCCGCACGATATTGTACGTAAAATTATTTTACGTAGTGAGTAACACAGTCGAATGTGTTAAACTATTTGTTTAATAAACCATACTTAATGCTCTATACTTTAGGTATTTCGAAGCAGGTTTTTGCTAGAAAAACTAACCACTGAGGAACTCTGGTTTGATACGTGTCAAACACGCACTTGACGAAATTTTTGTTTATTATTAGACTATGTTTAAAATCTATGTATATGTCTATATTTCTATGGATATAACAGTAGTATAGTCTAACAAGAAATAAGTACTCGTTTGTTTGTTTTATTTGTACGTTTATTCAATTCAGATTAAACTCTAAATCCATTAAACCGATTTTGATGTTGTGGTTTTTGCTAATGTTTTTGTTCAGGTCACGAGTTTGGTATGGGACATACATATACATACATACTATTGAAGTTTTATATTAGATCGAGAAAGTAAACTAATTGTTGTAAGTTCATTCTGAAATATTTTTTAAATTACGCCAAACATTCAGTATAATGGTAGCATTACATTCGTGACGAGCCAACACGAGGCGACACGAGCAAGAGAGTGTAGTTGACGTCGTTGACGTGCTTGTGTTACCTCGCCCCGCCTCGTCAAGTCAAAGGATACGAGATATAACCGAGCTGTACCGACTCCACTTTCCTGTATACTCGGGTATACTTGTGTATTTATATTGCATATCTTACATTCTTGCATTCAGTGTGTTATTCACTTTCTCTCTCTCTCTCTCTCTCTGTTTGTGTGTGTATATATTATATGTATGAATATGTATCTGTATCAACGTGCGAATGATTGCTGGAATGTAGATGGTACGCACTCGTGTCTCGCCTCGTCGAGATCTCGACGAACGTCATGTCGAGGCAACCTCGTGAGAGTGTAGTGCTATCATAATATAAGATACACAAGCAAACATGGTACCACAGATTAGAGATGTCGATTTTAAATCGATTAATCGAAGCTTCAAAAACCGATTCTTTTTTCGATTTTTTTCATTTGAATCGATTCATGAATCGATTATTAAAAGTAAAAGATCGATAACCGATTTTTTTAAAAAATAATTTCATTTTAATTGTAATTCTATAAAGAAACATGTGTTAAAATGAAACAGAAAAAAGGTTATTGTTAATTGTTAATTGTCACTTTTTAGTTTTTACTCGTTGTTATCAACGAAACTCCCCCCCCCCCCCCCTGTGGCTCTATACCAATAGCTACATAATATATACGCACTATCTTATTATCCAGTAATCCCAATAGTATCCAATAGCCAATATGTATATTGTATACAGTATGAAGACTATTATGTACAAAAGGAAGCAAGACCACCTATCTGGCAAACGATCCCTTTCCCATAAAAGCGATTTATTTAGAAAACATTTTTTTGTTAGTTTGTTTGAAATTTTTGAATAAACTTGGTTCATTCCGTGGTATTCGTCCTACATATTCAATTTCGTAGTTTGTTTATTTTCTATAATTACAATTGAAAAGTTAACTCATAACGTAACTCGTAACGTTTTTTTTTCTATAGATTTTATATTGAATGTTTGGTGTAGTTTAAAATTTTTCTATAAATTAATTAGTTATGTAATTCGACCAACAATTTAGGAATAATGTTTGTAATCAACAAAAAATGTAAATTTAAATATATGTACGTATTTATATATTTTCTAAATTCTTGTCTTTTATCATAATATAGTAATAATAACTAACTAGAATTCAAATAAATATTCGTTTTGGTTTTGACATATTATGAATACAAATAAACATACAGAAAGTTTTGAGGTTACAAAAATTCACACTGACAGTTTGTTTGTTTACAAATTGTGACGTCAATACAATGAGCGGATTTTCATGCCAATTTCTTCATTTAAAGTTGAACAGTTTGAAGGTTTTTGATTATATTTTACAAAATTTATCAAACATAAAAAGAACGACTTAATTAATATGACAAAACAAGACATTTAGAATAGTATGTGCATTCACTGATTGTGATGAAATTCATAAGGGATCATCTAAAGACCAGCTTTCATAATCAATATCAGTCGATAGTTCCGAAGTTATACCTCATTCACATCGGACCGTTTAGTGTTTAGTGTTTAGTAGTAACCCTAGTAACCAACTTGACGTCAGACTGACATCAGACCTACGTACTTAGGTCTACATTACCCTTCGTCAGATTGACGTTCATCTGCGCCGTTTCTGACGAATATACAGACGGCAGACTATCGACAGAAAGTCAAGACAAAAAATCATGTAAGCTTATAAGCTTACATGATTTTTTTAAACTGAATCTGTAACAAAATAACCTTAAAATGTAAGAAAATTGTTTCATTTTTAAACGTTTAATAAAACTATATTCGTCAATAACTGAAAAAACTTATAATTTTTCAGTTTTGTTTAATAATAAGAACTACTCTCATCTGTTTTAATATACACATATATTGTGGTATATATATATGGAAACAAGAATTTTTACAAAGGACTGACATTTAACAAAATTAAAATACCCCTGTCGCAGCATCTGCATAACATAGCGAATTTCCAAATCTTGGGCACTGGCGGATCTCATCTAAGACCTGTACCTATTTAAAATAGTTTAGCTTTCTAAGAGTAAAAGAATTTTTAAAATCGGTTGGGTAATTAGTTTTGGTATTTTTGGGGACCCAAGAACCCGAACGAATTTTGTGCAGCATAGTTGTATCCATCTAAAATAATTTAGTTCTCTAGCAGTGAGAAATTTTTTAGCATCTTTTCGATAGCTTATTACTGGCGTTTTCGGATCTGCAAGATCCCGGTGGACCTCATTAAAAAATCAGCTCGACCGTATATTCTAGGCGGACTTTATGTAATATATATATATATATATATATATATATATATATATATATATATATATATATATATATATATATATATATATATATCTATATATCTATATATATTCAAAACCCGTTGTGTAGCATTCTACGCCGCATTTGCATCCGCAGGACAGTTGTGGATCTCAGATAACACAACCTGTACCTATCTAAAATAGTTTACCTCGGTAATAGTAAAAAGGTTTCAAAATCGGTCAGTTATTTTATTTTTGACACTTTTAAGTCCTACTGACACTTCAGACCTTACATAACGTAATCTATATGTATCTAAAATAGCTTAGCTCCCCAACAGTGAAAAAATTTTCAAAATCGGTCGGCTAGTTTATTTTTGACGCTTTTGGATCCGATGGACCCTGGCAGAATTTACATAACGTAATCTATATTTATCTAAAATAGTTTAGCTCTGTAACAGTGAAAAAATTTTCAAAATCGGTCGGTTAGTTTATTTTTACCACTTTTGGGTCCCATGGACCCTGGCGGACCCTAAATAACGTAATGTATGTCTATCTAAAATAGTTAGTTCCCCAACAGTGAAAAAATTTTCAAAATCGGTCGGTTAGTTTATTTTTGACACTTTTGGATCCCATGGACCCTGGCAGACCTTACATAACGTAATCTATATTTATCTAAAATAGTTTAGCTCTGTAACAGTGAAAAAATTTTCAAAATCGGTTAGTTAGTTTATTTTTGACACTTCTGGATCCTATGGACCCTGGCAGACCTTACATAACGTAATCTATACTTATCTAAAATAGTTTAGCTCTGTAACAGTGAAAAAATTTTCAAAATCGGTCAGTTAGTTTATTTTTGACACTTTTGGGTTCTATGGACCTTGGTGGACCTTACATAACGTAATTTATATTTATCTAAAATAGTTTAGCTCTGTAACAGTGAAAAAATTTTCAAAATCGGTCAGTTAGTTTATTTTTGACACTTCTGGATCCTATGGACCCTGGCAGACCTTACATAACGGAATCTATATTTATCTAAAACAGTTTAGCTCTGTAACAGTGAAAAAATTTTCAAAATCGATCAGGCAGTTTATTTTTGACACTTTTGGGTCCTATGGACCCAGGCGGACCTTACATAACGTAATCGATATTTATCTAAAATAGTTTAGCTCTGTAACAGTGAAAAAATTTTCAAAATCGGTCAGTTAGTTTATTTTTGACACTTTTGGGTCCTGTGGACCCTGACGGACCTTACATAATGTATTCTAAATCTATCTAAAATAGTTTAGCTCTGTAACAGTGAAGAAATTTTTAAAATTGGTCGTTTAGTTTATTTTTTACAATTATGGGATCAGTAAATCCTGGCGAAACTCATACAAGTCTAGTACTCTAACAGTAAGAAAAGGGTTCTAAGGATCTCATATAACTTATGGCAGTCCGTAAGCTTCTTGCGGACATCATTTAATTAATTAATTCAAATACTTTAACTTACTAACTGTGAAAAATTTTTTAAAATCGATTGGTTAATTAATTTTTGGCCTTTTTAGGTCCCGAAAACCTTGACCTCACATAAAATACCTTAAATCCGTTTGAAATGGTTTAATTTTTTAACATTATTAATTATTAGTGGAAAAATTTTCAAAATCGATTCAAAATATTTTTCCGTACATACATATGTACATTGTACATATTTTGTTTTGTTTTATATTTAATAATATTTATATCATAACATAATCTTCAATTTCTTGTTTACTTAAAAATTCAATAAAAAAAAAAAAAAATTCTTCATTCATTACATTAGCTTAGAAAATCTGTTTAATTTACATTTTTTAACATGGGATAGAACCATGCTAATTATAATGCAATAAATGAGAAACAAAACTCTATACATGTATGTGTGTTATATCACATATATGTGAATAGTTTTCACTTGTTCTCACAAAATTCTTTAATAAAAAAGTGAAATATTTTTATACTTCATAAAGAACTGAGATATAAATATAAATTACTTATTAGACTAACAAAGAAAGAATAAAAGTGAAAATTTACATTTTCTCGAAAAATACTTAAAATAGAAAGAAAATTATAAGAATATTTTCTTCATAATTTTTTTTTCCTTTTCAACGATGTAAAAATCGAACTGCCTTATGATAGGATCGAATGATAAAAAATGGCCAGAAAACCTACTTCTGGGCATCCGACGTGTCTGGCTAACGAACTTAGCCAAGCCAATTCAGAATCCAGTCCGCACACAAAATTTCATAAGCGTTAGACGTTTCGTTCGAGAGTTATCGCGCGGATACATATATATATATATATATATATATATATATATATATATATATATATATATATATATATATATATAAATTTTAGTGAATATCATTTTCGTATTCTAGGGACCTCAAAACATATTTCTGATATGGTCCCGGGCTTAGGTCGCACCATGACACCTGGCGTAAAAGCTGAATTTCCAGTTTTGGAAATTCGCTAAAAATGAAAATGAGAACCGCTGAAAACTTATGGGAGGGGAGAATTTAAAGCAGTAGCTGCCGCCTTCCTGCCGTAAGTCTGTCGACCGAGTTATTATTAAAATTATTCGTCAGACTTACGTATCTATGCTGTTTTTTCCTGACGTAGATTCTGTCGATAGTCTGCCGTCTGTATATTCGTCAGAAACGGCGCAGATGGACGTAAATCTGATCTAAATTTCTGACGACAGGACTGGTTACTAGGGAAGTAACATATGTAGAAAACATTAGTAGAACAAGAAGATACATAGCTGTGGTAGGCATAGATAGATATGTAAAGTAATAAAGATAAACAACCATCTGCAGTTTTTAAATATATTTTACGATACGGAAATATTGTGTTTTTGGATATATAATTATGTAGGTACCTATTCGTATGTAGTTATGTACTATACAAATACACAAAAATTGCCTGAACAGTATTTATCCTTTTTACCTTACATACCTATATACATATACCTACCACAGCTATGTATCTTTCTGTTCTGCTGTGTTTTACTTGCTACTTCCACTAATTACTAATTACTAGATAGTCCGGTGTGAACGAGGTATTATAACGGGAGGTTTTACGAATATAAGAATGGACAGATCTACAGATAGACATGGAATGAAAATTGCTCAAAATTGAAACATAAAACGCGAGTAAAAATTTTGATTTTGGCGGAAAAGAATTTTTCATCTTAGAAATGTGATTACAATGTGTCCACTACCTAAGTAGAGTCGGAAGCAAAATTGTTGTAAAAAATCAATGATTTGTGAAGAGCCTGTATAAATGTTAGTTTCATTATTGTAAAATATAATGAACATAATGTTTGTTGTAGTAACATAGTTGTTTGTTATAAAAATATTGAAGATATTGAACTCTAAAGGGAATCGAACTCATGACAACGTCTTTTGATGTACAAAGTATGAAATGAAATATTAATGAAAATCTATGACAAAAGTGTTCAATATTTATGTTTCGTATGAAAGTATTACGAATGCCGATACATATCTACCCGTATCTACCATTATTTGATTATTATACTATATGTACTGTCGCAGCAGTTTGCAAAACGTAGCGAATTTTTCAGGACTTACTTTTAACAGAATAACCTCCTGTCATGTAAAACGGTATATACTGTAGTTCCAAAAATAAAATTTTTAAAATATACTACAAGATTCATAATATAATTATAATAATAATCAGGGCCGGATTAACCCTGAGTCCGCCCCTAGGCACCTTGAAAAATGTCGCCCCTACCTTTTGTTTGAAAAAAGGAAATTTAAAAAAAAATTTCAATCACAAATTTTTCTGCCCTGTTTTAAAAATTTGCGGCCCGTTTTCCTACCTTTTTTACAAACTTTCTCTTTCACAAAAAAAGTGACGAGCAAAAGAAAAAACCTCAATCAATTTTTCTACCGTGTTTTAAAAATTTTCCGTCCCTATTCCTATTGGCTATTGGTTAAGCTGGTCCTGATAATAATAATTATGCTTTATACATTTTTTTCTTCTAAATTTTTATCTAATGCAGATGCCACTCATATCACTTTTTCATCAGAAAAATAATTCAAATACCGCATTAAATATTTCAGAAACGGATAGATTCAAAATCAAAGAAATTTGCTAAGTGCATGTTAAACATACATTAAGTCAAGATTTCGTAGTCAGTAGTTAGTTTTTTTCACAATCCTCAATACAATATTTCTTAAAAGAAGATTGGTTTGTATGTATGTCCGTAGTGAATTCAAAAAGTACTGGATCGAATTTAAAATTTTTTCACTGTTAGAAAGCTAAACTATTCCAGATTAACACTGAATATACCATATTAGATCCCCTGAACCATTGGGACCCCAAAAGCGCCTAAAGACTACCCAATCAATTTTGAAAATTTTTCTCTGTCAGACAGCTAAACTATTCCAGATTAACGTAGACTATGTTATATGAGGTTATGAGGTCCCGCGAGGTCCTGAGGACCCAAAAAACATTCAAAATAAACTATTTAACCGATTTATGAAAATTTTTTCACAGAAAGTTAAACTATTGGCGACGCAAAGATTACGCGAGCGCTCCTGGTTTTTTAAATTAGAAGCTGTATCAAGTAAGAATTTTTGTATACGTTTAATTGTCGATAGAAAAATGTACTATACAAATTATGCGCAGATTACTAGATTTTATATCGCCCAGTAATCGTATACGTATATTTTTACTTGATGCTAGTTCTAATTTTACCACCAGAGGCGCGAGTGAGAATCTTTTCGTCGCCAATTGCAGATTAACACAGGCTATGTTGTATTATTTGCTAGGGTCCTGAAGACTTCAAAAATTCTAATATTAACTATCCAACCGATTTAAAAAATTTTTCCTTATTGAGAAGCTAAACAATTCCAAGCTGATATAGACTATATTGTATTAGGTTAGGTTAACGTGAGGTCAAAATTGTTTGTCACGGTACTAGAGACCCAACAAGAGCTTAAAATAGGCAGCTAGACAGAACTTGGGTAGTAAGATCATAGTGATTATGGACCACTGGGTAGTAAAGTCATAGTAATTATGGACTACTGGGTAGTAAAGCTATAGTGATTAAGGATCACTAAAATTGCAAAATAAATTTTGATTTTTTATAATTTTTGAGCGAAATGGTGTTTTTCATTGCGTTTTTTTGGCTATTATTCATAAATACTTATATATCAATCCATTGTCAGTTACTGACCCCAAACCCTCCCTTTGGGAATGGGCGAGAATGTGACAAAAAGTTACTTCCGGCAACAGCTCTATTTTAGAACTGTTTAGGTAATCACTATGAGTAACATTTCGTACAGAATTTCGGAATATCTGATTTAAAAGTAATTGAATCCATAATTTAGATATTTTTCACTGGTGAAACCGTGGGCCACGGTTATAAAATATGTATAACAGTTGTAAAATATAAAATGTCTATGTAAAAAATTATACAGTGCGATCATTTCAAGATTACACATTGCATAATATAATATAGTATATGACTGTCCACTTCAAAATTACACATAGGGAAAATTTCAATGGTAATTTATAGTGTTCCTATGGAAATTCAATTATTATTTTCTTAAAAGTATTGGTGTTCAGTTAAAAATTACACATTAGTATTACTGAATAGCAAATTTTATTGAATAATTTATTTAAGAAACAAAAATTAACAAATTATTGTTGTTTATAGAGATATTTGCCGTGAAAACGAGCCAATATTTCTCTTGTCTTAAAGTACCACACACATTTTTTTCATTTTCCATTTTTCTTTCATTTGAAGTTTAATAATTGATATGTTTTACTTTTAATTGCAAATGATTTATTTTAAAATATTCTGACATACAAAATTTTAAAAAAATGAAGTGTTATTATTAATTTCCCTAGAAACACTATCTCTTGGGTTTCCTATGTGTAATCTTCTACTGGACGCACTGTATATAATACCAAAATGGAAACAAAATAGATACCTGAGCGAAGCCAGGATGGGTTGCTAGTATGTAAAAAAAAAACCGTTTATTTAGAACTATGGTGCAAAAACCTAATGTTATGTAATTCCATCTCCATCTTATCTCATCTAAAAATACATCTTAGTAATTTTTTCCGCTCTTTCAGATCGTGCAAAAAAACTCATTTTCTTAACAAAAAAATACCTTTTTTTTAATATTTGAAATTGAAAAATTGTAACTGCTTCTCGTATTATAGAGAGTACATACACATAAGTGGTTGAATGTTGTCTGTATCGGACGCCTGTCGAGTAAAGGACCGGTGGTGTAATGGATAGCACACCTGGCTAGTTACCAGGAGATCCTGGGTTCGATTCTCGGCCGATCCGGATAATTTTTTCAATCATTTTGTGATTTTTAATTTACAAAAAAATACCTAAAATACCAGCTTTTTTTGTACACTGGGTGTATCTTTGGTTTGCAGAGCCTTTAAAATAAATTTACATCCCAAGCCCAAGTCTCACTATGAGGCCCACTGTAATAGCTAAATTTCTATAATAAAGATTCGCCAATGCATTCATAATATGTAAGCTTTTTGTAGCAAAGAGTTGAACTAAGGGTAATAACATTTTTCCCTTTTGTTTATTTGATTTTTTTACTTTTGACTCCGTGGAGTTCGATAAGAGAATTTCGAATAATAAAATCACCTTCCTTAACGTTTTTTCGATATATTCCTTTGTTAGACTACGCGACTTGGGAGCGACCGGGCGACCCATTTCCAGATAACATCACCTCAAAAAATTAAGACTTGTTGCGGTTGAGAAAAATAAATAATTGATAACTGAACAATTAATTTTAGTAAGGTCGATGGCTTGTTAACGTGCAAACATGTATTATTATTATTATTATTATTATTTTCATTATTATTCAAGTTTTTCCGATTAAATACTCATTAAGGAAGTTCTTGAAATTAATGAAACTTTAATGTCTACTGAATACATTATTTGCTAAATGTACTTTATTGAATATGATGATATGAATAATACGATTACATTATTTTTGTAATTTAGTAATAATAAGTAGGTAATGGGTATTGTATTGTTGTGTCAAACTGAAGTCATTGAACGCTACTTAAGAAGTATTAACCTCTTTTATTTAAATAATTAAAAATATTGAAATTTAAAAGATATGGTAAAACACAAAATTAAAACATTGAATCATTTCTATGAGTTATTAATGATAACCAAGTAGGTTTGTATCAAATTTTACCTAAATCAAAAGGATTTGAATCAACACCTCTAACCCGGCTACATTCTTTGGCCTATACTAAATTTATATTTGGTATAAATTTAAAAACGCCGTGAGCAGCGGGGCCCCATCACGGAAGTCGAATTTTTCTCTTCATTTTCGGTATTGAATGTCTACAAGCGAAATGTGATTGAAAGTCTACAAGCGATTTGTCATTTTGGTGGTTTCAAAACTGATGATGAGTGTCCGGCTGATCGGGGCTTTAAAAAATGGTTTTAAGTTTTTAAGGGCTGAATCTCAGTAAATTTCAATTTGGTGCCGATAGCAGTTAGCAGAAAAAAAGCCAACACAATTCGTACGAGGGCATTCCTACCCATGCTTATCCGCCAATTGCCTTTGTGTTTTATTTTTGAATATTAAAAAAGGATCTTAAATAGTAAACTGGAAGGCCTTTATGAAGATATTATTTCTTTCCAAAAAAATCCAAAATTTCTATTTTATAAATAAAAATCCAAAATTTCTTATTTATAAATAAACATTAACTTTAATAATATTTTTAAATTACTTAATATGTATGTATTGCATTTGTTATAAAAGTAAGTTCATTTTTTTTAAATTTTTAAATTTACTATTCAAGTACTTGTATTTAGAATAAAAATACCCCTGTCGCAGCATCTGCATAACATAGCGAATTTCCAAATCTTGGGCACTGGCGGATCTCATCTAAGACCTGTACCTATTTAAAATAGTTTAGCTTTCTAAGAGTAAAAGAATTTTTAAAATCGGTTGGGTAATTAGTTTTGGTATTTTTGGGGACCCAAGAACCCGAACGAATTTTGTGCAGCATAGTTGTATCCATCTAAAATAATTTAGTTCTCTAGCAGTGAGAAATTTTTTAGCATCTTTTCGATAGCTTATTACTGGCGTTTTCGGATCTGCAAGATCCCGGTGGACCTCATTAAAAAATCAGCTCGACCGTATATTCTAGGCGGACTTTATGTAATATATATATATATATATATATATATATATATATATATATATGTATATATATATATATATATATATATATATATATATATATATATATATATATATATATATATATATATATATATATATATATATATTCAAAACCCGTTGTGTAGCATTCTACGCCGCATTTGCATCCGCAGGACAGCTGTGGATCTCAGATAACACAACCTGTACCTATCTAAAATAGTTTACCTCGGTAATAGTAAAAAGGTTTCAAAATCGGTCAGTTATTTTATTTTTGACACTTTTAGGTCCTACTGACACTTCAGACCTTACATAACGTAATCTATATGTATCTAAAATAGCTTAGTTCCCCAACAGTGAAAAAATTTTCAAAATCGGTCGGTTAGTTTATTTTTGACACTTTTGGATCCGATGGACCCTGGCAGACTTTACATAACGTAATCTATATTTATCTAAAATAGTTTAGCTCTGTAACAGTGAAAAAATTTTCAAAATCGGTCGGTTAGTTTATTTTTACCACTTTTGGGTCCCATGGACCCTGGCGGACCCTAAATAACGTAATGTATGTCTATCTAAAATAGTTAGTTCCCCAACAGTGAAAAAATTTTCAAAATCGGTCGGTTAGTTTATTTTTGACACTTTTGGATCCCATGGACCCTGGCAGACCTTACATAACGTAATCTATATTTATCTAAAATAGTTTAGCTCTGTAACAGTGAAAAAATTTTCAAAATCGGTCAGTTAGTTTATTTTTGACACTTCTGGATCCTATGGACCCTGGCAGACCTTACATAACGTAATCTATACTTATATAAAATAGTTTAGCTCTGTAACAGGGAAAAAATTTTCAAAATCGGTCAGTTAGTTTATTTTTGACACTTTTGGGTTCTATGGACCTTGGTGGACTTTACATAACGTAATTTATATTTATCTAAAATAGTTTAGCTCTGTAACAGTGAAAAAATTTTCAAAATCGGTCAGTTAGTTTATTTTTGACACTTCTGGATCCTATGGACCCTGGCAGACCTTACATAACGGAATCTATATTTATCTAAAACAGTTTAGCTCTGTAACAGTGAAAAAATTTTCAAAATCGATCAGGCAGTTTATTTTTGACACTTTTGGGTCCTATGGACCCAGGCGGACCTTACATAACGTAATCGATATTTATCTAAAATAGTTTAGCTCTGTAACAGTGAAAAAATTTTCAAAATCGGTCAGTTAGTTTATTTTTGACACTTTTGGGTCCTGTGGACCCTGACGGACCTTACATAATGTATTCTAAATCTATCTAAAATAGTTTAGCTCTGTAACAGTGAAGAAATTTTTAAAATTGGTCGTTTAGTTTATTTTTTACAATTATGGGATCAGTAAATCCTGGCGAAACTCATACAAGTCTAGTACTCTAACAGTAAGAAAAGGGTTCTAAGGATCTCATATAACTTATGGCAGTCCGTAAGCTTCTTGCGGACATCATTTAATTAATTAATTCAAATACTTTAACTTACTAACTGTGAAAAATTTTTTAAAATCGATTGGTTAATTAATTTCTGGCCTTTTTAGGTCCCGAAAACCTTGACCTCACATAAAATACCTTAAATCCATTTGAAATGGTTTAATTTTTTAACATTATTAATTATTAGTGGAAAAATTTTCAAAATCGATTCAAAATATTTTTCCGTACATACATATGTACATTGTACATATTTTGTTTTGTTTTATATTTAATAATATTTATATCATAACATTATCTTCAATTTCTTGTTTACTTAAAAATTCAATAAAAAAAAAAAAAAAATTCTTCATTACATTAGCTTAGAAAATCTGTTTAATTTACATTTTTTAACATGGGATAGAACCATGCTAATTATAATGCAATAAATGAGAAACAAAACTCTATACATGTATGTGTGTTATATCACATATATGTGAATAGTTTTCACTTGTTCTCACAAAATTCTTTAATAAAAAAGTGAAATATTTTTATAGTTCATAAAGAACTGAGATATAAATATAAATTACTTATTAGACTAACAAAGAAAGAATAAAAGTGAAAATTTACATTTTCTCGAAAAATACTTAAAATAGAAAGAAAATTATATTATATTTTCTTCATAATTTTTTTTTCCTTTTCAACGATGTAAAAATCGAACTGCCTTATGATAGGATCGAATGATAAAAAATGGCCAGAAAACCTACTTCTGGGCATCCGACGTGTCTGGCTAACGAACTTAGCCAAGCCAATTCAGAATCCAGTCCGCACACAAAATTTCATAAGCGTTAGACGTTTCGTTCGAGAGTTATCGCGCGGATACATATATATATATATATATATATATATATATATATATATATATATATATATATATATATATATATATATAAATTTTAGTGAATATCATTTTCGTATTCTAGGGACCTCAAAACATATTTCTGATATGGTCCCGGGCTTAGGTCGCACCATGACACCTGGCGTAAAAGCTGAATTTCCAGTTTTCGAAATTCGCTAATAATGCATTTAAAACACATTTAACAATACCATTGAATTCCTAGCTAAAAGGCACTAGCTGGATACTAACTCAATACACGTACAAACTTTCAGCCCTCCAGGTTTCCTTAGAGAGTTTCTAGATGTGTTAGAAAAAAAGTAAAAAAATTAAGGAAATATTGGCGTAAAAATCGTGGGGGTAAGGGTTAAAAGTTATTTGGGGAGATTTTGATCCGAACGAAACTGTTAAAAAACTAGAAAAATCATGTTCTTCTTGAACTTGGTATAAAAATGGTGGGGGTAAAGGTTAAAAGCTGAGACCCCCAAAAGGCACCCCCTTGATACTAACTCAATCCGAATACAATATTTCAGCCCTCTAGGTTTATTGGGTGACCTGTGCGAGTGGTACAAATTTCGAAAACGTCAACAAAGCATGCAATTGTAGCTTAAAATGAGGGGGGTGGGGGTAAAATATCAAAACCTCCAAAAAGCACAACCTAGGTACGAACTTTATTAGCACACCAAATTTCAACCCTCTGCGTTAATTCTGGGGGGCTGTGGGCGTGTTAGATCCAGTCAAAATACTTTTTTCCCCTCTACTCCCTCCAAATCATCCTAGGAAGCTGAGTTTTGGCTATGTTGTAGACAATTGACCGAAACATTATTTCCAACCGACTTGGAAAAGTTTTATTGTTTTTTCAAATTTTTCCAAAAAGTAGAGTCGGCAAGCAAAGGAAAAAACAGAAAAGTGCTTATCCTTTCTAGTCTTTTCCTTAATTTTGAGATTTTATTCGATTTTGGGGAGGCCCCTATTCTGTGGGGGCCACGTGCCCCTTATGTAAATCTGGCTCTGTACCCAGTGAAATAAGACGTTGCGTGTATAATTTTTAATTATTCGGTACAAATACATATCTTTTTAACAAACAAAAAAGCGTATACCCTCTTTTCCTTTAAGAATCAATCTGAAATCAAAACGAAATCTATACATATAATAAAACTGTAATGAGACCATTTCTGTACATGGAATATTTTTTGAAAATTGTACTGATACTGTAAATAGTTATCGATGTAGATATCAAACCAGCGATTTTTAAAATTTTTGTCTGTCTGTCTGTCTGTCTGTTCACGCATCACGCAAAAACTATTGGACAGATGTTAATGAAATTTGGTGTGGTGATAACTTATTACCTGGGTCAATATAGATACTTTTTATTCCGGGAAAATGTCTTATTCTCAGGGGAAAATAGAAAAACTATTCTGAGCATGTGTACACATTACGCTAAAATGATTGGACGGATTTTGATGATATTTGGTATGGTGATAAGTTATTGCCTGGGTCAACATCCAAGATACTCTTTACTCCGGGAAAATGTCTCATTCCCACGGGAAAATAGAAAAACTATTTTGAGCATGTGCACACATTACTCAAAAACTATTGAACGGATTTTGATGAAATTTGGTGTGGTGATAGTTTATTACTTGCGTCAATACCTAGGATACTTTTTATTACGGGAAAATGTTTCCTTCCCTCGGGAAAATACAAAAACCATTTTGAGCATGTGCATGCATTACGCAAAAATTATTGTTCTATGCAAGTTCTGTATAATTATTACACTTATATACTTCTTACTGACTTTATAACAATGCGTCGCACGAACTATGTCGCGGGTACAGCTAGTACTCTATAATCTTGGAAGGTAGGGAAACGAATAAAATCTTTGAATTTTGATACCTTTATTAAACGTAGAAAACATATGAAAGTAATCTTAGAATTTAGAAGAAGTATTCTTGTATAAAATTTTAATATGTAAGTATATTCAAACATTTTGTATTATTTTCCATAGTTCAATTTCAATAATTGTTTAATATATTTAAGTGAAGTCAACGACCCATATGGCTCACCCTATATCTTAACCAAATTTTATTTATATTCTAAGGTGTTACATAAAACAATTAAAACACATTAAACAAATGGTTTCCTTTCTATTTAAAATTTATATCACACTTAGTGGCGTTGATATTATCTTCAGAATAAAATATATTTCGTTTTTGATATCAAAAAGTGGACAAAATGATAAAATACGCACGATTTATTTTGTTGTAATGTTTTGTTACGAAAAAAAAAAATACATATATACAACTTTTCCGAGAGATTTAAAAAAGAGTGGTGAGTGGATGATTGTGTTAGCCACAACTTGGAAAATTAAAATTTCCATTGTTATACGGTAGTAAAGTACTGTACGCATAGTGACATAACAAAAAGTAAAATAGAAACATGGAGGTCAATTTCAAAGGAAAATTTGCAGAAAATTTTCGAAAATATGTACCGTCAAATGGGGTGGAATTGATAAAAAAAACATATTTTGGTCTTTATTTTACAGAAATAAAAAACAATCAAAACAAAATGGGTTTATATATATGCAGGGTATGGTAATACGGACCTTGACACAAAATATTGTGACCTTACATGCCAAAACATAGTCTAGAGGAAGCAAATAAGCCATGAACAATTTCATACTGGTTTTGGGGTGAGATTGTTCACACGAATTCGCAGCCCTGAAAACGCACTTTCTTCATTAAGAGTAGGCCGACCGGCTACACCACCCTCTTCTTTCTTCAAGAAGAGGGTGATGTAGCCGGGGTTACAGCCTCGCGGCCCGGGCTTAAGGAGGGAGTCCGTAGCTTTCCGTAGAAGGCCAGAAAAAAATTTAAGGGCTTTTTTTTGTTCATCGCCTATTTTTTGGGGAGGAAAATTTTTAAAAAATACGATTTTAGTCCCAGGGCCCGCCATTTTTTTCACGGCCCTAATTAAGAGTATAAAAACTGTTTGACCACCACTTTTTTTAAATTTTAACCTATATTACAGGTTACAGAGGTCACAGCCTCGCGGTCCGGGCTTAAAGAGGGAGTCCGTAGCTTTCCGTAGAAGGCCAGAAAAAAAATTTAAGGGCTTTTTTTTGTTCATCGCCTATTTTTTGGGGAGGAAAATTTTTAAAAAATACGGTTTTAGTCCCAGGGCCCGCCATTTTTTTCACGGCCCTAATTAAGAGTATAAAAACTGCTTGACCACCACTTTTTTTAAATTTTAACCTATATTATAGGTTACAGGGGTTACAGCCTCGCGGCCCGGGCTTAAAGAGGGAGTCCGTAGCTTTCCGTAGAAGACCAGAAAAAAAATTTAAGGGATTTTTTTTCTTCATCGCCTATTTTTTGGGGAGGAAAATTTTTAAAAAATACGGTTTTAGTCCCAGGGCCCGTCATTTTTTCCACGGCCCTAATTAAGAGTATAAAAACTGTTTGACCACCACCTTTTTTAAATTTTCAAAAAAATTCTTATTGTAAAAAAGTTTGTTTGATGCTTATAATAAATTTTAACAGTTTTAAAGAGTATAAAACATGGTCAGATACATCGTATACGGCTATACACAATTAATCTTTCAATACAATGATTGAACAATCTAACCCCATGTATATGATTAATCTCACCCCACGCAATAATATGTCCAATATGACAAAAAATACTGAACTGATTATGTACAGCCAAGCACGTGATGGTTCCAAAGCATCAAAAATTATCTGTATTTTATTAAAATATAAAAACTGTGTTTAGATCTTCTTATCAGATAAAGTTCTAAAAGTTCACTTTCACCCAAAATTACGACTTTTTTTAATACACTATATTTTTTTAAATATATGGAACTGCTGAACTTGACGTGTATAGGGTATTTTCAACCATCTTATTTCTTCCATTACCGGTCGGGAAAATTGCATCTAAACTATAGTTCCGACGCTATATTCAATTTAAAAAATTATGATTTAGTGAACAATCTCACCCCCGATTATCAATTCCACCCCATTTGACGGTACCTACTAGAATTTACTAGTTTTAAATTTTATATTTACTTTGAAATTATGATATCTAGTCAGAGCTGGATCTAGGGGGCAGCGGGAGCACGTGGCTCCCTTGCAAGTTTCCAGGGGCGCCAAAACCGTAAATTTTTTTTTTGCTCGCCACTTACTTTTTGCTTTTTGTGGTATTTGGGGCACCAAAAACAAAAAAAACAAAAAACGAA